>JBAMMX010000012.1:15908252-16422613 GCA_037126225.1 Dillenia turbinata | reverse complement strand
TGAAGAACAATGACTACTGCCATTGACTTCAGAACTTGTCTTAAAGGTCAATAAAGTACAAGAAGCAAACCATATGAAATAAATTGAGTGCAGCAGCTTAAGCACTTTGCAGCTGCAGCTGAGAGAGAGAGAGAGAGAGAGAGAGAGAGAGAGAGAGAGGGCAACCGCAACACATGAGCCTTATTTTGTTCCATGTATACAAAACCCAGAAAAGCTTCCACAATATCTTAGTTGGTGGATGAATCACCAAGGCTGAGTAAATTATTATTACAAATTTGGCATCACAATAACTTGATTCACTTTCCATTGATAAGAAGCTATCAGTAACTTTGTTAACCATGAAAGGGGTTAGAGGTGATAAAGTTGCTAATGAAGAAGAGAATCAGTAAGGAAGTTTCCAAATTGGGCAAAAAGCATTCATGAACTGCAACCTAAAATTTTTAAAGAAACATTTTTATAGCCTTTGTGAATCAGGACATTTTGGTAGCACCATCTTTAGAAGAGGCTAGAGAGATCCAAAGTATCCTTTTAGTTGAGGGTATTGTGTCTTTCAGTTTGTCTCCTTTGTTGTACATAGGGGATACATTATCCTCATCCTTTCCTATTTGTTTATTCTTCTTCTAATATTATAACTTTCTTTCATATAAGAGCTCAATTTAGAAAGAAACTACATTGGAAAACAGCATCTGCAGAATCATAATAATAACATCACAGTACCACATGCTCTATAGGCCAAGGGTGCAGAAGGTTGCTTACAGTATAGATCACTTCCACCAAATTATCTACCTAATTCAACCACTTAGGACCATTTTTGTGTCCTTTTGGAGTCTAATTGGGCCCATTCCTTCAGGATTGAGAATTTCTCATAGAGGTCTTAGAAAGGTGGTGGATGATACTTGGTGAGAGACTCATGCATTGGATGGAAGGGGTTCCAGTGCATGAGGAAATTGATAAGTGTCAAGTAGATCATTAAAGTTTGAAACAAGTAGTAATGAAAGAATTAAAAAAATGTTATTTTTCATGAGATTGATGATTTAGATAAGTTAAATATTGTGAAAGAGAACTCTTACACATAAAGAGAAATTTAGAAATGATCTTAACGGTTCTCTTTTTCTTTTTCTTTTCTTTTTTTTTTTTTTTTTTTAATAACAGGACATAAATTGGAGCCAGGAAACATGAACGAAGTGGATCAGAGAGGGGGGATTACAACAGTGGGCTTTTAATTGGGTTGCCATAGAAAGCTGAAGATGATTTGGGTGAAATTCTTATGGATCCTATCCATATTGAAGGATAACATAGTAGCTTCTACAGAAATCTCATGCCAAGGATAGATCACGCCCTACTATCCAAGGGCATGACTAGCATGTGATAAGTTCTAGAGCATCCTAATTAGAGAGACCCATTGAGATGGAAAATAATTTTGGGGGCAGTTTTGGGTTTTGATAGGGAGAAAGCGCCATATCCTAACAGTTTCCCATGGGTTCTTTTGTTAGGGAGGAATTCATTGGGGATCAATTAGGAACCAGGAAGGTTCAAGAAGTTGCTGTCCATGCTAAGGATTACATGAAGCCTGGGGATGAACAAGTCACTGCTGTGGAGGGATTGAAAGGCCAGGACAACTCTGCAGCAGGCCATCTGGACAATGAGGTGGCTGCTGAGGTGGAATCCAATCTGAAGGTATATCAGCACAGAAAGGGTGCTTCAACCAACCTCCCAAAAGGAATCTAAAGTTGTTAAGGGAATGAAGGGGTTAGAATGAGAATAAAAGGGGTGTGAATTGAGTGAGGGGGGTAGAGAGTTTTATTTCTGTAGATTGGACAGCTTTGAGCTGGAGGGAGAGCTTAGGCTCTAGATCAGAAAATGGAGTTGTATTTTGGTCCGGAAAATTCTGAGTACGAGTTCCAATTAATTGCTTCCATAATCAGCTTTGTTTGAAAAGACAACAATTGGTCCGACCTGCCATCTCTTCCCCTCTCTATCTTCTCCCCTTCTTTCCCCCGACAATTCGGCTCGCTTCAAATCTCTCCCAACATTTATGACTCAAACCCCGAGAATGGATGCAAAAATAGATTCAACTTTGGAGAAGAGTATTACCGGGAGGTGGGAAGAGTGTAGCTACCTTGCTCGAAGAGATGACTCATCACCGCACCGAGTGGAGAAACTTGACTCGTTGGAAGAGGTGGTCACAGCTCTCCTTCGGCCGAGACCGGCCGGGCGAGGAAGGCAGGGGTCTTCTTCCTCGAATCCGAATGCTGACCCTTGGCTCTCCAATCAATACAGCCGTTGGTTTCGATTCCCATCCTCGGGACCCAATCGCAGCCACAACCCACGTTTAAGGGCCCCGCATGGTGACGAAATTCCGGTCGCATTGAAGAGAATCGATCTCCCTTGTTTTTCGATGGCCACGATCCAGCGGCAAGGTTACTTGAGCTGAACAAATATCTTCTCTATCCACCCATCTCCCTCTGTGAGATGAAAGTTTTTTTTCCAACCACCATGGCTCCCGGGGCCTCTCCATGGAGAGAAAAGATGGAAAACCGGCTCTGCCCAGGTCCCGGTGGCTTTTCGCCAATCACCCCTCCACCTATCCTTGGTCGGCCCCCGACGGAGGCATTCGAAGAGGCAGCCGGAGGAGGGGCTATCGACTAACCCATTTTGAGGGTCTTGCATCCTGGAAACAAAAACGGCGTCGGAATGCGATGACTACATCCCCCCGATGGGACTTCGTCCACCGAAACAGAGCAACCTTGGTTGGGAGCTCTGAGTCACTCGATTCATAGGACTCTTCCTCAATGGAAAAAGCCTCAAAAAGGAAGAGAAAAAAAAGCAGAGATTCGTGTCGGAATCCGGCTCTCACGAAACCACCTCCCTCTTTCACAAACGATGAAAAAACTGGCTCAGAAAAAGAAATCGAAAGGGAGAATGGGTTTCTTAAATCAATTGCCTTTAGGGTAAGGGGATAACAACCGCCTTCTTGTCGGGTCGGACAAATCCGGGCGGGCCCCAACCCGAACCATGGGGGGCTCAGAACCGCCCATAACCAAAAGCTCAAACCAGTACCCAATTTTCTTTTAACCCGGCCGGTTCGCACATTCCCTTTAACATTCATTCTTCTTCTTCCTCGAGCTACGCAACGTGAGTTCAAACACTCACATCCAAACACTCCTCCTCGGCCCTTAAGGCGATTGTCTCATCGGGAGCTCATGGATTTGCGATCTAAGATTTTGTGTTTCAAATGTGTAAACCCCGTATCATCCGCTCCATAGCGCCCCAGCAAATCTCTTCGTGCTGCGAGTCTGGTGACGATGAACTCCCCCATTACCGAGGACGCGCCGATTACGGAATCACTTGCAGGCTTTGGTGCATGGCTCATGACATCTCCTCGCCTCCCTCGAGCTTCCTGTTCTCGATGAAGTGACTGCACACTAACACCATGAAGGTTCAAGGTACCGTTCTCAGTGACAAATTAGTGTCAGATTAATAGGCAGTAAGTCACAATTTTGTGGCTGAACACAACTTCCGACAGGGCTGCCGAGTGCAACCCTTTTGAACCATTTTGGGTCCGGCGGGCGATGGGAGGCGTCTAGTCTCTTACGAGTGTTTGCATGGGCACGATGATTGATTTGGGGTGCCTCACTATCTCAGTGTTGCTTCCTATTTCCTTTTGGGGGGAATAGACATTATTTTAGGCATCTCTTGGTTGACCCCTTTAGGAGAAGTCCGTCAGCGGCAACTAATGACCATGACGTTTCTTTGGCAAGGACAAAGGAAGTTTATCGGGAGACCTTGCTGCTCGAAATCCTTCTTCATTGACCTTTATAAAAGACTTTCTCACGGAAGTTTGGTAGGGTCATCTTTCATGTTTAATTTCCATATTCTATTTTTTTTTATTCTCTTGTCGGCCTATACTACTTTGCTTCACGCGATTGTCGGATCCTACATTTTTTATAGTTATGTATGGTCTTATAAGCATGTATTTCGCGGGTGTCATAGTTCGATTGATTCTTGTTGCTACACTTAATAAACTTCGAGTTGCCCGAAGGTTCACACATCCATCCCATTTTTCCACGTATCTCAATTAAAAAAAGAAATTGAGAGGCCAACATGTTCCCGAACCAAACTTACCTCCAGGAATTAGAGCAGGCAGTCCGACCCTACAAACCAGCTGAAATCTTAGAGGAATGTTTGCTAACAAATGATGGACACATTAACCGTGAGTTGCTGATCCGTTGGGGAAAAGGGCACCAGAGAAGATGCAACCTGGCTTGGAGCTTTCTGAATTCCTAGAACAGTTCCCCAGATTTCAGCCTTGAGGACAAGGCTGGACTTTCAACAGGGGGCAATGTTAGGGGGGAAAGGAATTCATTGGGGATCAGTTAGGAACCAGGAAGGTTCAAGAAGTTGCTGTCCATGCTAAGGATTACATGAAGCCTGGGGATGAACAGAGTCACTGCTGTGGAGGGAATTGAAAGGCCAGGACAACTCTGCAGCAGGCCATCTGGACAATGGGGTGGCTGCTGAGGTGGAATCCAATCTGAAGGTATATAAGCACAGAAAGGGTGCTTAACCAACCTCCCAAAAGGAATCTAAAGTTGTTAAGGGAATGAGGGGTTAGAATGAGAATAAAAGGAGGGTGTGAATTGAGTGAGGTGGGTAGAGTTTTATTTCTGTAGATTGGACAGCTTTGAGCTGGAGGGAGAGCTTAGGCTCTAGATCAGAAAATGGAGTTGTATTTTGGTCCGGAAAATTCTGAGTCTGAGTTCCAATTAATTGCTTCCATAATCAGCTTTGTTTAAGGCATAACATCTTTCTAGAACTAGTGAAACATTATTCTGAGGATATGTTTAGGGTCTTTGATGAGTTCCTCACCATTTGGGTGGAGATAAAACATGAAATCAACTTCCATAATCCTTATTCCTAAAATGGCTCGCTCCATAAAAAATAAAAGATTTTAGACTTAATAGTCTTACTACCAGTCTTTATCATATGGAGGCCAAGATTTTAGCCAATTGGCTGTATGAAGGGCTTAATCATACTATCTACTATAATCAAAGTGCTTTCCCACAAGGTAGACAAATTCTAGATGCAACTCTGGAAAGCATGATAGGGGAGTAATTATGAAGTAAGATTTTGAAAAGGTCTAAGATAGGATTAATACGAGCTTTTAGATTGTGTTACAGAATAAGGGCTTCAGGAATCAATGGACAAGGTGGATGAAAGGTTGTCCGAGTTCAGCTGCATTTTCCTTTGTTATTAATGGAGAGCCAAAAACCTGATTTTCAGCTTCTTGTGTACCACAAAGACACCATCTCTCTCCTTTCTTCTACACTTCCGTTGTGGACCCATTGAGCATATTAATTGAAAAAGCAGTTCAAGCTAATTTTTACTTTGGCCTTAGGGTAGGGAATGAAGCTTGTGTTCTTATCTAACACCATTCTCTTTCTCAAAAAGGATAGAGATGGCTTTAGAGATATGATTACTCTTCCCAATGTTTTGGAGATCGAGACTTAACATCAACATGGCCAAGAGTGAGCTCCTTGGTATAAATGTGCCCCAGACTCTTGATGATATGGAAACTCTCACCAGTTGTGAGATGAAGTGGCCTATTTCTTAAGTAGGAATTCTTTAAAAGGGCAATCCAAGAAGTATCATAAGAGTTTCATTTTCCTATAAGAGAACCTTTTGCTCCCATCCCTTCAAAGAAACCAAAGCATAAAGTTATATTTATCCGTACAATCCTAAATACCTTTGCCCAACGAAGCTCAATCATCCAACATAATAGCAAATAACATGATGGATCACAAATAGAAACAGAAACCATTTTAACCCTTTTATTCCAAGAACAATGAAAGAGATGATTAAATGATTTGCTTCATTAGTCTAAAGTAAAAATCAATTTGCAGGATCAATATCCATCATCTGAAGCCTTTCCTATAAAATAATTTCTCTAAAAGGCCCCTTGTTGACAATAGTAACTACAGGGATGTTCTAACCTGACAGATCAACACCAGATAGAAAGAGGCCGCACTATCAGCTATATCCTTTCCTTCTTGTGCAAAAGAATCTGACGTTGACACAATTTAAACTAGTCTATCTCTTTGGGCCACACAAAACGACAAAAAAATATGGAGCAATTCAATCCTCTAAACTTTTCCCAGAAGACACATTTGGATGGACATGACTAGATGAAAAGAGCAAAAGGAAGACATCAGAGGTGGCATGCCCCTGGAAACTAAGAACAACCTATGCAGTCATCATCCCCAAAAAAGGAAAGTTGACGCACAATTCCAGACCTCAACAGTCAGTGGATCTCAAAACTCTTTTACTATTTCCCTTCCACCCCCTATTCATGAGGAACTAACTTGTGAAACCACCCCAATTTGACAAGTTCATATTTTGTTTGCAGCACCTTCTTTCAAAAGTGAACCCTCTCTTTAAAAAGATCTCCAGAACCAGTTCCCTGAAAGAACCATTACAAACAACTAAATAAAGAACTTCTAGCATGCAGAGCATACTTCAAAATCCCCCAACAAAATCAAGTCTAATTTGAGAATTTACCCTAAAATTTTCAATAAGATGGGTAGAGGACCCTATCATATTAAGAGCTGTCCACTTCAATGGAATGACTAATATTGGTTTTTACTTATTTTACTGCCAGAAAGAGCGGGTTCTCAATTATGAAAGAGAAAATGATGCACATTCAAATCAAGATCAACTTCAAGATGATACAAAGATAGAAGAGAAAGAACAACACATTAAACCCTAAAACAAATTTCTTTAGAAGTAAAATTCTTCATGCCTCCAAAACCATCTGGGCATTATATGATATTGGCACGTAATGTAGAGCTGATGAAATGTATGAAGACCATCATCACTTCATGCAATCAATTGCTACAAACTCATGTTTAAGACCCAAAATGAATTTTTTATTTTTTATTTTTTTATTTTTTTATTTTTTTATTTTTTTATTTTTTTATTTTTTTATTTTTTTATTTTTTTGGCCAAAAGTGATAAAAAGAACACACACACATACACACACAAAAATGGGATTAAAACTTTTCACCTTGTGCGTATGTATGCAAAAAGACATGCAGAACTTTACCTGCAAGGCTTCATCATTGTTGTCATCCAGAAGGTAGAAGGTAAAAGACTCCAGCAAGGAATGCCTTGTTATGCCAAATATAGCAGCAAAATCATCTATAATGAATCTCCAGTTCTCATCTGGTAGTGTCCAATGCCGATCAAACAAGTAATATAAAAACTGAAGGAAAATTAAGGAAAACAACGTTAACATATTTAATAGCCGCAGAAGGCAAAATCTAGAAGCAAAGACACCCATATTTGTTCTATGTATAGAAGAAATAGAAAGGATACAATTGCTTGTTTTGCAACAACCATATCAGAACGTCCATGCAGAAAGAGTACATCTGCAGCAGCTCGTAGATTTTCAAAGGGATAGCATCTTGCTACCCCCGCAATGTTAAATCTGAAAAATGATGCATCTTTGTGTAATGATGCGACACAGGCTTCCTCTTTCATTTCCATTGCATACCCTTGCTCCATCTCAAGATTTGATAGTGCATCTTCAATGAAAAGTGTCGATTCTTCATGTCTACTGGATTCTGATGATTTATTAAATGAATTAGGCCATGAACGCTTTATCACAGCCACTTTCCTTTCATGAACTGTAGAATGCCAAGATTTTAAGTTACTATAGCGAGACCTGACATTCTCAAGAAACTGATGTCTTACACACCACATCATAATATCCATGTGCTGAAAACAAACACCAAAGTCAATTAGAATAATTACCAAGATGTACAAAAGCAAATGCAAGCATTTCAAGTAATAATAGATCAAATAACCCAATACCATGTTAACTTGCACTCCTAGGTCCTATCCCTAGAAGAATGGGAGATAAGACTAACAAATGCTCAGGAAAGGAGCACAAAAGCATAATCAAGTCGGGAAGAATAAGAAAAGTTGTAGAGGTAAAAATCAACTGAGCAAGCATAATGAAAATTAAATATACATAGATACATGCAAGATTATTCAATCGAAAAATTATAGTGACTAAACCTGCTTCGTCTTTAATACGCTCTCTTGAAGGTGGTGTAAATCATTAAGCTGTGCTGAAAGTGTACCCTTAAAAGATGATTCCAAAACTTCAAGCACATTGGATACACCAGCCAACTGTACTGAAAATTTGAGAAGTGAACTCAACTTTGAATTCATCTCTTCCACTTCAAGACCATCTATGATCAATATTAAGGAACACTAACAAATGATGAAACTGAGCAAACAAGAAAGTAATAACAAGAATACTACCAAATCAAAGGATACAGATTCCTTGAACCTCAGTTACAATGTTTCCGAATGTCCGCTTGCACCAATCCTTAACCACCACTTCATCCAACAAAAAGGCAATGACAGAGTTGCTGGACACGGCACTTTCATCCATGCATACATCTGTGACATCTGTTACATTCTTGTCAAAGAAAATTGAATCCTAAATAAGGAAAATTCCAAAGTAGCAAATAATTCTTCAAAACTTATCCCTATAAAATTATTTGACAGTGGGGGGTTATGAAGGGGAGGAAAGTGACAGTCATAGCTGTGAAGTATCGAGTGAGACATGGGAGACCATATAAGAGAGAGGAAAAATTATAAACAATTTGCATTGTTGCAAGTTATAGAATGTTGTATCAAGAGAGGTATCTGTGCAACATAGAAACGTGGCAGTGAAGAGATATAGATATAAAAACTAAGAAAGGATACAGTGACAAATTAAAGAAACCAAATTGTTCTCCAAGGCAACATCAAACAACGAATAAAGTCTCAACACATCGGCTGTTATTTCCTTCTCGCCCTCCTCTTTCTCTTGAATTCTGTCATCATATCTCTTAGAAATAAGACCAGCCTCAATGCACTCATAGTAGAGGCGAAGCTGAAGTCTATTGCCATTCTTTGGTATGGGAACTCTACAAATTGGGCAAACATCACATCGTTGGCTGCACTCTGCACATAAGGAGGCATGTCCACAGGAGCTCAAAACATGTTGGACACAGCGTCCGCAGCTTCTCAAATCTCTTGTAGCTCGGCAGCACTCCACTTTTGCTTCATTGCACAAATCTATCAGATCAATTGATGCCAAGTGCTCCAGTGCTTCCTGAAGTCAAAACCCAGAAGCAAAATAATAATTTAGCAACTAAGTTTCTTCTCAACTATATGTCCGGCCCCAGATCAACTTGGAAGTTGTATTCTTGTCCATATGATATTGCTTATCCTCTCAAAAAAATAAAATGCAATATGAACTGCCACTCTTCCAAAATGTTAATACACTGTGACACTTCAATTTTTTAAATAAGAAACATAATCCATCTAGATATAGAAAGGGAAAACCAAATTATACAAGTATCCAATGATTTGTTAACTGTGTTAGGCTTCCTATAACACTGTTTTTCTAATTATATGCTGAGAGAGAGAGAGACAGAGAGAGTTAACAATTGAGAAGGATAACAACTCAGAAGGAGGCATCTCAAAGGTGGGAAAGCAAGGCATTTCAAAACCTTTTACCTATTCTTAAAGGGAAGCCAAGAAAGTTATTCTACAAAACATTTAATAATTATTTCTATGACCATTTAATCACAAATAGATCTCCAACCGCCAACCCAACCGGTTTCAGAAATCTCATTCGAACCAGTATCTGGGTTAGAATAGGATTTAGTGCGGTCGCATTAAACCCATCGGTAGGAGACGGTTTTAACCAATTGTCAATTATCCACAATGAAATTTCCACAATTCTCTCAATTTAAAAATGCTTTTGTCACTAAGAATTCCTTGATGAGATCAAAACCAGATATCGCAGCAGAGATGAAACCATGTTCGATTATTTTGGCCTGTGAAGAAATCACTAAAGAATAAACTAAAATGAAGAACTCAGTATTTCTGGCTTCATGATATTTCTGGGTGTACCAAAAAAATTGTGTATTTGGGGTTTAAGTAGTGAGTAGAAGTAAGAATTAAGTGAAAAAGAATCGGGATCGATAATTTTTTGGGAAATTTTTGGGGGGGGAGAGGGAGGTTTTGGTCTTGAGAGATCAATTGGGGTTTGAATTTTTTCCCCTTTTATGAGAGAGAGAGAGAGAGAGAGAGAGCGAGAGATATCATCAGGAAAAGGAAAGACGAACTTCTCATCAAAAGCACAGAAACTCTAACCTAAGAGAGAGAGGAGCGGAAGCCATCAAGAAACCCTAACCTGGGAAAAGATAACAACGCTCCTCTCATCAGAAAACATGGACATACCAGAGCGTGTGAAGATCAAAAGGAATGCTTACTCGCAACTTCAAGCACTTGGTACTCATCAATGACGAACCCACTGGCAACGTGGCAAGCAGGGGCTGAAGATCGATGCCTGATTCCAAGATAGAGACAGGGCGTGCGGCTAGGGTTTGATCATAATGAGAGAGAGATAAGAGCACGAGATAAGGGCGGTGAATAAATTAAGATCGACAAACTTAAATTTTTGTCCGGTAGGTCGGAAGGAGTTCGGGTTGGCCCGGCTGTCACCTATGTAACCCACAACCGACCGGCCCGAAATACAGTTGTTGGGTGCGACGATTCGGTATGACTCGGTTACCTGTCGGTTGGTTCATCGGGTCAGAATTCGGTTAACTCACAGCCCCGGCAACGGCGAGAATGCCGGTGCACTCCCTCCGTATCTTTAACCAACAAGAAAAATTTTAAAAATAACACTTATTTATATATGTTAAATTATTTCAAATTTTAATAATTATTTTTTAAATTAAATACGATCAATGGTAATATTTTACAATTTAGAACCAACAAATTTTAGATTATTAATATTTTCAATCTTAGGATTAACATTATGTTATTGTAAATCTCACCCAAACTTTTTCTAATTATAAATGATTACATAAAACTTTTATATATATATTTAGAGTCGAACTCTTTAATTTTTGAGAAAGAAGTTTTTTAATAATTCAAGCACCATAATCTAAAATTTACCAAAAAATACACACTATATGGCCATGGAAAAAGAGAAATGGAGTCGATTTTGGAGTTGATTTAAGGTCTAACAAGATTGCAGCCATAAATATGCAAATTCCAATGAAACAAATTAGAGATAATAATCGGATATTATTATTCTTTGTCAATTAAAATTTTTCTACAAAATTAACTATATTCATACTATTCTTGTTTAGATTTCATCTTCACTTTTTTATTTTTGGTTTTGATGTGTTATTTCTTAATTGAACATAATAAAAACATTAAAGTATATGGGGTTTTTTATATAAAAAATTTATATTACACTCCCACCAAGCTTGAATTTGAATACTTAGGCTTTATATCACCAAAGACATATCCTCCATCCATATATATATAGATATATATATATATTTGATTCTTGATTCATCAGAATCTGGAACTATACAATAACAACAACAACAATTAGAGTTTTAATCTCAACAATTGAGGTCAGTTTTAAAGTAAACGTATATGTACGCGGTTTTTCTCTTGTATTTTTACAAAGAGAATGTTTCCACGTCTCGAATCCGTAGCAACTAGGTTCATCTAAAAGAAATTTTTTGTTGAAATAATGAATGCTGTAATCTACAGTATTTTCTAATTTCAGCAAGTTTTAAAAATCTTGATCCATTTTCTTAAAAATCTTGATTCATTTCATTGACCAATTTAAGAACAATGTTTTCAAACCTCTAGTGATAAAACTATATTTCGATTAATTCGATTCAAATTACTATCAGATCTTTTTTAGAGGGAAATTATCCAACGTACTTCTTTTCATTTCCAAGATTCATACTTTGAATAAAGGATCCAGACCCTTCCCATTAAATCATTTGTCTATTGATGACCTATCCTCCATATCTAAGTGTACAAATCAGTTTGGAGTTTTCTATCCCCAAAAAGGGATTCCAGTTTACTAGTATATATATTTGGTCTCCATACTTATTCTTAAGGTAGGAAGAGGGTTACCATAAGGGGAATTTGGATTTCTCTACCGGGAAGACCACCAAAGATTAAGAGCAAAGGCTTGGTTTCCTCAAACATGATAAACAATTCCCAGCCCAACCAGCCTTCTATCATAGAAGCTTAAAACAACTTGAATTTCAAATCTTGGGCATATGCAGAAGTTTCTATCCCACCTCATAATCTTATATAACTCTCAAGAAATTTGTAAATTGTGCTAATAGTATGCCCTAGAGCATGTGTATTGTATAAATAATTAACATTAATAGCAAATTTATATTTATTTAAAATAGAATGTATTTTGTATTTAAATTGAATAAGTTCATACATTACAAAAAAAGAAGATTTTTTTTTTTTTTTTTTTTTTTTTTTTTGCTGACGGTTTTTTCTTGACATTTTAGTATTTCGTCCATATGGTGAATCTGCTGAAGATTCACGAGCACTACAGTGATTCAGCAACTGTTTTCTTCTGAAATCGAATTTTTTTTTCCTTCTTCGCTTCCATTGAGTGTCTAATTGGTTTAGATTTTTGGAACATTTTTGTCCATTCTCTCTTTTTCTGTGAAGTTCTAGGGTTCGGTTCTAAGGTAACCAATCAATTTCTTTCTTTTTCTCCGCTTCAATTTTCGGTTTGACTCTGCAAGTTCAGGTTGCTTTTTTTTTTTTTTTTTTTTTTTTTTTTTCCCTAAATTGCTCTTCTCCTCGGTTCAATTATCAAGATTTGATCTTTTAATGTGCATTTCTTGAATTGTTTATTGCTTTTTTTTTTCTATGAATTGCACTCTTGTTGTGGTTGAATTTCTCTTCTGAAATTTGTGAACTTCCTCTGGTCGGCAAGAAAAATCCTTATATTTGATATTGAAAATTCATTATTCGTTAATTTTTATTATTTAAAAATTCATTATCATTTGATATTGAAAATTCAATAAAATTCATATTTGGAAACTTGCATCTTAGAGTATTATTTGATAATGAATTTTTCATGAGTTTTTTCTATTTCTTGATTTTTCTTGTAATTGTGAAAGTTTGTATATTTAGATATATTTGATATTAAATTTTCTTATTTCTTATTTTTTGAATAATTCCGTCATCGGTCCCAAATCTTGGTAAATGAGTAGGGTTGTGATAGGTTGACAGTCAACTTAAAACTCATAGTCAAAACAAAAAATAAAAGACAAATATATAAAATTTGTTGGGGTGTTCCTTTTTCAGTGACATGTTGCATCGGATCCCAAGTACAGTGATAAGTTAATAAGGGCCTTTAGGGCATCACCCAGACGCATTGCGCCGCATTGTGCCTGGACGTGGCGTCAAATAAATAAGGGCTCCTGCACTTATATGGACGGGTGTGGGTAAAGAAGTTTATTCATGAAGATAGGGTTTGTGTAGCTATATAGAATATATGATTTTTAACTGGTAAGTTAGGAGAGATAGGAGAAGTAATGACCAGAAGGAAGATTAATATTATATGTCTCCAAGAAACTAAATGAGTGGGGGAGAAGACTAGAGTAGTAGAGCCTTACGACCATAAAGTTTGGTACATAAGGAGAGATGGAACTAGGAATGGAGTAGGAATAATTATTCAAAAGGATTTAAAAGAGAATGTAGTCGAGATAAGAAGAAACAAAGATAGAATTTTGTTTGTTAAGCTAGTCATTAGAGAAGTCATAATTAATATAGTCAATATTTATGCGTCTCAAATAGGTATAGAAACAATTAGCAAAAAATAATTTTGAAAAAATTTAGATGAATTTATACAATCTATACCAAGTATGGAGAAATAATTTATTGGAGGTGATCTTAATAGACATGTATGAGAGAATAACGAGAGTTTCGAAGCGGTACATGGAAACTTTGGCTTTGATAGTGAAATGAGGCAGGAAATACTATTTTAGAATTTGCCACCGCATTTAATTTGATATTCGTAAATATTTCCTTTAAGAAAAGAGGATCGCATATAATTTCATATAGAAGTGGATCGAATGTTAGTCAAATAATTTTCTTCCTCGCAAGGAGGAGCGATAAAATGGCCTGTAAGAATTGTAAGATTATATCAGGGGAGAGTGTAGTAACTCAATATAAACTTTTAGTTTTAGATATACGTATGCTTAAAAGACAAAAAGAATATCGTCCATTAATAGAGTCAAGAATTAAGTAGTGAAATATGAAATGTAAAAAAATAGCGACTTTTAGAGACAAATTCAAAGTAGACGCATGATCCGCTAATGACGATTCGAAAATTATGTGGGTAGAAATGTCTAATAATATCAAGAGTATAGGTAGAGAGATTCTTAGCATATCTAGAGGTCGAGGTCCAATAGGTAAGAAGTCTTAATGATGGAATGAGTAAATCCAAACTGTTACACGAACAAAACGAGAATGTTATAAGAATCTTAAAGGTAAGAGAAGTAATGATATATTTGAAAAATATAAGAGTACGAAAAAAGGGGTGAAAAAGATTATTCACGAATAAAAAAATAAGATACATAACAAATTACATAAAAAACTAGAAAATAAAAATGGAGAAAAAGAGATTTATAAAATTATCAAACTAAGGGAAATGAAATAAAAAGATTTAAATGGTATTAGATGTATCAAGAGTGAGGCCAATAGTGTACTTGTTAGGAATGAGGATATAAGAAAATGATGGAGAGATTATTTTGACAATCTCTTTAACGTTGAGGATACAAGAGATATCAGCGATATGACGATACTTATAGAAAAGATCAATAAGGATTTTAAATATAATATTCGCCCTCATGAAGTAAATGAGGCGTTAAAGAAAATGAGTAATAATAAACCATAGGACCTGATGATATCCCCAACAAGGTGTGGAAGTGTTTGCATGAAGTTGTGATAACAATATTGACAGATCTTTTTAACAAAATCTGACAAATCAAGAAAATGTTTTAAGTATAGAGGGAGAATACACTTGTAATACTATATAAGAATAAATGAGACATACAAAATTATTTTAATTATAGGAGAATTAAGCTTATGAGTCATATTATGAAGTTGTGGGAGAAAGTGATGGAGCATAAATTGAGATTAGAGATAAGTGTATTTCAGAATCAATTTGGATTTATGTCAGAAAGATCCACCACAGAAACAATTCACTTGTTAAGACATTTGATGGAGACATTTAGAGTATAGAAAATATATTTGCATATGGTATTTATTGGTTTAGAAAAAATATATGATAGGATTCTTAGAGATGTATTGTAGTGGACGTTGATGAAGAATGAGATTTTTTTGAAATACATTAATCTCATTAAGAATATGTATGACGGAGCTATTACCAATGTAAGAATTTGCGGGGGTTCAAGAGATAGCTTCCCAATTAATATTGGACTTCACTAAGGTTCGACATTAAGTTCCAACCTTTTTGCAATAGTGAGGATGAAATCACAAAAGACATTTAAGATGAAATACCATGGTGTATACTTTTTGTTTATGATATAATGTTGGCCGATAAAACTAAAGAGGGTATTAGTATTAAATTAGAGTTATGGAGAGATACACTAAAATCTAGAGGATTTACATTAAACCGCTCAAAAACTGAATATATGAGATGTGCGTTTAGTGACAATTATCAGAATGATGAAAAATGATCAAGTTAGGACACGATCTACCAAAAAGAGAACGTTTTAGATATTTTGGATCCATTATCCAAAACGATGACAATATAGATGAGGAGATGAATCATAGGATTCAAACAGGTTGGATGAAATGAAGAATAGCATCTGGAGTTCTTTGTGATCGTGCGATGCCATTGTATTTGAAGGGAAAGTTTTATAGAACTATAGTAAGATCTGCACTATTGTATGATACTGAGTGTTGAACCATTAAACAACAGTAAGAGTAGAAAATGACTGTAACTGAAATGAGAATATTTAGGTAGATGTGTAGTAAAATTAGAAAAAATAGGATAAGAAATGAAGAGATACGTACTAAGTTGGGAGTGACTTTAATTATAGATAAAATACGAGAGTATTGTCTGAGATTGTTTGGATATGCGTAATGAAAACCCAAAAACACATCAGTTAGGAGGACCGAAAACTTAAATATAGGAGATTTAATGAAATGTCAGGATAGGTCATTGAAAATTTGGATGCAAGTTATCCATAAAATTATGATCGTTAAGAGTTTAGTAGAATAGATGATTTTAGATAAGAATAAGTGACATAGAAAAATTTGAACAAGTTAAAACAATCTATCTTATCATTATAAGTATTTTTTGGTAGTATTATTTTCTCTATTTTTCTTTTAAAAATTTTAAATATATGAATATTTTTATCTATCCTATATTTGTCGTAATGTTATCTTCTCTATTTTTGTTTTAAAATTTTAGCTATAGATATTATAATCTATACTATATTTGTCTCTCGGATGACCGACTTCAAAATTTGAGATTAAGATTCAGATTGTTGTTGTTATTTAAGTATTTCGTCGTCAATATTTTTCTTTCTCCAATGTTTATAGACAAAAATGTTAAAAAATCAAATTTTCATGACATTTAAGGGAAAAGTATTGAGAAAAGTAATTTCTACGAAAAATAGTGCCAACGAGAACCTTTCCCAATGTTTCATAAAAATATTGGTGAAAGCTAAACTGCATATATTGATATTTTTACTTGCAAATATCGACATATTGAGAGGAATCCCTGATATTTTTGAGAGAAACATTGAAAAGATGTTTTAAGACTCTAGACCTCACTTCTCTCATCTTCTCTCTATTTTCTCTTTTTCCTTTGCCGCTCCATCCATTAGTCGTTGCCCTTGAATTTCACTGAATCTGAATATCCTTGTCTAATCGGATGCCGTCGTTCTGCCCTGCAGTCAAAGGAAGCTACCCAAGGTATGTTTTGTTGCGAACACCATCTTCTGTTGGAGGTGGTGTTATTAAAATCAGACCGACCCGTCGGTCGGATTAGTTCAACCTCTCTCTTAAAAATTTCACGATTTGGTCCGATTAAAATACCATTTGTGTATCGAACCAAACCAAACCAGTGGGTCAATTGCAATTGAATCGGAAACCGTGTGAATCACAGGTTAAACAAAACTGCGGTCTAATTGAGGGTAAAAAGAGAGAGAGAGAGAGAGAGAAAAATCTAATTCTTAACTCGATTCTTCATCTTCGTCTCTTTGATCTCTCTCTCTCTCGCTCATTTATCTTCTCAATTACAGCCACATGCGTCTTCGAGCTCACTCTTACTCATTTATCTTCATGATTGGATAAGATATGATGTGGGGGAATGGCCTCCTGGAGATGAGAGATGGGAGTATTCTTTAGAAAGAGGGAGGGAGGTCAGGAGGGAGGGGGAGAGAGAGAGAGAGAGATGGCCAATATATACTTGATGTGCAACAACCAAATTTTTGTATGTTTTGGAGATAAGAGATGGCCCACATGACACAAACCAATAGAGAAATGTTCTAAGATTGAAATTAATATATATATTTGACAAATGATTGAATATTTTTTTATATAAAAATATAAAATTAATATATATTTATTTTAAAAATTAGTTTTATATAATTTTTAATTATTATTAAAATATTAACGGTTCGACCATGTTGACCCACGATTGAATTATTTCAACTATAATTTTAAAATTCATAGGTCAATATACGGTACGGTTCTGATAACATTGGCAGAAGGTAAATTTTGCTCTCTTTTCTCATCATGAACACCATCTTTTGCCAGAAATAAGTTTCTCCATTTTTTGCAATCATTGATAGATTTATTACTATTTTTGGATATCCACACATGATTAGGGCTTAAGGTAGGGAAAGATGACCAAATTAGGGCAAAATTAGACAAAAATTAAGGCAAAATTAGATTAATTTAAGGTTAAATTAGTGATTATTCATATTTTCATAATATAATTTGGTCAAAATTAAGACAAAATTAGGATAAAATTAGGACAAAATTAAACAAATTTAAGACAAAATTAACTTAAATTAAGTTTAAATTAGAGATTGTTCAGATTGTCATACCATAATTAGGGTAAAATTAAAGCAAAATGAGGGCAAAAATTATTACAATAGTATAACAAAATTAAGGTAAAATTAGGATTTAATGTTACGGGTAAAATTAGAGTTTAGGGGGTTATACTTTAGGATTTATGGTTTAGAATTTAGCTTTGTTTATTTTTTATTAATAAAGTTAAGTATTTATGTAAAAATAAATCTCATAATACCAACTAAAAATTATTAGCAATTTTGAAAATTTTTTAAAAATAATACATATATTAACAAAAGTAAAGCAAGTTGAAATTTCATAAGAGTAAATTACATGTTCAGTCCCTAAAATTTGCCTTATTTTCACAAATCAATCCATAGAGTTAGAAATACTATCTTGTAATTCTCAAACTTCAAAAAGTGTAATGAGTTGGTTCTTTCGTCAATGACGATGACAGTTTGGCTGTTATTTGATGACGTGTCATGACATGGCAATCGATGTAGTTGTATGGATGTTGATGTGTTAGTGCTAGGTCAGCTCATTCAACACTTCATCCAACCATGTTAGCAAAAACGCTGACGTGATATTGCCACATTGTCATTTTGCTGACATGGCAGTGCCACGTCACCACAGTGGGGGGTATTATCGTCAATCCGTATTGCAGTGTAACCCTAAGGTTTTTTTTATCGTTTCGTATTCTTGAAAGGAGAAATCCTTTCGCTTTCTTTAGTCTATTGAAGAGAGAGAGAGAGAGAGAAAGCTTGAGAGAGAGAGAGAGATTGTTGTGTCGAAAGAAAACAAATTGTTGCATTGAAAGAGACATCGGTTGATTTCGTGGTTCCGAAGGTGTGGTTTCAATCATCAGACAACAAGGCGAACCCAAAGAAGTCCTTTAAGGTATGTAATCTAACGTTTGGATCTGTTTCTTGTTACTGTTTATTTCTATTTTTACATTTAGGTTTTTCAGAAATGGATCCTATGAATGGATCCGAATGTTGTTTAAACCATTGGTTTGAAATTAGTCTTTGAAATTAGGATTTTAAAACAGACTTTGAAATTTGGGATTTAAATCAGTGTTTAAAAAATTAATTGATTGGGGTTAAGTAATTTGGGGTTTAATTTAAAATTAGGGTTATCGAATTAGGTTTGAATTTGGGGTTTCAATTTCAAATTTAGGGCTTCAAATTTAGGGGTTCTAATTTAGGGTCATGGGTCCTACGAATGGGTCTAAAGGTCGTTTAAATCGTTAGTTTGAAATTATGGTTTCAATTTAGGGCACGATTAATTTACCAATTGTTTTGTGCATATTTCAATTGTATTGTTATTCATTGATATATTATCGTACTGTGAAAATATTATGAATCTACTTCTCTCATACCACAAATTCCATCAATATGCTAATTTATTTTTAATACTGTATACTTAGGGCTGAGACCATGGTTCACTGTGACTTAAATTAGGGCTTTAATACTTTATGCATTTCCATTTCATTGTCAGATATGGATTCCATTAAATTTACTGCTATGGTTCATCACGAGGATAAATTTGAGGGACCTGAAAAATGTGAAGGTAGAAAGTTGACCTATTTTGACAACTGTGATATAGATAAGATGTCTCTAGTTGAATTGAAAAGTATGGCAGTAGAATTAGGTTATAAAAACTTTGTAAGGGCGTTGCTAAAAATTGATGGAGATAAGTTTTGTGAATTTTTTAATGATACTGATTTGTTAGAATATTTAGATAAAAGATTGAAAACAAATAAAGAAGTTCATTTCTACATAGAGTACATGATAGATGAGGTTAATTTTGTTGATGAAAGTGTTCTTAGAGAGGAGGTAGAAGCGATGCAGGATAGCCAATCTGAAAGGTGTGATTTTGTGGATTTAGTTTATGATTCTGATTCTGATTCTGAAGATAGTGTCTTAGATTTTAGATTTGAAGATAGTGATTGTGATGATGAAGGGGCTAACCTATATGGTAGTGATAGGGACTCTACTACCGTGGGCTTGGATGACTTTGAAAATGAGGGTGATCCTATAGATTTTAATGACTGGAATAATCCCTTTATGGAAGATAAAGAAGATCTAAATTATATTATTTCTGACATTGATAGTGATGATGAAGGGATGCAACCGAAAGGGGATAAGATGACTTATGAGGAGTTTAAGTAGGATTATAACCCTAGGAACATAGAATTGAGGAAGGGCCAAATATTTGAGAGTTTGGACTTTTTTAAACAAGTGTTGAGAGATTATATTGTTTACAATGGGAAGAACATGAGATTTATAAAAAATGACAAGTCCAGGGTTAGGATGGGATGTGTTGAAGGTTGTGACTGGTTAGTATATGCAAAGAAATTATGTGATCATGAGAAGACAACCTGCTGGTTACATATAGGCCTACACATACTTGTGCAAGGTCATGGAAGAATAAACATACAACAGTTGCTTGGTTGACAAAAATATGGGTAAAGAAGATGAAAGATGATCAAAATATCAAAGTGAATGTCTTGCAAATAAAAGTTTAGGATAAATTTGGATTAGATTGTACAAGAATGGAGACATGGAGAGCAAAAAAAATGGCCAAAGAACTTGCAGAAGGGTAGGATAGGGAGCAATTCTTCATCTTAAGGCTATATTTTGAAGAAATTTTGAGAACGAATAGGGGAGCACTTGCAAGATTGAAAATTCAATTGTACCTCATAGAGAGCATCCTTTGAGAGACCTATACCTAAATACTCCAATTTTTAGAAGATTGTACATTTGTCTCAAGGCATGCAAGAGAGATTTCTTGGCAGCCTATGAGTCTTTCATAGGTTTAGATGATTATTTCTTGAAGACATCATTTGGAGGGCAATTATTGGTTGCAATTGGTAGAGATCTTAATGATAGAATTTTCCCTCTTGCCTTTGCCCTCGTTGAGCTAGAGGAAACTGATTCACAGATATGGTTTTTGGATCATTTGCTGATAGACATTGGGGAGGACAAAAGGTGGACTTTCATTTCTGATCAACAGAAGGTATTGTCTTGGTTCCCCTGTTTTGTTGCATACTAAAGAAATTTTAATTTGTTGGATACTGAACATAGGTATTGTCCTTTCTTCTAGGGATTGATAAATGCAATTTCAGCATTGTCCCCCCATTTCTGAGCATAGGTTATGTGTTAGACACATGTACAACAACTTCCACAAGTAGATCCTAAACTTAAAATTAAAAAACATGTTTTATACTGTTGCAAGGTTTACATATGAGGCTGAATTTCTAAGAACTATGGTAGAAATCCGAAGAACAGACCCAAGAGCATATGCTTGGTTGATAGAGAAGGAGAGGAAAACATAGACAAGGTCAGCTTTTTCTGCATATAGTAAATGTGACACATTAGTGAATAATTTATATAAGTTATTTAATACAAAAATATTGGAAGCAAGAGAGTTGCCCGTCATTAGTTTATTGCAGTTTATCAGAACTGGTTTGATAGTCAAGTTTAGTAAAAATAGGACTAAAATTTCATCTTTTGAAGGTGAAAATTTGTCCTATCATTCAAGGAAAGCTAGAGAGTTTGAAGAAACAGAGTATACATTGATTTCCTTTATTGGCTGATGGTGGAATTTATGAAGTTTCAAACTTCATGAACAAATTTATTGTAGATTTGGATCATAGGACATGTAGCTGTAGGAAATAGGAATTATGTGGCATTCCAGGTCCTCATCCAATTAGTTGCATTTTTGCATTAAATGATAAGATTGAGAAATATGTGTCCAGTTGCTATTCCTCCTCTGTCTATACTGAATGTTGTGGTCTCATTATCCATCCTTGCAATGGTATCAATGTATGGGACAAAAATGATGTTTCAATATTATTACCTCCAATATACAAAAGGAAACCTGGGCGGCCATCAAAGAAAAGGCGCAAGGAGGCCACTGAAGTTTCAGCAAAAGATCCCCATTGTCTATCGAGAGTTGGTTCAAAAATCAAGTGTACCATATGCAAGGGATTAGATACAATAAGAGCTCATGCAAGAAAAAGGTATTTTTTTATTATCCTCAATACTGAAATTGTGATGGTTCAATAATGATTTCTTTTTTTGACTCATCTCTTCATTTATTGTAGGCCAAGCCAGTTCATCTCAGACTTTTAATCAAACAACTCCTCAAGTTTCACAAAATGAGTCACAAGTAATTAACCCAACACCTCCTACAAGATTGTAATAGTTCCAAGTAGTTGTATGAGATTGCAATGCAAGCTTGTATGTTGTCTGAGCTTGTAATGCTTTTGACAAGAACTGAAATTGTAATCCAAGCATTTTGAATATTCTAAGAACCGAAATTGTAATCCAAGAATTGAAACTGAGAACTGTAATTGCTATTCTCCCAGGATGTTGTATGAGATTTTGAATGTTCAGCCTATATTGTGAATGGTTCAGCTTGTATGCTATTCTGCATTTTAAATGAAGGTTCTGAATTTCCATTCATTTTAAAACATTACAGGATGATGTTCATTTTTAACTGAAATTGTGATTGGTACAGGATATTGTATCAGTGGTTTGGTACAGGATAATGTTTATTCTTTTTATATTATATCAGGATGATGTCCATTTATTTTTAAACATCACATGATGCACTCCATTCTTTTTATATTGTATCAGTCGTTTGGTATAGGATGGTTCCAAGTATTTTTTCCCTTCTGAACTGAAATCCAGCAAGTAGCATCTTTTTAAATTGCATTGCTTCATTCATTCCTTTTTAGTTGAACAACAATTTTCACTTTTCCAGACAAAGACAAAATAGAGTCTCCACTACTTTCATTTTTAAATATGAGAGCAACTATGAAAATTACAATAATAACTACCCAGACACATCTAACCCCAAAACATTGTTGCCTTTGAATACCATTCTTTTGCAACCTTTGAATCTCTGTCTTCATCTTGGAACAAATGTCTTCCATCTCTAACTTTTGCAGTGTCAGATGCTGCTTTTCCTCTTTCAGCCTCTCAATCATGATATTTGCTGCTATCATTCTCATGTTAAAATCAGCTATCACAGAACTGCTTCTTATCTTCTCTTCCTCAATTTTGTTTCTCAATTCTAGGATGATCTCAATTACTCAATCAGATAATGGTGGATCATACCACAAGAAAAAATCATATACATTCACATCCTATATTGAAGAGATCCATGAACTTAAGGCAATCGTAGAACCTCCATGAAAAAAAAAATTTATGAACTTATCCAAAAGTTAGGGCAACCGTAGAACCTCTATGAAGGATTTTGAGAGATCCATAAAATCACTAAAATGACATCAAGATCACATCTGCACTTTAACGGAGGATCTTTCATTTTAAAACCCAAAAATTTTAGAGAGAGAGAGAGAGAGAGAGAGAGGAATCTTCATGCCTTAGACAACATTGAGAGTACGAGAGATCGCACAGACTTCATCCTCAGACTTCCATTTCTCTCTCTCTCTCTCTCTCTCGTAGAAAAAATGGCTTCTAACGAGCAGAAATAAAGAGTTAAAAAGGTAAAACTGCACATTGCAATGCAGATTGACGATAATCTCCCATTGTCGTGACGTGGCAGAGCCACATTAGCAAAATGATAGCGTGACACTGTCACGTCAGCGTTTTTGCTGATATGGCTGGATGGGGTGTTGAATGAGTTGACTTGACATTGACACATCAGTGTCCGTATAATTACGTTGATTGCCACGTCATGACACGTCATCAGATAACGGCCAGACTATCTCTGTCATTGACGGAAGTATCAATTCGTTATACTTTTTGAAATTTGAGGATCACAAGATAACATTCCTAACTCTATGGACTAATTTATGAAAATAAGAAAAATTTTAGGAACTGAATATGTAATTTACTCAATTTCATAACATATATAGGACAAATGAAACAACGTACCACATATAAATTATTAACAATTATTGTTAATAAATTATATAAATATACTAAATCCCATGTAAATTCATATCAATAACATAAATGTATATATTTTTATATGTATTATCTTTAATTAATAATTATTTTATTAACATTTGTAATGCATATAAATTATTAACAATTATTAATAATTATTAAAAATAATACATATAAAAAATAATATTAACAACTATTGTTAGTTAATTATATAATATGCAAAATACATAAATAAATCAGGTATATACTTTTATTAATAGTATATATATGTGTATATGCTATATATCTTTAGGGTTTAATACAAATTAATTAAGACATGAACAACTATATATATATATATATATATATAGTTAACGATCGCACAACGGAAAAACATGCAATCCAGAATTTTTATTATATAAAATCTAATGCTTTAATTATATATTTATTACACAATTTTATATCTACCTAATCTTACTGATTTCAATATTATTATTATTATTTTTAAATTTTAATCAACCGAAATTGAATTTTATCTGACTAATTCGATCCAAATACTATAGGATTTATTAAACAATATCAAACAAATAAAAGTAATAAAGTAATAAAAATCATTACCCTTATAGCATTGAAATTGTAAAATTGCAACCCTTACCCTTTACTGTTGCTTTAGCTTAGACCCTCTACTGTTATGGTCTTGAATAAACCCCAGCTAAGATCACTCAACTATATCCATAAAAATTAATAATAATTATCAAAAAAGAAAAAAATTAGGAATTCGTAACTATAAATAATATCTTTCAAAGGTAGTGTATAAACTATTGATCAATGTTTAAGCATGCATACTGCAATAAATATAACATGGTAATTGATGGAGGTGAGTTATGGCTCTACAGATACCGACTCTTTCTTGACTCGAACAATAGCTGCCTATGGTGGATATACCTGTAAAAACCGCCGAATGGTGCTCTGACGGGGAGACTCCAACGCTCAAGTCAGTAAAAAACGGTTTTCGTTTGAAAGAAACAGATTGAAAGTTGAGGGAATATGATTCCCTATGATCAATGTGCCCCCTATGTTAAACTTAGAGAGCGTACCTGATGTCAAGAGTTTTGAGACCTCTTATACCTACGAGAGTCGTGCGCCACGGAGGGACTTTTATCCTACCTTCATTCTAGAACTGATACGAGAATCTCGAGGGTTAATATTCTGATATGATCACGATCCACATTTTTTTGGAAAACTTCCATCTTAGGGAGGGATGCCTTCCTTATCTAGGAGATCCAAGATTTGCCGTTATGAAATAGTAAACTGAACTAGAGGAAATTCTGACCTTCCTTTAGAATCGCTTGGAGTGCTGCGTACCAATCGGTTGCTCGACCGATAAGGGGCTTTCAAGATTTGTTCGATTGGGAGACTGACATTTGCCTAATCGATCGGAGTGACTGCCTCTACTTGATGAATCACGATCGGTTAACGAGGTGACTAAGGTCTTATCGTTCGGAAAAATAGGCGACTGAGGCCCCTCGATAGGTCGATCAGGGCGACTATGGCCCTTCGATAGGTTGTTATTGTGGACATTAGATACTGATCGGCAAGCCTCTTTTATGGGCCTTTAGGGAGTTGACTCTTTTGATTTGGGCCTTGGGTCATGTCCCATCATTTGCCCCTGACTCATGGTTTTCTTGAAAAGAAGCGCCATGAGTCACGATTTTAAAACGGAAGTTCGAGAGCCTTTTAATGCGACCGCTATCGCTTTGGCCTTTGCAAACCATTTCTCGCGCACCCCATAAGGACTCTTCTCCTTACTGCTTCTTCTTCTCTCTCCCTGTCAAAGAGTCATTATCGGTGATAAAGATGTCTGTTTCTCAGGCTTTTTCGAATATCAGTGACATTACGAGTATTATGTCAGCACAAGAATTCTAAGAAGTGCAAACTGAGATGCCGTTGGGGGACGATTATTCTCTGTTGTCCGCTATAGAGGTTGATAAGGCTAATAGGGTACCAGAAAACTATGTGCCAATGTATTTTCAATCGGTCAAGTATGGTTTGAAGGTTCCATACATGGGTCCTTTCTCTGAAGTTATGTGTCAGTGGAACATATTCCCAACTCTCTTGATTCCCAGTGCTTGGCGATTAGTAGTTGCGGTGGCTTCCCTATTAGGGTTTTGTCGTCTTCGTTTTGATTTTGATATTTTGTCTTCAATTTTTATTCTGATGAGGTGTGGAAGTAACGGGCCGACCAAGGAATGGTACAAGCTACAGACCCGGCCTGAGTCCTGTTGGAGGTTTTTCGATAGAGAGTCTATCGATAAGAGCTGGATACAAAAGTTCTTTTTTGTCGAGTTTTTGGATAGGGATCGCACATCCTGGCTTCCCAAAACTGATGGGGTGCCCAAAATAGGGCTGAAACTCCTAGCTGCTTCGAGACACGGTCGTTTCGTTCGGTCGATTAGTGGCTACTGCAAGTCCACCGGTCGGAGCATATGGGTCGAGTCCTTGCTGGACGATCAGATGCTATCCTTGGCTGGTTTGTTACTTGGGGAAAAGAGAAAAGTTGATCGGGCCCTTCTGTTCGGGAGAGCGAAAGTTGCATTAGTCGATTCTTTAAGCCATCTTGATGACGCTTTGTTGGAGAATGACACTATTGATAAGCTAACCCGACATAAAGTGGCTAGGCCTCTCCAGGAGGATTCCGAGGCATCCGAGGCCCTACTTAAGTCTCCTTCAAGGGTGACTGAAGCCCTCCGCGTGTCGCCACCCTCTTTGGTAAAAAGGAGGGGGATTTCTTAGCCCTTGTCTAAGCTGGGGGCTTTGTCTAAGTACCCGGAGTCGACAGCAACTATACCGATAGAGGGAGCCATCCCAATAAAGGTAATCCATCAAGTGGAACAAATGTTGATGCGGACGAGTTAGGGGGAGTCGGGGATCTTCCTTTACTTGATTCTGGAGCGAGAACGAATGCTTCTCGGGCTGCAAGGGACAGAATGGCGGGACCTTCTTCCGCTGTTCCGGTCTGACAATTGTGCAAGGGGAAATGCAAAGTTCCTGGAGGAGCGTCCTCTTCATCCTCTATCCCTGTTTGATCCTTCGATGGAAAGAAAGGCTTAAAAGAGCGCGGAACCGTTGTCGTTTGTGCTAAAGGCATGCAGTATAGCTATATAGATCTAGCAGAAGCGGAGCGTATTGCTGGACAATTTGACTTCCATCGCTGCGATCTTGATTTTCATAGAATGTCTTACGAACAGGTCGGTGGAACTCTTGAGTCCTTAGGTTTGATGGTAATATTCTCATCGCGTCTCTCGAATTCTTCTATCTCTTTTTTCATTTGTTAATTTGGTTTTCCTCGCAGACCATGGCCCTTGCTCGATTTCAGGGGTAGTAGGGGAGGTAGGTAATGAGCTACTTAGAGAGACGGCTCTCTGAGTTGACCTGTCCGCGGGAATCAGTCTCCCTTCGAGGAGAAGAGTCTTTGGCCACTGAAAACATACCCAGTGCCCTACTCAATCAGAAGGAAGAGGAGTTGAGATCCCTTCGATCGGAATTGGTCCAGTGCCAAGGGCAGTGCGAGAGGCTGAAGTCGGAGGCTCTGGTGCACAAGAAACTGACTCAACTTCATGAGGACTCTCTTCGAACGGCGGAACGTAAGATAGCGGAGATTGAGGAGTCCCGCGCAAGGGAAGCCATCATCCAGAAGAATTTCCACCGTAGACTAGCCGAGAGATTAAAATGTACCGAAGAGATAATCCGTAGTATGGGTCTAAGTGAGACTCTGCCTTTAATCGAAGAAGAGATCGATACTCAAAATCCGACTGTATAACTTATGCTTGGGATTTTGTACTAAGTGGCCTCTATTCATTTAATGAGAAATTCTTGTATTTTTTCCGATAGAAGTCATATTCTTTGTTTCTCACTGTATTGTTTTAGTAGAATTAAGGGGATTTAGATTTTTTCATTTGGCTTAGAACGGGATGATTATGCTCGTTGATTTGAAAGGCTGTATCACTCGTCAGTGAAGCACATGATCAACATGGGCTGAGCGGTTGAGACCTTTTGTACGATAGGAAATCTTCAAATAGTTGGGTCGTGTCCGCCCGTCCGGGGAGTTACATCCCATATTGACGACGCGTATGAACGATAGATCTTGGGTGACTGAGGCCCTCTGAGTGATAGGAAATTTTTAAAAGGTTGGGTTGCGTCCACCTGTCCGAGAAGTTATATCCCCTATTGACGACGCGTACGAACGATAGATCCTGGGCGACTGAGGCCCTCCGAACGATAGGAAATTTTTAAATGGTTGGGCCGCGTCCACCCGTCCGGGGAGTTATATCCTCTATTGACGACGTGTATGAACGATAGATCCTCGGCGACTGAGACCCTTCGAGCGATAGGATATTTTTAAATGGTTGGGTCGCGTTTACCCATCCGAGGAGTTATATCCCCTATTGACGACGCGTACGAATGATAGATCCTGGGCGACTGAGACCCTCTGAGCAACAGGATCAGGACATGGAGATGTAAGAGGTCTGTTGATAAGTGACTTCAACAACATGGGAAATACTCTTGCAGTTTAGAAAAATACCAGCAATAAAATCCGATGACTATTTAGGAGCGGAAGTAGAAGGTTCCAACTCATATGATAGAGTCCCAATCCCCGACGATGTCCTGAACTTGATCTTCATATGCTTGATGCTAGGCAAAACCTCCAAGGTGTTCAGACTTGGTCTGCCCAAGATGACGTTGTAGAGCGAAAGGAGGTTTACCATATTAAACATGACGGGAGCCGTCGCATAATTAGGAGGTGTTCCAAGGGTGATCGGGAGAGAGATAATACCCTCAGGATATATCCACTCACCCAAGAACCCTTTAACTGGGCCCGCATTGGGCTGAAAATCGGCAGGAGTGAATCTCATTCGTCTAAAAACATCCCGATATAGGAGGTTACAGCCGGCTCCTTGATCGACAAAGATCCTTCAGATCTCAAATTGTCTAATTTTGGCGATTATCACAAGGGGATCATGCCGGTTTGGGTCGATCCCAATGAGATCTTCGTCAGTGAAACCGATGATTGGCCTTTTTTCACCTTGTTGTTTATTGGTACCCGCTGCTAGGATTTCTTGTGGTACAGGGGGAATTGCCTTCGGACAATAGAAAATTGGTGTGATTAGGTGCCTGGCCTCATTTTCTGTTGGTCCATTGCGGACCTGGAGAATCATCTGATCCCTTCGGTCCGTCGGAGGCCGAGCAGCTTGGCGTTCTTCCTCTTGGTTGCGTTGTGGCGGTTCATGCCGGTGACCGACGGGAGGGCCTCTTTCCCTCCCGGTGACGAACTCCCATAGTCTTCCTTCACGTACTAGGAATTCCAATTCATCTTTTAATTTCTTGCAATCATCGGTTGTGTGACTGTAGTCACGATGGAAGTGACAGTATTTCGTTCTGTCCTTGTTGGAATCATTCTCGGTTGATCGTGGGGGCTATCGAACATATGGTTTGTCTCTGATAAGGGCTAAGACCCGGCCAGAGGTTTCACTCAGTGGGGTGTAGTTATTGTATCTTCTTGGAGGATGAGGTTTTGTCTGGTTTCTCCTGGGCGGAGACCTCCGGGGTGACTGGTTCCGTTTTTTACGGGCAGTTCGATCTCTTCTATGATCGGATGCTTTGGCGTTCTCGGCAGCAATGTACCTTTTAGCTCGAGCGTAAAATTCTTGGATGGTAGTCGGGGGTTTCTTTGTGATTGACACCTTCATATCGGAGGGCCACAGACCTGTTAATAGCGCAACCAATGTGATTGAATGATTCAAAGAAGAGACCCTCATCATCTCCTCCTTGAACCTTTCCAGAAAGTTCCTCAGGGATTCCTTTTTACCTTGGTATAGCGATAACAAAGCGGTGGAGCTCCTTTTTACTCTCCTATTTATCACAAAATGTGACTCGAACTGTTCGCGTAACTGAAAGAAGGTCTTTATACTCAACGGAGGGAGAGAATTGAACCAAGTAAGTGCATTTTCTGTGAGAGTAATGGGAAAGTACTTGCACATAACTGCGTCGGGCATGTCCCTGGAGATCATTACGATTATAAAATGGGTCATATGATCTCGGGGGTCCGTTGTTCTATTATATCTCTCCATGGGAGGTAGGAGCATGTTGCGAGGCATAGACTCTGAGAAGATCTTGGAGTCGAATGGCCAAGCATAAAAATAAGAGGGGATCTGGTCTCCCTGAGGGTTAGCCCGCTTTAGTTCCTCGGCTACCAGTTGCTCGACCTGCCTTCGAAGGTCATCAGGGACTGGTCTGGAGTTTTCAGATGCTTCCCCACGTGGGGCAACGGTCGCCGCTGGGGACGTCTAAATCCCCCAACAGATGATTGGACTTCAGGTCTGAGAGCGCGACTAAAGTCCTCCAATTGTCTGCTTAAGTCATAAAGTTTGGATTCCAGCCTTTCCATCTGGGGGCGATTGGCTCGCTCTGGAATAGGGTCGGCTATGGGTTGGACATGGAGTGCGGGTTGTAAGGCTCGTTCCTGATGAGGTGATCTCATGGGAGTTGTCTGATCGCGAGTGGCTGGATCAGGCGCCGCAAGAGGAGCGGCTTTAGAAAGTGTGGCAGTTCGCCCTTCAATAAGAGGGGCGACTCTTGAGAACGTTCTGGTTCTCGGAGGCATGATTATTGAAATAACAGAAACTACGCTAATCTGTTCATACGGACGACGCCAATCTGATAGAGGTGGGTTATGGCTTCACAGATACCGGTTCTTTCTTGACTCAAGCAATAGCTGCCTCTGGTGGATATACCTGTAAAAACCGTCGGAGGGTGCTCCGACGGGAAGATTTTGACGCTCAAATCAGTAAATAGCGGTTTTCATTTGAAAGAAACAAACTAAGAGTTGAGGGAATATGGTTTCCTGTGATCAGTGTGCCCCGGTGTTAGGCTTAGAGAGCGTACCTGATATTAAGAGTTTTGAGATCTCTTATACCTGTGAGAATCTTGCTCCGTGGAGGAACTTTTACCATACCTTCCTTCTAGAACTGATTCGAGAATTTCTGGGGTTAATATTCTGATTTGATCACGATTCTCATTTTTTGGGAAAACTTCTATCTTCAAGAGGGATGTCTTCCTTATTTGGGAGATCTAAGATTTGCCGTTATGAAATAGGAAGTTGAACTATAGGAAATTCTGACATTTTTTTAGAATCGCTTGAAGTGCTGCGTACCAATCGGTCGCTTGATCAATAAGGGACTTTCAAGACTTGTCTGGTTGGGAGACTGATATTTGCCTAATCGATCGGAGTGATCGCCTCTGCTTGATAAATTATGGTCGGTTAACGGGGTGACTGAGGCCTTATCGTTCGAAAAAACAGGGCGACTGAGGCCCCTCGATAGGTCGATCAGGGCGGCTATGGTTCTTCGATAGGTTGTTGTTATGAACATTAGATACTGATCGGCAGACCCATTTCATGGGACTTTAGGAAGTTGACTCTTTTGATTTGGATCTTGGGTCATATCACATCAATAATCTTATTACTAATCATCAAATTAGAAAAAAATCATTTTAGCCTACTCTATTTCTTTTCTTTTTTTGTGAAAATTTATTTTCTTTTTATAAGAGTTCATCATAACCCTTATATGATATGTTTCCCGGTTAGAAAGGATTCTATTTAATTAAAAAAATTATTGACAATAAGATATTTGAATTTAAAATTTTCATATAAAATTAGAAATATAAGATATCGACTCATAAAAATTAAAGGGCATCAAAAGAGAGGCAAAAGAGAAAGACAATTTGGGTTTTTTTTTTTTTTGGGCCTAAACTTATAAAGTATACCAAGAAAACTATTTTATACTCAAATTTCAAATTGTGATCACAATTTATATTCTTCACTATTTTCCATGTCTAGAGTTTTCTCTAAAACCACAAATGAGAAATGCATGGCCTCTCCATGTGATGTCTACATGCATGTTTATATGCTTAATCACACAAAAAGCATGGAGAAAAAAAGAGAGAGTGGTTTCCTCAAAATCTTCGACTAATAAATAGTGTTTTGAAATCCGGATTGGACAGGTCGGTCGGATCGGTTCGATAGAGAATCGGGCCAGTAGCCAGTCCGGGATTTTTCACAAAATCAGACTTTGAAAAAATCGATCTTTTCAAAATCGGTTAAAATCCTGGTTGGACCGGCTGAATCGGGGTTGAACCGATCCGGTCCAACCCAGATTTTTTAAAGTACAAAATAAAAGTAAAAAAATTATGCTTGTTCATACTCGAACCTGTGACCAGAATGGATATATCAACAACCTTTTCTACCACGCCATATGTAAAAGTTATATAAATATCATATAATTTTATATTTATTTATTATTTCATGATGACGTCATCCAGGTTTTTGATCCTGTCTGATCGGGTTAATCCAGTGACTCATTGACCCCTTAACACGACCGGTTCGTATTCTGATTCGGGTTTCAAAACACTACTAATAAATGCATGCGTTCAATTCTTTTTTGAATAATAATTATGATTTAAATTTATTGGGATTGTTACGATATATTATATATTAAAATCAAATCAATTATTAATTTTATTTTAAAAATATTTAATTTTTTTTTTTATTTTTATATTTATAATATTATATTTTCAATGTGCTTTCTATAGAAAACAAATTAATTGTAATATTTTAAATGAAATAATGAAATATTAGAATTTCATATTTTATATTATTTTTCATATATTCCTTGGTATTTATTAAATCATATTCCTATTCATATTCATATTCATATTTTTATACAAAGTAATATTTTAAACAAAGTAATAAAGTATTAGAATTTCATATTTTATTTGGTTTTATATGTTAGGTATATTGCTGTTATGTTCACATGGTTTCAAAACCAGATTCATATTTTAATTCTTATCGGCTATCACTGTTTTCCATGTCAGGAGGTTATTAATTGCATGCGCTTCCCCAAATCCTTCTCGAATATTCAATTATGATCCCAAGTCATACTCACTATTCTTTTCCACATTTAAAGGACACAAGTTTTCTCCAACACCATAGATGTTAAATGCCAGTAAATCCAGAGAGAGAGAGAGAGAGAGAGAGATGGAAGCAACTGTAGAGACATATCCTATGACGGGTGGAACTGGTCCGAGTAGCTATGCCAGGAATTCCAATCTTCGGGCAAGTGTTTCTTTTTTCTTGATTTCATGTGCATCCACATCTGTTATCTTTTCCATACATGCGTTTTCTCTTATGACTTGTCTCAAGCGATTTTCTCAAAAATTAAATGTTTTATATTTCCATATTTATCAGAAAGTTTTCTGCATTGAAAATTCACTATTTAAATTGATTTGACAAACAAATTGATAACATGGGCATTTTCTTTTTCATGAACAAAATCAATTTTCTCATATTAAACTATATATTTTTCTTTTCCTTTTGCTGCAGAGAGAGGCTGCTGAAAGACTCAAAGGAATGATTACTACAGTAATTGTTGAAAACCTTGACATCTCACATATCTCTCCCACTTCAAACCTATATTGTATCGCTGATTTAGGCTGTTCAACTGGACCCAATACATTCTTCACCGTGAACACCATCATAGAGGCTATAAAGCGTAGATCTGATCAAGAAAATGCAGATGAACATCTCCCGGATTTCCTAGTCTTTTTCAATGACCATGTTTCTAATGATTTCAACACTCTCTTTGCTAGCCTTCCAGCCGATGGAAAATACTTTGCAGCAGGAGTTCCTGGTTCTTTTCATCGAAGATTGTTTCCAAAAGGCTCAATCAATTTCTTCAACACTTCATATGCACTTCATTGGCTTTCAAAAACTCCCAGAGAGCTAAGTGATTTGAACTCTCCCGTGTGCAATAAGGGCAAAATTACTTATGCAGATGCGCGTAACGAGGTTGTGGAGGCTTTTGCGAGTCAGTTTGCTAAGGACATGGACTCCTTTTTGGTTGCTCGAGCGCAAGAGCTTGCTCCTGGAGGTCTGCTTTCGATTCTGATACCTTGTCGACCAGATGGGATGCATCCATCCAAGTCACCTTTTGGCCTGCTTTTCGAGTCTTTGGAATCAAGCTTCGTTGATATGGTTAATGAGGTAAGCATATTAGTTCAAAGTATTGGATGGTTTCAATCACATCATATGCATTTAGAGGTCTATCTAGATTTTGGTTCATGGGATGCGAATGTTGTTCCTCATCCATTAGTAAGGAAGGGCGGGCAAGCTTTGGATCTGCAACTCTGGAAAAAGAAAAATAAGCCTAGGTAGGAGAGATTAAGAATCATGACATCAACACACCTTCACAAAATTACCGCCAAATAAATAAGGAAAAACCTGCATTGCCCCATCAATAATATTGCAAGTGTTTGATGTGCCTTGCAGGGACGGCTAAACAAAGAAGAACTTGACAGCTTCAACATTCCTGTGTACTCCCCATCTGCATCAGAGGTACGCTTACTAGTACAGCACAACGGCTGCTTCAGCATTGCAAGATTAGAAGTGCGTCAGGAACATGTCCACATAATCTCCCCCCAATCGGTTAGAGCTGGCTTCGAGGGCATTTTTAGCAAAAACTTTGGGAATGAGATTATAGATGAAGTAGTTAGGAGATACGCAGACAAGGTAGAAGGATGCTCCTTCATTAGAGATGAGGAGGGCATTAATTGTCAGTTGTTTATCCTTCTCAAGCGTAACTAATAGCAAGTCTCGCATATTCTACTCGTTATCTTTTCAAAATGTAATAAGTGTATCTCTTTCTTGCATCCATCCTACTTGAATATGCACTTTTTTAAAGTTTTTTGTCGGATATGTACTCTCTGGCTAAAAGCTTTCCCTTTAGCATTCTTAGCCTGTGTTTTGGAGTTACTATGAGAGTTGTCACCATTATAACTAGCGATCAGCATGATTATTAATTTCAAAAGACTAATTTACATGTACCCAAATCAACATACATGGGCTATTATAGGGAAATTCGAAACCTTGCATGGAAGAACAGAAGAAAGGAGGAAATAAGATCCAATTTGCACATGTGATTACCATAGAAAGCCAAGAGTCAAGCATTCATCTTAGCTGCATAAATCATTTTGAAGAAAATTTGCTATATACAAACAGATCCATTTTCTCATCATAAATTCTATCATAATTTTTTTTTCTTTTTACAAAATTTTTCTACATTGAAACAGCGTTTAAGTCACACAACTATCATCAATCTTAACATATTTCCCACTAAGTTCAAATTAGTGGGGGATTCTGAATTCTTACGGGTTTTCTACATTCTCGGGAATGATCATCATGGTGATGTGAAAGATTGTATCAACACTTATACTGCATTGAGTGACTCAGTCCCCACTAGAAAAGTATTCAATAAGAGACGAGATTAAATTAAATGCAATCCTTTCAAATGATAATTTTTTAACTTTCAGAATCAACAAATTTTAGATTATTAATGTTTTTAACCTTACAATCAAAATTACATTGAATATCTGACTCTAATTTTTTCTGATTAGAAACAATTGTATAAAACTTTTATATACTTTCTTTTCTAGAATCGAACTCTCTAACTTTTTAGGAGTAAGTTTTTCAATAGTAATCGAATCCATACATGAAAATATGAACTCATTACTTCCAACTAGTAATATTGGTGCATGAGGTGCACCATAGTCCTCACAAATCTGTTGACATGCTACTATAATCTCGATCTAGTTCAATGGTTTGATTCATAAACCTTTATTGAGATAATTCTGATTTTTAAAAGGCCTATTTAATAGGCAATATCCAGTTGAATGTGTATTCGAGGAGAATATTGCTTTTGAAGAACAAAGTCAAGGGTCATTGAAATCTACAAGTCCGGGATTCTCATTGCATACTCTTCACTGTGGGTTGGAAGAAATAAAGGAGATCCGAACTCTGAATTTCAAACAAAAGGGAAGTTCTAGGAAGTTTCATGACTTTGGTGACAAACCAAAAATGCATTAGGAGTACAAAGGAAAGTTCATAGAATAAAATTTAGGTGAACAAATACAAATAAATATGTTTTTTTTTTTTTTTTTCTGCTTTTGTTTTTGTGGGTGGGGCTTTGATTGGCTGTTCATTGAGCTAGCTAACATGTAAAGTTTAATAGACGTTATTGCAGAAAAACATGGTGAAGGTGCCACCCACAAGTCAACGGGGTGGTTGGAGGGATTCATTTTTATTTTTTTTTTGCCCTAGATTTGGTCCACCATCAAGTATCTGAAATTTCGCTTCGATTAATTTTAGTCGAACTGCTGTCGGGTTTCAATCGGGAGGGAGTTCTCCCAACGTGATTTTTTCCGTTCTCAATGAGGTTTAAACTCAAACGTTTAGTTAAGAGGTCGTAACGCCCTTTTTATTGTGCTAACCAAACGTTGGTATACCAAAAGTTGGTATAGTTAGAGGGATTCGATAGTATGAAGACACTCTTCCATGGAATGACACAATCATCTTTGGACCAAAATAACTTAAAATGAGAAAAACGAGAACAAAGGATACAAATTCCGAATTGAAATGTGGTATCCAGAGGAATAAGAATAAAGCCATTAGATGGAGTTTTAAGATCTTGCATGAATAACATTTTCAGTTGCCTTTGCACCTTTAACATGTTGCCAAATTTCACACTCGCTCTTAATTATTACCTTCTATCCAAAGAGAATGGTTTTAATAAATCCCTAAAACCATCTTCCTTGTTGGGATTATATCATATTTTTTCTCTGTTTTTACCATTTTGTTGACTTATTTGTATGATAATATTTGATTTAGTTATTCAAATAAATAAAGAATTTTTCATATTATTCATACATTCATAAAATTATTTATTTTAATTTAAATGATTTGTATATGTATGGTATATATAATTGATATAAATTATAGTTACTTAATGCTTGACATAAACTAAAAGTTTATTGCTAATCGGTGAATCTGAATACTTCATTGTGTATATGTTATAACTTATGAGTCTCATGATAATTCGGAAAGGTTTACCTTAATTATGAGATGAGATCCAGACTTGATAGAACTTAGTGTATAGGGATGGCAATTTGTACTAAATCCGGTGGATACCCGCTCCTATCCTATCTAGTGGAGGTGGGTAAGGGGCCGGGTGTGGAGTGGGTGAGGGTATAAAATTTTTAAACTCATGGAGGGTTGGGTAGGGTGTGGATATAAATTTTATACCTATTGTGTACCATACCCGACCCTCCATATATATATACACACACACTGTTATAGTCTTCTAAAAAATAATTTTCATTTCACCTTTCCTTTTTCTGTACTAGGTTAGGGAACATCAACATCCCTTCCTCATTTGGTCACGCCAAGTTGTAAAACTTTTTCTTTTTTTTTTTTAATTTGAAGTTTCCTAATTATTTTTAAGTTTATTTCATTCTTAAGCAAGTATTTAATTATTTTTACTTCAATTAAAAATATGATTTTTTTTTTAGAAAATTTGATAACTATTTTTAGGTTAAATATTATTATTATACCGAAATATGTTTCCATATCAATTCTCTTTTCTCTACTCTTACTTTTCTTATTTTCCTTTCTTCCTAATTTCCTTTCCTCTAACCCAGCAGGAGAGTACCCCTTTCTTTTTCCAATTTGATGGCCTGGGATAACACATGCATGTCGATAACTCAAAACTGTGAAAGAGAATTTGAAATGCAAACAACTCTCTCTCTCTCTCTCTCACAGAAGGTTCATCTCCTACATTGTCTTTTTTTTTTATGTAGAATTTTGTTAAAATCTTGAGTTTTTATTTGTTTAAAATTACATTTTGATTGTGAAATTTGAATTGAAACCCTAAAATCTTATTTTTTTAATGTAAAAATTTGTTCAAACCCTAAATTTTTGTTTGCTTAGGATTATATTTTGGTGTGTGGGTGGATAAACTCGCGGGTAGGGATGGGTTAGGTTGGGTGGAGGGTAGAGTATAAAATGTTTTATCCACTACGGGTGGAGAGTCGAGGTGGGTATGGAGTTTTAAGGTAGAGGGACGAGTAGAGTTTGACAAAAACCCGCCCCATTGCCATCCTTATTAATGTAGATAGTTAGCATTAAATATAACATACAAACAAATTTTCTCAAACGTAATGTCACTGCTAGGACTGGCAATTGGGCTGGGCCAGTCTGAGCTCGACCCGTTTTGAATGGCCGAACTCGACTCATTTTAGAGCCGGACCGAGTTTGAGCCCAATATTTAAGCCCGTTTAAATTACGGGCCGACCCTGAACATAAATGGGCTTGGCCCTTTATTGGCCCGACCCGTTTTAAAGTTAAATATTATGCTTTTTTTTTTTTTTAATAATGGGGGACAAGGTCAGTTTGCTTACATAGAGAAGAGAAAGAGGGGTCTTGTCCCTTGTACGCATATCAACACTCTTCCCTCTCTCTCACTCTCTCTCTCTCTCATGCTCACTCACTCTCTCTCTCTCACTCTTACTCAATCACTCTCTCTTGTCTCTCACGCTCACTCACTCTCACTCTCTCACTCACGCTCTCTCTCTTTCCTCTCTCTCTCACTCTTTCCTCACAATCTCTCACTCTTCCCTCGCTCCTGCTCCTCGCTCATGGCTCTTCTGCTTCTCCAACCATCGCTCACTCTCCCCATTCTCTCTTACTCTTTTTTTTTTGGCTCAGTCTCTACTTTTCGCTCACTCACGCTTCCCTCTCTCACTCTTTCACTATTTTTTTTCTTTTTTTTTTGCTCCCTCTCTGCTCTTCGATCTTCTTTTTCCTACTTTCTTGCCGATGAAGATCAATTCAACGACGAAGATGTCGAATCTGTAACGAATCGAAGGTCAAAGAAGCAAAAAAGCTAGTGAATCTCTTCAAACTTTGTTGTTTCCCCTTGTCCTTCACCTTTCTTCTCAATGTTGCCTTTTTTTTTTTTTTTTTTTGATTTTTTGGTTAGATCGAGCTCGGGTCTGGCCCGAAATGGGCCCAAGGCCCTTTTAATTTTTTGGGCCAAACTTGAGCTTGGATTCTCTTAATTTATTCGAGCCGAGCCCGGGTTCAGACCAGTAAAATTTTAAACGGGCTGAGCTCGAGCTTTGTAAAGCCCGGCTCACAAAGCTCGATTGCCAACCTTAATCACTGCATAAAAACATACATTTCCAACCACTTTTTTTTTTTTTTTTTTTTTTTTTTTTTTTTTTTTTACCATTCTTGATATTTTCTAAGTGTCATAGGATATGATGACAAAAAAATGTCCGCTAAAATGTCAAAAAAAATTTCATCGGGGACAGTTTTGACTTTTTCTTACAAACGTCAACATATTGCCAACGCTTCTAAGGATAAATGTCCACAATAGCATGGTGATAACGTCGACAAATCCATGTTCCTTGCCAATGCTTATCCTTAGAAACACCAGCAAGGTTTGTTTTTTTTTTTTTTTTTTTTTTTTTAATTCCTTTTAAGTATGGTTTGTTTATGTTTGATGCCAAAATCTGATCCCAAATCCAAAACAAACATAAACTTGTTTATCACATTGCCATCAAACACAATATTAAATATCAACAACAATAATTCTAAACTTCAAATTTCATCCATATTTTATATTTCAAATAAACAGTCATTCAACCACCAATTCCAAATAAATCATTACTTCATATTTCATATTTCACAATATCAACCACAATATTAAACACTAATCACAATATCTCCAAACTTTATGTTTCATCCATACTTCATATTTCAAACAAATAACTCATCATTCCAATTATAATGTAAATTTCAAAGAACTAAACAACCATCCACACATAATTTTAAACCCAAAAAAATAAAGTTTTTATTAAAAAGCATAAAAAAATTATTACAAAAAAAGTTAATAAACCAACATATGCCATTATATACAAAATCTGCATCACCTCCCAAGGCGTAGGACCACCCCTTGGATGGAATGAGAGCCACCACCTTCACTAGCCGAATCATTATCATCTTGTATAGAGAAAAAATTTAGTGTATCACCTAAAATGATACATAAGATAATTCTTATTATGTAAAGAACAAAAGTTAGTATGTTATCTGTTTGCACATCTCGGGAAGGATTTTTATATCTTGAAATTTTGAAGCCAACATTTGATACAAGATATCAAATTCGGCTTTTGTTTGCTCCAATTCATAGCACATCTTGGCTAACTCTTGTGTAGAGCTAGCTTTTGTGTGAGAACATGATGATTTTCCATAGTAACCAGTAAGTGTTGGCCCCATTTCTCTACCTCTAACTCCACCTAGACGTTCCTTGCTAGTCACTTGGAGGAGTATTCTATCCTCGTTTTGATTGATGGACTCTTCTGTTGAAGCAGCTTATTGAGTTGCCATCAATTCATCAACTTGTTCTTATGTATAGAAAATGTATATAGAAATATTAACAAAAATTCTCATAAAAATATGAATACAAACACTTAAAAATAAGTGATTTCTAAATTTCATGTGACTTTCCATCATATTGGCAAATTCTACGTTCTTGTATAAACCGTCCTTCTTGTGGATTGTTTTGTACAATTCAATTCTGTGAGAAGATGTTCTGTCTCTAATCTCTAAAACAAAATTGCTAACGACTAAAAAAATTACAATATGTATTTAAAATAATTACCAATTCCTTCGTCCACCTAGTAAATGACTTTGAGCCGCATGTGTGTATGTATACGTTTGCTACAATCAGCTCTACTTTCCTGCTTTAGACTTCTCCTACAAAATATTTTAAGTTATTATGGTAAGTATATAAAAGTAAACAAAATATTATTAAGTAAAATATGTTAATTACCTTCTCACATCTTGAGTACGAATGTGCAATATTGTCCTCCCACTCATGAGGGTTGTGACCCTCCAGGGCATTTGCTAAAACCTCTTCAGTAGTTTTCTTCTCATCATAACATGAAGAAATAATAATGAACAACCTAGGTTGTTTTTGACACTTTTTATTTTTTTATTTTTTGGATTTTAAAAGAAGATTGAGGAGAGAATGAAAAAGATTAAAACAGGAGATTGATAATGGTTTCACCCTCCCCGATGTACATCCACTCATAGATTTTAACTAGATTTTCTAATCTACTATTTTTAATCAAAATAGTATACCCAAATAGTTTAATTAGGTATTAGTCAGACCTTACAAGTATTTCTCTCAATCACTTCCCACTATGTTTGTACAGGAGCTAGCAAACATAGATCATGTTTCACACAAACACCTTTTAAATCCGAATCAAAAGAACCCTTTTTTTATCTTTTACAAGCGTTCTGAGGTGAAACAAGAATATAATTAATGAATCATTAATTTTAGATGATACATTAAAACTCAAAAGGAAAATACAACACAAAGAAAATTAAGTTCATTGAAGATTGTTGTTTAATAATGCTTACCAATATGATTCAAAGATACTCTAAAAGTTGTTTAATCTTCTTTTGAAGTGTTATAGTTATAAACTTGATGAAGAGATAGCCGTTGAGATTCATTTAACATAGAAATATAGTCATTGCACGTGGTTGGGGCTCATTTAATACTAAAACAGCTTTTCTGAATTGCTAGTCGTTACTCACATCTAGCCAACTCTTTCTTTCTCCAGGTCGACTGTGTTTTGAATTTTGTATTGTTCAGGGCTAGTACAAGTTGCCTTCATATGTATGTCAAGTCGACTTGTGTTGTATTTTGCTTGAATATTTTTGCATTGTTGCTCATGTAAGTCAGTTTGTGCTCTCTTTATGTCAACTGTTGCTCACTAGTGCTTAAAAATTTTCATAATGTCACTTGTGCAAATTGACTAGTGTTCTCTTTTGACTGATTTGAATTTAATTTTGTTTCAATATTTTCACTTGTGTTACTTGTGCAGGTCGACTTGTATATGCTTCAGGTCAACTTGGGTTTGATGGTATTTAAGCATTTAGTTTTATGGCTGATACAAGTCGACTTGGTATTGCTTGCTTGTCGACTTGTGTTTGATAGTGCCTAGGCAAACTTGCATCATAGCTCATGCATGTCGACTTGGTATTGCTTTCTAGTTGACTTGTGTTTGACAGTATTTAGGCATACTTGTATTGTGGCTCATGCAGGTCGTCTCCTCTTTGTGATAGGTCAAGTTGGTGTAACTTGATTTAGTATATTTTTTGTTATGGCTCATGTAAGTTGGCTTGATATTGCTTGTAGTCAACTAGAGGAGTGTTCACTGAAGTCTATGATACATGCATGTCGACTTGAACATAGGTTAGGTTGAATTGTGCTCAGTGGACTTTGAGTTCTTTTTTTTTTTTTTTTTTTTTTTTTTAAAGGCTGTGATGCATATGTATATGCCAACTATGTAGAGTGTCTAGGTAGACTTGAGCTTGAACTCACTCAAGATTTTATAAGTTCTTAATGTGCAAGTCGACATGTGACTTGAGTAGATCGATTTGGACTTAAGCTTTTAAGTTCTAGCACGTGGCATGTGGCTCGTGGCCTGTAGCTCATGACCTATGTCCTAACTTGCTCATAAACTATGGCTTGTGAATCAACTTGACTTTCAAAAATTTTTCTAAGTGTTGGTGTGGTAGGTTGACTCTCTTATATTTAAGTTCAACTCATTTCTTCTTCGGGTTGACTTGCAATTTCCTTGCCTCAAGTTGACTTAATGTAGCAAAGTTGACTTGTTATTGCTTCTAGTCACAAGTTTCTCAAGTTTTTCATATTTGCGTTGACTTATAATCCCTTTAGGTTGACTTATTTGATAAACTATTCTATCTTGAGTTAATCAAGTTGACTTGAACATCAGGTAAGTCAAATTGCTAAGCAAGTTGTTCATCAAGTTGACTTGAATTCACCTCAAGCTGACCTGTTGTAACACCAACACTGCGGTATCCGTACTAGTGTACTATTTTTGAAATATATATATAAATAAAATATCCCTCAGTTTATATATATAGAGAGAATTTTTTTTATTTATATTGATTTTCGATTTTTGAGTCTTTAAATTGAATTTTTGGTGTATTCTAAATGTCGTACCCGCGATTTGCAGTGTAAAGTGAGTATAAAAAAATATATATATATGTATATTCATTCATTCATTAATTTATTTATTTACTCATTTAATCATTTATAAATTTATTTATAAAAAGAAATATATATATATATATATATATAAATCCCAAATTAGAATTAGGGTTAGAAACCCTAATTCTTTTCTCCCTCTTTCTCTCTCCGTTTCTTCCTCTCCCGTGGCTCTCTCTCTCCCCGCAGCTGCTCTCTCTCTCGCTTTCCTCCGCCCCCTCCACCACAATCAACCGCCACCATCAACCACCCACGGTTGCCACCGCTCGTTCCTCTCTCTCTTCCCCCTTCGTTCTCTCTCTGCTCCATTTCTCTCTCTTTCTCTCTATCTCTCGCGATTCTCTCCCTCTATCCGTCACTCATTCCGCTACCATCAACCGCCCTTCGCCTCCTCCCTTCGTCGCCAACCACCCACGACCACCACCCTCTCTCTTTACCTCCCTCTCGATTCCCCTATCTCTATTTATCTCTCTCTGTTTTGCCCCTCTCTGTTTCTCTCTCTATCCCTCGCGATTTCTCTCGTGATCTAATTGTCTCTCAGTCTCCCCCAGTCTCTCTCGCTCTGCTACTCCCTTTTCTCTCGATCGCTCACCCTCGGTTCTCTCTCTTTATTTCTCTTTCTCAGTCTCTCACTCTCTGCTCACTCCCACGCGCGATAGCCCCTCTCTCTCCCTTGCTAGCGCACTCTACTCTCTACTGAGAGATCTTCTACAAGCCGCGCTGAGGTCCCTAACCTAGCGACTTGCAAAGTTTCGAAAACCCTCTGCCGCAGTTACTTGTGATCCCTCTACTGTGCAAGTAAGGGTGAGAGTTCTAACCTATAGTTCTAGGGTTTTGATTACAATAGGGAATGAGTCTAATCATTGAATTGTACTTCGAATTGGAAGTAATGCAGGTCCGGACTGAGTTGTAGGCGCACGAACGATAGGGTTGTGGACTGCGGAAAACCTAGGTGAGGTAAAATTCTGGTTCCTTCAATAGATGAATGAGATTAGGTTAAATTTAGAATAAGATTCTTATATATGTCTTGAAATAGGTGGGAGTTGAGGGGAGTGCGTTTTTCCTAAAATTTGGTATGTGAATTCTAGAGTGTTATCTAAATTTTTCAGGAAACTAGACTGTCTGATACTAAAGAAGCATGTTAAAGGATAATAGAATCGAGTTGAATTGATCTGAATGGGTTCCCTTAGAGTTTAATTTGACATGTGCATGAAAATAATATGAATTTGGAATTTGAATTATTGCAAATCATGAATTATTGTCTACGAATAATGTTGTTTCACACTCCAATAGTTCACCTATACTATTTGTGCTTGATATTAATCCCCTCACTCACTGGGTATCTTCCTTGATACTCACCCTTCTTCTTTCCTCCCTCAGACAGGATTATTGTGCTAGAGTGACACTTCAGATTCTAGAGGTTTTGGTGGATCCACGACGGTGAGGTCTAAGATTAAGTTGAATTCTGAATTCCGTACTTTATTTTGACCCTGCGAGGTCTTGATATTAAATCTGTAGTTGGCTGTGTACATATTATGGGATGACTGTATAACTTATGGACATTTATTTGCGTAACTCTCATATTGGTTCATTTCTCTTGCATTGAGGCATTTGTAATTATTTAAAATGATTACTTGGGAATTTGTTGTACATTTATATAAACTTTAGGCCCGCTCGGTGTGGCGGCTGCTCATGCTCTAGTTGGGCATGACAGTAGAGGTCTGTGGCTAGGTCTGCTAGTAATTATTATAGTCTGGCATTGTTCTGGTTGTCTGCTATGGGTTGGTTGATTATTGTGAAGCCAGGATGACCCTTTTATTTAATTTATAGGATGGTTGTGCAATATATAGGTTAAATTATACATGAGAGACCTCCGAAATATGTGAAGGTTTTACCCGATTTTCTGTAAAAATGTAGTCGGCAACCAGGGCAACGGGTGGCTACTCACGACCCCGGTTCGGGGCGTGATAGTTGTATTGGTATCAAAGTTCTAGGTTGAGAGTTGTGTTTATAAAAAAGTTTTGAAAATATTCCCAACTATATTTTAAAAGTTTTCAATGCATTAGAGAGTTTCATACAGTCATTTAAAATCTCATACATGGTCATAGGCATATAAGTTCTTCAATTTTAGGGGGTTGGATACATGATGCATCTATCCCATTATTTCGCATTCACATGTCTTGATCCATAACTCAATTTTTTTAGGGGGTTAGTTACTTCATAACTAACCATAATCCTTGAATTCTACCTAATGAAAAGTGTGCTCTTTTTGCAGAACTATGCCGCCTAAACGTGGTAGGCACGGTGCACCACCAGAGAGTCCCTTAATGCCTGAAGCTTCCAGGGCACTCGAGGCTCCAGAGTACCAGATGGTGCTTCCTCTATTCACGCACCTTCACCAGTGCCACCCCTAGCACCTCCACCGGCTGGTACAGCCGAGATTCCTCCACCACCACTCGACGCCTTGAGGCAGTGGCAGGAGTGGTATAGTAGATATGGGGTGCAGATGCCACCACCTCCGTCACATACTCTAGCGACCACACCTGCAGCCATACATGCTCCTACGGTACCGATTCCTCCTTCGGTGGTCGGTCTTTCTATTTCTGGTCCGACCGATAAAACATCGGTTACTTTGAGGCGCATCCACGAGGTTACTCAGTTGGTGAAAGAGTCTCGGCAACTCAGATACACAGACTTTTCAGGATCTAGTGATGCCGTAGCGGCGAAGCACTGGATCAACAGAACTCGCAGGATCCTTACTGATCTGGGGTTTCATAGGAGATCAGGTTGAGAGTTGCTGAGAGACTCCTCGACGGAGATGCCCTCTCATGGTGGGAGGCTATCCGTGACAGTGCTACACAGATTCTGCGATGGGAGGACTTTCTACGAGAGTTTGACCGCAGGTATTTCACCCTATTCTAGCAGGACCGTATGAGGACAGAGTTTTTACACTTACGCCAGGGGATTAGGTCAGTCTCAGAGTATGAGGCTGAGCTTAGATGACTAGTAGCATTTTTCCCCGACATGGCTATGCCAGCTCAGATGAGGTTCAAGTTTGAAGATGCCCTCCAATTGAGATCAGGAAGTATATGACGGTGACTCCCTCTTTTACACTATCAGAGGTGATTGATTCAGCATATCGGGCAGAGGAGATCGTCTGAGCTGAGGCTAGGCAGAGAGAGAGTAACCAGAAGAGGAAGACTGGGTCACAGGGTGGATAGTCTTCGAAGAGGGGTAGAGGTTTTGGATATCCCGAAGGTTCTTCTAGCTTCAGACCAGCAGGACCGGGACAGGGACCTCGACCATAGGGCTTTGGGGCACCAGCCCCTAGTGTCACTGCATAGCCTACTGCACAGATACAGTCTTTCTGCCGTAGATGTGACAACTATCATGCATATGGGGCATTTACAATACCGGTTACTTGCTACCAGTGTGGGAAGCAAGGTCACTTTAAGAGTGCCTGCCCAGATTTAGGTCGAGGATAGACTTTATGGAGTTGTACTGGTACTTTTGGCACAGGCTAGCAGGGGGCACCTGTGCACTCAGCTCTTACAGCTCCTCGGACTGCAGCTGGGAGTAATACAGTGTCAGGACCATCGCGACAGCAGCCTAGGGTCCAGGCTCGTGTGTTTGCGATGACGCCGGAGGACGCATAGGCAAACCCTGATGTTACTATGGGTAATCCTCCCGCAGACCCCTCAGTGTAGTACTTTTGTTGTACTTTCTTTACGAGATCTAACATATCATGACGTCGATGTACAGTTTTGACTAGTTAAAACTTTAGAAGCTTAACTAGTTTGATATACATATATAATTATATCTACTTTTCTTCGCATTCTAAATATCTTTAATCTTTTTCCTATCTTTAGGTATCATGCGAATATTTGGTATCGACGCCCGTATTCTCATAGATACCGGGTCAAATTTTTCTTATGTGAGCGACACGTTCACTCGCCATTCTGATAGGCCTTCTCGCCACTTGATGAGGAGATTATGATAGTCACACCTCTTGACAAGCATATCATTCGAGATACAGTCTATAGAGGCTGTGAGGTCAGTATTGAGGAGGCGGTAATAGAGGCAGATTTGATTCAACTCCCTATCTCAGATTTTGATGCCATCCTAGGGATGGATTGGCTGAGTTTACATCAGGCTTCCGTGGATTGTTTTACAAAGGAGGTTGAGTTTCGGAGGTTCGGGCAGCCACTGTTGGTATTTCGGGGTAAGAGACGGGTATTGCCCCGCTGTATTATATCTGTTATGAAGGCCAGACGCATGGTACGTCGTGGATGTACAGCTTATCTGGCTTATGTCGTTGACACCACTGCTAAGGGACTGAGACTTGAGGATGTCCCTGTGGTGTAGGAGTTTCCAGATGTGTTCCCCGAGGAACTTCCCGGATTACCACCAGTTCGGGAGTTTGATTTTGAGATTGATCTAGTACCGGGGACCAATCCTATTTTTATTCCGCTATACAGAATGGCGCTTGTGGAACTGAGAGAGTTTAAGATTCAGTTGCAGGAACTTCTAGATAAGGGATTTATTCGCCCGAGCACTTCACCCTGGGGCGCTCCGGTGTTATTTGTAAAGAAGAAAGATGGTACACTCTGGCTTTGTGTGGATTACAGGAAGTTGAACAAAGCCACCATCAAAAACAGATATCCCCTGCCATGTATCGATGATTTGTTTGATCAGCTGCAGGGAGCCATGTTTTCTCTAAGATTGATCTCCGTTCGGGTTATCATCAGTTGAGGATTCGGGCCGAAGATGTGCCCAAGATAGCTTTTCACACCCGATACGGCCATTATGAGTTTCTAGTCATGTTGTTTGGGCTGACTAATGCCCCAGTTGCTTTTATGGATCTGATGAACCGAGTCTTCGACAATTTCTTGGATCGGTTTTTTATCGTATTCATCGATGACATCTTGGTGTATTCACGGAGTGATGAAGATCATGTTCAGCACCTTCGAGTGGTATTACAGATACTCCGTGAGAAGCAGCTATATGCCAAATTCTCAAAATGTGAGTTTTGACTGAGACAGATAGGATTTTTGGGGCACATTGTCTCCGCGGAGGGTATTTATATTGATCCACGAAAGGTTGAGGCGATATTGAAGTGAGAGCAGCCACAAACAGTTACTGAGATCCGTAGTTTTCTTGGTTTAGTCGGGTATTATCGCAGATTTGTAGAGGGATTTTCCCGGGTAACTACTCCGTTATCTAGATTAACCCAGAAGGGGGTCAAGTTTGTTTGGGATAACCGTTGTGAAGCGAGCTTTTAGGAGCTCAAACAACGGTTGACCTCTGGTCCTATTTTAGCCCTTCCCACTAGCAGTCGGGAATACACAGTATACAGTGATGCTAGTCGACAGGGATTGGATTGTGTTCTGATGCAAGATGGTCGGGTTATTGCATATGCCTCGCGATAGTTGAAGAAACACGAGGTTAACTACCCGACACATGATTTGGAGTTGGCAGCCATAGTCTTTGCGTTGAAAATATGGCGGTATTATCTTTATGGGGTGACCCGCAGAGTATTTACAGATCACAGGAGTTTGAAGTATCTATTTACCCAAAAGGAGTTGAATTTGAGACAAAGGAAATAGTTAAAGCTTCTCAAAGATTATGACCTCATTATTGACTATCATCCGGGCAAGGCGAATGTTGTAGCAGATGTCTTGAGTCGGAAGTCAGCATTATCCTCACAGTCGACAGAGGAAGCATACCTTTTTTGTCTTGTAGGACTCCGAGCCTTAGGAGTCAGTTTGACTAGTGATGATCAGGGACGCTTACTAGCCAGATTTGAGGTCAGACCGACTTTGTTCGACCGTATCAGAGAGTTCCAGAGTACAGATGAGGAGTTACAGGGTATTGCGGATAGAGTCCGCTGAGCTGAGGGCGGAGACTTTAGGATCCGAGAAGATGGTTTATTAGTGTTCAAGGAGCAGGTTTGTATTCCCACTGATACAGATCTCCGTAAGGCCATACTTGAAGAGGCATACTCCTCTGCTTACGCATTGCATCCAGGTAGTACTAAGATGTATCGAACCATTCGGGATAGTTATTAGTGGCCTGACATGAAACAGGAAATTGCGGACTTTGTGGCTAGATGTTTAGTTTGCCAGCAGGTGAAGGCCGAACATCAGTGGCCGACAAGTACATTGCAGCCCTTACCTATGTGAGATCACATTACTATGGATTTTGTGACAGGGCTACCGCAGACTTCATCTCGGCATGATGCCATTTTGGTGATTATAAATTGACTCACCAAGTCCGTACATTTTCTTCCTATTCACAGCGACTATCCTTTGGAGACATTGGCACGTCTTTACATCGATACAATAGTCAGGCTGCATGGTGTCCCTGTGTCCATAGTATCAGATAGGGACCTGAGGTTCACTTCCAGGTTTTGGCCCAAGTTGCAGGAGGCAATGGGTACGAGGCTTAGTTTTAGCACGGCCTATTATCCACAGACAGATGGTCAGTTAGAGAGGACCATTCAGACCCTTGAGGACATGTTGAGAGTATGTGTGATGGATTTCTGGGGTAGTTGGGATCGGCAACTTCCATTGGTCGAATTTGCATATAATAACAGCTATCAGGCCAGTATTGAGATGCCACAATATAAGGCACTGTATGGCAGGAAGTGTCGCACCCCGATATGCTGGGATGAGGTCGGAGAGCGACATTTCAGTAGTGTTGAGTTGATTGAGGAAACGAAGGATAAGATTAAGGTCATCCGTGAGCGGATGAAAGCCGCCCAGGATAGACAGAAGTATATTCCGATCGTAGGCGACGACCTCTTGAGTTTGCCACGGGAGATATGGTTTTCTTGAGGATATCTCTTTTGAAGGGAGTTATACGGTTCAGGCAGCGAGGCAAGCTGAGCCCTAGATATATTGGGCCCTTTCGTATCCTTGAGAGGGTCGGGAGTGTGGCATACGAATTGGAGCTGCCAGATGAACTATCCCATTTTCACGACGTCTTTCATGTCTCAGTACTCAGGAAGTACCTAACTGATCCTTCTCATATACTTGAACCTCCACTTGTTGAGTTGCGAGAGGACCTTAGTCTTCCAATTCAGCCCGTGGCTATTCTAGATCGGCAGGTCAGAAAGCTGCGAAGCAAGGAAGTTTCATTGGTCAAGGTTTTGTAGAGAAGTGATCAAGTTGAGGAAGAAACCTGGGAGCCCGAGGAGGCTATAAGGAGACCGTACCCCAATTTGTTTACTGTTTAGTTTTCTTTTAATTTCGAGGCCGAAACTTATTTTTAGGGGGTTAGAAAATGTAACACCGACACTGCGGTGTCCGTACTAGTGTATTATTTTTGAAATATATATATAAATAAAATATCCCTCAGTTTATATATATAGAGAGAATTTTTTTTTATTTATATTGATTTTCGATTTTGGAGTCTTTAAATTGAATTTTTGGTATATTCTAAATGTCGTACCCGCGATTTGTAGTGTAAAGTGAGTATAAAAAAATATATATACATTTGTATATTCATTCATTCATTAATTTATTTATTTACTTATTTAATCATTTATAAATTTATTTATAAAATATATATATATAAAAATCCCAAACTAGAATTAGGGTTAGAAACCCTAATTCTTCTCTCCCTCTTTCTCTCTCCGTCTCTTCCTCTCCCACGGCTCTCTCTTTCTCCCCGTAGCCGCTCTCTCTCACTTTCCTCTGCCCCCTCTGCCGCGATCAACTGCCACCATCAACCACCCACGGTTGCCACCGCCCGTTCGTCTCTCTCTTCCCCCTTCGTTCTCTTTCTGCTCCGTTTCTCTTTCTTTCTCTCTATCTCTCGCGATTCTCTCCCTCTATTCGTCACTCGTTCCGCTACCATCAACCGCCCTCCGCCTCCTCCCTCCATCGCCAACCACCCACGACCACCACCGTCTCTCTTTACCTCCCTCTCGATTCCCCTCTCTCTGTTTATCTCTCTCTGTTTCGCCCTTCTCTGTTTCTCTCTCTATCCCTCTCGATTTTTCTCGCAATCTCACTGTCTCTCAATCTCCCCAGTCTCTCTTGCTCTGCTACTCCCTTCTCTTTCGATCACTCACCCTCAGTTCTCTCTCTATTTCTCTCTCTCAGTCTCTCACTCTCTGCTCACTCCCGCGAGCGATAGTCCCTCTCTCTCCCTTGCTCACGCGTTCTGCTCTCTACCGAGAGCTCTTCTGCAAGCCGCGCTGAGGTCCCTAACCTAGCGACCTGCAAAGTTTCGAAAACCCTCTGCCGCGGTTACCTGTGATCCCTCCACTATGCAGGTAAGGGTGAGAGTTCTAACCTATAGTTCTAGGGTTTTGATTACAATAGGGAATGAGTCTAATTATTGAATTGTACTTCGAATTGGAAGTAATACAGGTCCGGACTGAGTTGTCGGTGCACGAACGATAGGGTTGTGGATTGCGGAAACCCTAGGTGAGGTAAAATTCTGGTTCCTTCAATAGATGAATGAGATTAGGTTGAATTTAGAATAAGATTCTTATATATGTCTTGAAATAGGTGGGATTTGAGGAGAGTGCGTTTTTCCTGAAATTTGGTATGTGAATTCTAGAGTGTTATCTAAATTTTCAGGAAACTAGACTGTCTGATACTAAAGAAACATGTTAAAGGATAATAGAATCGAGTTGAATTGATCTGAATGGGTTCCCTTAGAGTTTAATTCGACATGTGCATGAAAATAATAAGAATTTGGAATTTGAGTTTAAGGATCGATACAGCCTTTTTCATTATAAGTCGTCCTGCCTATAAGCAATCAAAATACAATCTCTGTATTATGAAAATAGATTTCCATACCTTGACAAACCCTAAAGATATTTGGAAATTTGATGAAAATTGTGATGATTTGATTAGGTTGATCTTTTTGGAGACTCGAGGAGTCAAATTGAATTGATTGTGAAAATAGGGAGTGACCACCCTCCCTAGAATGTGGGTGAGACCCTAATCTCTTGCATAAAATAGTGAAACTTATTTTCTGTCGTGTTTTCAATAAAACATGCTTTTGATATGTATTGACTTGACGTATGATATTAAATTTCAAATCTATTTTGTGATTATTGGAGTGTCGTAAATTTATGTTTCCGATGACTATGCATCCATGTTTGAAATGAAATAAAATTGTGCAATTACTTGAAGATTTGATAAGTTTCCTTTTCTACCATTGCATTGGTATGCTGATTTGAAATGATTTGATGAAATGTATTGGCACACGGATTTGAAATGCTTTAATGAATTATGTGGGTTGGATGCCCACTAATTATGTGATGATATGATGTAATGATATGATGAGATGTTTGAGAAATGAATGGTGTTATGTGCATGGATAATGGCTATAGTCATTCCTCCCACGACGTGACCCGACGGGACAACGTGGATGAGGGTTGGATTATATTTTGCGGGAGAGACAGACGTGTCTCCCTTTGCGAACAGGTTGAGCTATACCCAGACGCACTCCGGTGAGGCACGACCCAATGCCAAGAAAGGGGGTATGTTTTGAAACATTTATGGAAAAACCCTTGGCGGGTTTTCGTCTGGGTTTCGTCCAACTTGAGACGGAAGTGTTTTCGATGGAACCCCAGAATTTTTTGAAAAAGATGATCGATATGGATGCATATATGTATGATATCGTGTGATTGATTAAATGAGTTCATTTTACTGAACATACCATGTTTTATTGCAAATCATGAATTATTGTTTACGAATAATGTTGTTTGACACTCTAATGGTTCACCTACATTATTTGTGCTTGATATTAATCCCCTCACTCACTGTGTATCTTCCTTGATACTCACGCCTCTTCTTTCCTCCCTCTGACAGGATTATTGTGCTAGAGCAACACTTCAGATTCTAGAGGTTTTGGTGAATCCACAACGGTGAGGTCTAAGATTAAGTTGAAATCTGAATTCCGCACTTTATTTCAACCTTGCGAGGACTTGATATTAATGTCCGTAGTTGGCCGTGTACATATTATGGGATGACTGTATAACTTATGGATATTTATTTGTGTAACTCTCATATTGGTTCATTTCGCTTGCATTGAGGCATTTGTAAGTATTTAAAATGATTACTTGGGAATTTGTTATACATTTGTATAAACTTTAGGTCCGCTCGGTGTGGCGGCTGCTCATGCTCTAGTTAGGCATGACAGTAGAGGTCTGTGGCTAGGTTTGCTAGTAATTATTATAGCTTGGCGTTGTTCTGGTTGTTTGTTGTGGGTTGGTGGATTATTGTGAGGTCGGGATGACCCTTTTAATTTAATTTACATGATAGTTGTGCAATATACAGGTTAAATTGTACATGGGAGACCTCCGAAATATGGGGAGGCTCTGCCCGATTTTCTGTAAAAATGTAATCGACAACTAGGGCAACGGGCGGCTGCTCACGACCCCGGTTCGGGGCGTGACACCTATCACTACATTTTCCATACTAGGTCCTTAGTTCAACTTGCCTTGCTATCATGCTAGTTTTTGCCACTTGAACATACATGGACTATTAGAGGGAAATTCTAAACCTTGCAAAGGATGAAATGAGATCCAATTTGCATATGTAATTACCATAAGAAAGCCAAGAGTCAAGTATTCATCTTGGCAACATAAATCATTTTAAAGAAATTCACTATACAAAAGCAAATTCATTTTCTTATCATAAATTTTATTGTAATTTTTTTCTTTTTCCAAAATTTTTCTACATATAAGAAGTATGTACTACAACATCTAAATAACACAGTTATTATCAATTTTAACATATTCCCCACTAAGCTCAAATTGGTGGGGCATTCTGAATTCTTATTGGTTTTTAAGATTCTTGGGGATGATGATCCTGGTGATGTGAAAGGTTATACTTGTATCAACACTTCTATTGCATTGAGAGACTTAGTTCCCACATTGAAGCATGAGAAGGAGAATATTTGGTTTCTAAGGTCAAAGAAGGAAATAGGTAGTACATGTCAGATTTTTTTAGCTGATTTGTACATAATGGTGGTGTATATTGCTATGAAGTAAGGATTCTAGTGTAATTCTTTCCTTTTTCTTTGTTGTATATCGTTAAAAAGTTAGAATATGTCTATTTCCCTTCTTTTCTCTTTCCTTCTTGCAATTATACACACACACACACTATTGTATTCTTTTATCAAAAAGGTAAAGAAAAGAAAATTAAAAACCAAAAGTTCCTCTCCTGTGTTTTGCTTTCTACAACCCTTTTTTTGAAACTTTTCATGGTATAAGAGCAAGATTTAAAATCTGATGGTGGCACAAACAACTACTCTGTTACCTTCAATCCAAACAACTTAAAAGAAAATTTAAATTCTCATTTCTTGAATTTCAATGATCTCAATAACCCATATAGACTGGACAATGAGGATAATTCCGCTATAACTCTTGTTTTAGACTTACTTACCAGAGAGAACTATGTCCCCAGATCATGATCTATGCGACGAGTATTAAGAGCTTGAAACAAAATCGGTTCATCAATTGTGACTTTCTGAGACCTACAGACCCAACAGATCCTCTATTAGATGCCTAGGAGCATTGCAATGATTTGGTGGTTTGTTGGATCTAGAATTTTGTAATTAATACTGTGAAATCAAGTTTAACCTTCATTGATGACACTAGAGACATGTGGAATGAATTGCAAGACCGTTATTCTCAACAAAATGATCCACAAATTTTCCAATTAAAAAGAACACTAGCAAGTTTGACACAAGAACAAGACCTTGTTAGTGTCTATTATGAAAAATTAGAAGTATTATGGGATAAACTTTATATTTATGATCCAATAGCAGGCTGTAGCTACAAAATATTGAAAGTTCTCTTGGATAGATATCAACGGGATTCTATAATACAATTCTTCATGGGCTTAAATGAGTTCTATGCTAATACAAGAGACTAGATAATGTTGTTTGATCCCTTACCGACTATGAACAAAGTTTTTTATATGATACAACATAGACACAGCATAAGCTTGGAACTAATGTACCGGTAGTTGAATTTATGCTCTTGCAACACATAGGGGTCATGTGGATGGAAAAGGTAATTACAAACACAATGTTTTAACTAAGCAAAATTGGCCATATTGTACCTTCTGCAAGGCTAGTGGACACACTTTTGAGATATGCTTCAAAGTAGGAAATGCAAAATTGTCGATATGTACTCACTACAATATGAAGGGACACTTGGCAGAGAAATGTTACAAGTTGGATGGTTATCCCTCAGGCCATAAGTTGTATGTAAAGGGCAAGAACAATGTTGTCATTGTGTAGTCTAATGCTATTGCTATAGAATCAAAACAAGAAGCAGATAAAAAGATGGCTCTAATTAAGATTCAATATCAATAATTGCTAGTTTTGTTAGAAAATAAAGACACTAATAATACAACACAGTCAGTTAACCAAGCACAAGCATGATCAAGACAGTTAGCACTTCCTCTAACATGGCTAGTAACATTATATGTCTTTCAACTAGTATTTCTCAAAACATTGCTCAAAGTGTTATACCCTGGGTCATTGACACAGATGCAATGGATCACATGATCTATCATAACTTATTTTTTTTTCTAATACCCCATGTTTAATTTCCTGTTTAGTTAAACTTCGTGATGGCAGTGAAGTGCCACTAACTCACATAAGCAATGTTAAGCTTACCGAACGTATTTTCCTTGTTGATGTTTTATGCGTGCGAAGTTTCTCTTTCAATTTGTTGTCAGCCAAGAAAATTGCATAGTCACTCGCTTATTGTCTTTTTTTTTTTTTTAACCATGTTACATACAGGCTTTCCATCTTGGACCACAATTGGGATGTGTATAGCAAGGCATTGACTTGTATCATCTCAAGCTCTCAAGTGTTGCACCTTCAGCTCTATTAGACAGAATTCCTAAATTCCATGTCAGATACTTATTCATAGCCACTTCCATTGGTGTAAACAATTCCAAATTTTATTTATGGCATTGTCATTTGGGACATGTTTCCCCTTCCAAAATGAACTTAATTAATGATCCACTTATGAAAATTCAATATTCTGATATTAATAGAATGCCTTGTTTTATTTGCCTAATGTCTCGGTTGCATAGATTACCTCTCCAATCTTGTGAGAATAAAACAACTTCTTTCGATCTTATACATTGTGACATCTGGGCCTCTTTTCAGTAATAGCATATGATGCATCGAAGTACTTTCTAAAAATAATAGATGACTTCACCCATGCCACTTGGGTTTATTTACTCAAAACAAAATCAGATACCGGATCTTGTTTAGAAGCCTTTTGCAATATGATTGAAATCCAATTCTCAACAAAGATCAAAATTCTTCGTAGTGACAATGGTTTAGAGTTTGAAATGGTAGAATTATTTAATAAGAAGTGTATAATTCATCAAAGAATTGTGTAGCTACTCCACAACAAAATGGAGTGGTTGAACACAAGTATCAACATCTTCTCAATGTTGCTAGAGCTCTTAGATTTCAACCAACTCTACCTTTATTTTATTGGAATGACTGCATACTAACTGCAGTATATCTAATGAATAAAATACTAACATCTCTCTTGTAAAACCGCAGCTCATATGAAATTCTTTTTAAAATAAAACCTTCATACACCTATTTGAAAGTTTTTGGATGCTTCTTCTTTGTTGCTACTTTACCACATGATAGAAAAAAATTTGATGCAAGAGCTCAACCACGTGTTTTCCTAGGTTATCCTTATGGGATAAAGGGATACAAGTTGTTGAATCTGAAAATATATCAAGTTTTTATATCCAAAAATATCATTTTTCTTGAAGAAAATTTTCCCTTTCTTACTTCGCATTTGAACCAAAATTTTAGTGAACACTTAGTTGAAAATTTTTCGCACATACCTATTTACCATGTTCCCACACTTTATTTTGATTTGATGCCAACATTTCTAATGTCTCATTTACTCGAAAACAATATTGATACATCTAATATTTCTCCTATCAGCCCTCCTTCAACATCAGAACCGACCCTTATAATCCTAATACTAATATTTTTCCTAATAACATAGTAAGCTAGCCACAACCAGAACAAGTTCCACTTCATAGGTTAACTAAAACCAAGATAGCCCCCCAATACTTGAGAGTAGTTCTTACTTCTTCACTATCCATTGATTCCAAGGTGGTTTCCTTTACACCATGTAAGCGTTATTCTTTGGTAGCCTCTTTATCTTATCATAGGTTATCACCTAATTATTTTTCTTTCTCAACTGCCATATCTTCGCATCTTGAGCCTACTTCATACAGTCAAGCTGTGAAAGACTCAAAATAATGCTAATATGTGGTAGTAGAATTGCAAACACCTGAACAAAATGAGACTTGGATTATTACTGATTTGCTACCATGAAAGGAGCCTATTGACTACAAGTATGTGTAAAAAATCAAGTATAAATTAGATGGTACAGTGGAGAGATATAAAACACGTTTAGTGGTAAAAGGATATATACAACAAGAAGGGATAGTTTATACTGAAACTTTCTCTCTAATGGCCAAGATGGTGATAGTACGTTGCGTTGCTGCAATTCATGACTAGTTTATCCATCAATATGATGTGAATAACACTTTTTTACATGGTGATTTGAAGGAAGAAATCTATATGCAGAAGTCTCCAAGTTATACAGGACAGGGACCAAATCAAGTGTGCAAATTGATAAAAAGTTAGTATGGTTTAAAGCAACCTTCACACCAATGGTATGCAAAATTTTCTTCTTCACTTTTGGATTTTGGCTTTATTCAATCAAAGGCCTATTACAATTTGTTTACCAAGAACACTGTGACTTCTTTCATAGTTCTTTTGGTATATATGGATGACAATGTGATAGCAAGTAATTGTGCTCAAACAATAATAGAAACGAATGCCTTTTTACAGAGTAAAATCAAGATCAATTTTATCATATAAAATGGGATCAAATCTTTTGATTTTATATTCCTTTTTAAATTTTTTAATGACTTTCAAAGTTTCTTAAAAGAATTATATTTTTTTAACATTTTTGTCTCATTTTTATATATCTTTTTATTATAAAAAATATATAATTTAAAATTTATTGCTTAAAGTCATTCAGCACTTTTAGACATTAATTTTTCTTTTTTTTCCCATTCATCTCTTGAGGTTCTTACTATTTTTTTCCTTAGATTTTTTCACTTTAATCTTTCATCTTTTTTTAGCATAACTTTTTCCTTTTTTATTTTTTATTTGGTTAAAAAAACGGTCCACAATAATTTTTTACCATAATTTTGATCTTATTTTATATAATCAAATGATTTTATTAAATTTAATATTATTTTAATATTTTATAAAATAATAATTTATATCCCTTTTATAAAAAATTTCTAACTTATATTTTAACGTTGAAATAAAATAAATTTTATATTTATATCAACATAGCATTAAGATAATATTATATTATATTTATTTTATATAATATAATATTTTAATACAAATATTATTTTTTATATTAAAATAATATATCTTTTTATATTTATAATAAAATAATAATTTTTTCCAAAAAATTAAAAAAAACATTTGATTTTAAAAATATAACTTTTTTCATTATGTAGAAGTAGATCAAAATCTTTTAATTTTATATTCTTGTTTTCAATATTTTGTGATGACTTTTAAAAGTTTTTTGAAATTTTGCATTTTTTGATCTTTTATTGTTTATAATGTAATTTATTTTAATTTACTGATTTTATAAAAACAGAAGCTCTTCCGATATCGAATTGATGGGTGTTCTTTTCTCTCCTTGACCATTTTCTCTTCTCAATTCCTTTCTGGAGTTACATTTTTCTTTTTCAATTAGGAATAGCAACAGAAGAAAGAAAGAAGATCAATTTTCCTTATTATATTTTTCACACCGGAGACTTTTTTCGTCAAAATATTTTTCACTAAGATGTTACTTTTCATTAAAGTGGCACTTGATCCCTCAACTTTCTTTACCTTTCCCTACAATCTTGGGTTGAGAGTTCTTTCTCCAGTTGAGCCTTTATCCTCCTAAGGCTTTTTAACCGGTCAGCAGCTAGGGCTTGTTGGAGAGATAGATCATTGGAAGGAGCCAGGACCACGCTTCCATCTTCCCCTGATTCTCTTTGATTTGCACTTTCAACAGTTTCAGGATCATCAAGTTCATTTCTTGCAGCACCTTCTGCCTATTCAAATGCAGAAGCAACAATGCCAATTTCAAATTCTACTGCCCTTAGTTTCTGATAGATTTTTTCTTGGGACATAGAAGTTCGCTCAGTGCTTCATGATTCAACCAGATCATCCTCATCAGCACGCCTTCCAGCTTCATTACTGCTACCAGGAACTTTTCTTGCTGCTGCTAAGATCTCTCTTTCAATGTCCTCGGGATTTGCAGATGTAATACCTAAACTACTTAGAAATATTCTATCTTCTTTTCCTTCAAAATTTTCAAGACTTGTTGAAATTGGATCAAAATTTTTAAGAGAATGGATCAAAATTTTCAATACTTGCTGAAATTAAAAAATGTCGTGAGTTATAGCATTCATTAGTTCAACAAATTTTTTTTTTTGGATGAATCTTAATACAACGGTTGAGTTGTTACGGGTTCGAGACGTAAAAACAATCTCTTTACAAAAATCCAAGGGAAATACTGCTTACATATACGTTTATTCCAAATCCGACCCCAATTATTGGGATTAAAATTCTGATTGTTGTTGTTGTTGTTTACTGATTTTATAAAAACATTTTAATTTTTTATCGATTGTATAAATTTTTATTTAATTTGTTAATTTTTTTAATTTTGACCCCTTTTTTATATTAATTAAATAAAAATATTAAAAACTGTCAATAAAAAACATCAATAATATTAAAATATCTATAATATAAAAGTTCTAAAAATGTTTTCTTCAATATAAAAATATTTATAATACAAAATTTTCAAAAATTTTAAAATTCATTAAAAATTATAAAAAAAAGTATATAAAATCAAAAAAATTTGATCTCATTTTAATATTTTTAATATTAAAAAAAGAATACTTTTATATCCTTTTAAGATTTTGATTTTACTTTTTAATATTTTTTTATATTTTTTCAAAACTTTGTATAAAATCAATAGAATTATAATTTTATATTATAGTAAATAATGTAAAAATAAATAATGTATATAAAATAAATAAAGTGTTTGAAATATGAAAAGTACATTTATAATTTAATTTTCATTTAATAAATTAACAAACTAAAAAGAATGTAAATTATTATTGTGTAAAATATTAAAAAATATTAACTTTACTAAACCTTTTGATTATATAAAATGAGTTCAACTTTTTTTTTGATTTTATATTTTTTTATTATTTTTTAGTGAGTTTTGAAAGTTTTTTAAACTTTTTTTTTTTAATATTCTTTGATAACATTCTTTGCATATATTATTTTTATTAAAAAAAAGGATCTAACTTTAAAATTTATTACTTATACTGTAATTTATTTCAATTTATTGATTTTATAAAAATATTTTAATTTTTTATTGATTTTATAAATTTTTTTAGTTTGTTAATTTATTAAATGAAAATTAAATTATAGATAAACTTTTTATATTTCAAATATATTATTTCTTCTATATACATTATTTAATTTTACACTACTTATGATAACATAAAGAATTCTAATTTTATTGATTTTATGCAATTTTTTGAAAGAATATAAAAAACACATTCAAAAATATTAAAAAATAATATCAAAATCTTAAAAGGATTTAAAAAATATTCTTTTTCCATATTAAAAAAATTAAAATGAGATCAAAACCTTTTGATTTTATTTTTTTTTTTAATATTTTTAAAGTTTTATCATAGTTGTTTTTATATTTTAGAAAGCATTTTTAAATATTTTTATATTATGGATGTTTTTAATGACAATTTTTAATATTTTATTTGATTAATATCAAAAAAGCATTAAAATAAAAAGATTTAAAAGTTAAAAAAAATTATAAAATCAGAAAAATCAAAATGTTTTTATTAAATTAGTAAATTAAAATAAATTACATTATAAATAATAAATTTTAAGTTATATCCTTTTGATGAAAAAAATAAAAAATGAGATAAAAATATTAAAAATATAGAATTTCAAAAAAACTTTTAAAATTCATTAAAAAATATAAAAAATATATAAAATTAAAAGATCTTGTTCCAATTCTATATAATGAAAAAAATTATATTTTTAAAATCAAAAGTTTTTTTTAACATTTTTGGAAAAAAAAATATATTATTCTAATATAAATATAAAAAAAATTATATTATTTTTATATTAAAAAAATATTCATATTAAAATATTCTATTCTATTAAATAAATATTATATTATATTATATTATATTGTTTTAATGTATATCGATATAAATATAAAAAATTGTTATGTTTTAATATTAAAATATGAATTAGAAAGTTTTTAGAAAAGTTATATAAATTATCATTTTAAAAAAAATTAAAATAATTTAAAATCTAATATAATCCTTTTGATTATATAAAATGAGATTAAAACTATGATAAAAAACTACCGTGGACCCTTTTTCTATGAGGGGAGAGAGAAGAGAGAGAGAGAGGGGGAGAGAGAGAGAGAGAGAGAGAGGGTGATTGGAAAAAATATATATAATGGGGCTAGAAAATTAGAGGATAACCAAAGAGGGATATGAAAAAAAAGTGCGGTCATGGGTAAAAAAAAAAATGAAAAGTCCTAAATATAAGAAAAAAGTGTGGTCCCAAAAAGATGAAATATCCAACTAGGAAGAAAAAAGAAAAAGGGTCTAAAAAAGATTCTAGGACATGAATCAAAAAAAAAAAATATTGGGGTAAAATGTTGAAGCAGCCATGCAAAAAAGAAAAGGGCCAAAAAAAAGAAAAAGGGCATTAAAAAAAATGCAAGGATATGATTGGGAAAAAAATAAAGCGGGGTCTGAAAAGTAGAGGACGACCAAAGAGGGATGCCCAAAAAAAATGGTGTCACAGGAAGTGCCTTCAGCGCTTTATATATAAGTAGATAAATTTAAGCAGAAAAAATTTGAGTCAAAGAAAAATAATTTGAATGAAAAAAACCGGAATTCCAAAAATATGGGATGACGATTGAGGGATATCCGAAAAGTGGTGAATAATGTGATGAATAGTACCGAACTTAAGCGAAAAAAAGGAAAAAAAAATTGGGGAAAAATTGCAAAGAATGAAATGAAAAAAAGGGAAAAAAAATGCGGAAGGATTGAAGTTGAAAAAATAAAAGCCAGTGGACTGAAATGAAAAAAAAAAAATTGGACAAGCAAAATGTGGAAGGACTGAAACGAGAAAAAAAAAAAAACAAAGCGGGTTAAAAATTGTGTAAGGACTGAAACGGAAAAAAAGGAAAAAAATGTTGAAGGATTAAAAAAAAAAAAGAGCTAGCAGACAAAAACAAAGAAAAAAACTGGACAAGAAAAATGTGCAAGAACTGAAACGAAAAAAAAGAATGTGGGGTAAGAAAAATAGCGGACGACTATCGAGGGACGTTCAAAAAGTGGTGAATAATGTAATGAATAGTAGTGAACTGAAATGAAAAAAAAAAAAAAAAAAAAAAAAGAAAGCAAGTTAAAAAATGTGTAAGAACTGAATTGAAAAAAAAAAAAAAAAAGAAACTGGGAAAAAATGCCAAAGGACTAAAATGAAAACATCCAAGGATTGAAACGAAAAAAAAAAAAAAAGAATGCGGGGCTTGAAAAATAGTGGACAGCTAACAAGGGACGTCCAAAAAGAAAGCTACAGTATTCCATGAGCAGTAAGCCCCGTTGGCACTTATATATAGGGGAATAAGCCCAAAAATTGGTCCAAGGGAAAAAATATGTTTAAGGATAAGTTACTTTCTAAATTCAGATGTTGATTCGTCGCTTCATCACCCATATCAAATTCATCTCTAACTTTGATATGCTTTACAACAAGCCATCTTTTATGTCTTTTATCAACCACATAAAATACTTTCTTTGCTTGAGATGTCGACACATAAAGATCATCCAGTAAATCAGCATCCATATGATTTACATAAGAGAAATTCACAAGTGTTGAACCAAATTTGTCTTTCTTGCATTCTCGTTGTAGGTTGACCTAACCACACCAAAATAATAGAAACATATACATTTTATTATAGTTTACTTGAATGATCTGCCTTAATATTCTATAATAATTAACTTTACTATCAATGGGATTTTATTCCTAAGACTTGTATAACTAACGTCATCCACTACTACTATACAAAATCTTTAAATGATATAAGTACACAATAGTTGTAAGTATAATATATTTCGAATTTGAATATACTGGTTTACTAGCATTCTCAAGTAATTCATGAAATTTATCTAAAATTGGTTCGTCTAGGCTAGATGCATGAGAAGTTAGTTCGTGTACCTTGGATGCATCATGTAAATGTATGAATGCATCATGTAACATGCCAAACATGTTATGGTCAAAGAGATTATCATTACAATTTAAAGGGTCATCTATGTTGGATGGATGTCATGTAGATTTTGTCATATTGAAAGTTATGACATAACAATCTCAATGTGTTGAAACATTTAAAACAAGGACATGATATCTTCCTATCGATGGATTGAATATTTGCAGATGCAAATTCAAGAATTAATTTAGAATACATCCATGACTTATCCATCATATTAAATACAAATACAAATACTTTTGTACAAGTCAACAAAGAAATAAATGAAATAAATACACAGAGTAAATAGAGTACAAAAATATTTTTTGCACCACAAAGAGAAGGGTGATTAAATTGGCACTAAATAAAAAAATAAAACAAAATAAAAAAAATGTTTCTGGAGCAAAAAAGATAAAAAGACGTCTAATTAAATTAGCACTAAATAAATAAAGAAATAAAAACATGAGCAAAGAGTAGAAAAATATTTTTGGTGCCAAAAAAGAGATCTGATTAAATTGGCACTAAATGAGATATTGATTACATTGGCGCAAAATGAAGTTATTGCGGTACTCTCATTTCTTAAAATGACATAAATTAAATGTTGTAAATTAAATATCAACTATATTAATATTGTTATGGAACTCATGGTCCTCTTATTTATGTCTTTTTCATATTCATATTCTTATTTGTTGTTTTTTCTTGGAATTTATATAAAATTATATAATATTGATAATTAGTTCTCAAATTTTGAAAATTTTGATTCCATATAAAATTATATAATATTGAAAATTAAGATTGTATTATATAATATTGATAATTACTAATATTAAATATCATAATATATGTTATACCATTACATTATTATTGTCATAATTTCATATTATAACACTATATTATCTAATAATAAAAAATATATTATATAAATTATTAATTTCATATTATTACATTATTTAAATTAATAATAATAATAATTTATGTGAATTAAATTAATAATATTAATAACTTATGTGAATTGTATGGATTACACATTATCATATTAAACCTTAATTAGTTTAGGGCTCACGGCCGGCCGCAAATGTGTGCGAGACCGTGCGGGTGGCATGGTAGACCGTGCTTCCATGCGTGATAGACCGCGCTTGCCTGCACAAGAGTGGTTGTAGGCCGCGCATGCCCGCTTGATTTTTGCGGAGAGCATCTAACATTAAAGATCAACAAAAAACATAAGACCCAACAAATTCAAACCAGATTTGAAACCCATCCGGGTGTAAAACGAAGCAATAGCTTATCAGAAGGGGGAGGGTGTGGTAGCGTTCTTCACTCTGCCCCATGTTCTGGAACAATCTTCATCTCGCTCTTAACTCACGACTCAAGAAACTTCTATCTTTTTCCCCAATATATATATATATATATGATTGTGGAAGGGTTGACTGTAATGGGCTTTTTCATATGTTCTAGAATAAGCTCAAAAATTAGTCCTAGTGAAAAAAAAAAAGAAAAAAGAAAAAAAGAATCATATGCCAGCACATGGGACAGAGGCCGGCATCTCGGTTCAACCAATACACAATTAATGAAATAAAATATTATATAATATGAACATGCAGATTTGTGCATGGCTATTTTATAAGCATGTACCCTCTGTTTCCGCCATTTATATTATTATTATTGAAATACACATCTCTCTCCCTCCCTCTCTCCCTCCCTCCCTCTCTCTCTCTCTCTCTCTCTCTCTCTCTCTTCCTTTTCTAGATGCATAGAATAATACAAAAGCCTCTCCTGAGAGAGATTCGGACTCATTTATATGCTGGGTGGTTGAGCCATCTCTCTTTCCTCCATCTCCCCGTCCTTCACTATTGGGCTGGATCCCTTCACTAAACTACTCTAGATTGTTTTGTTTTCTACTTCAAAAATTAAAACCTTAGGTTGCTAGAATTATATTAAAAACACAAATTCATTTATCAATACCCTAATTCTATATTGAATCAACTAACTGGTTTTAAAACGCATCTAATAAAAAAATAAAAATTCCAATAATTTTTTTTTTAAAAAAAAATATTAAATGAAGTATAAAATAGGAATATAAAAGGCATGCATATAAACATCATGCATGACAAAGGACAAAACATTGCATCTTAACTTTTCTTATAAACCCAGAGAATTCGCTTGCATATTTTGTTTATTGTGAGCCAACTTTGGAAACTTTTTAAGTTATTGACATTTAAGCATATTCTTATAAATTTATTATACAACTAAATTTTTAAGTTATTCTTATTGAAAATTTTTTTAATATTTAATTTTTTCATTGAAAAGTCTATAGGTATTGTCTTTTTTTTTTTTTAGTATATAGAAGGTGGTCGAATTTGAAGTATCTAACAGACAGTGAATGGCATTAGTTAGATTTATAATTCATTGGTATTGATAAAGTACATGATTACTGTGTTACATAATGAAAATGAACTTTTTCATATAATTATTAAATAATTTATTATTAATATTAGGATTCAAATATAGTCGTAAAGCAATTTTCAAGCGTAAACAAAAATAAAGAAATCAAGAGATTGAAATATGCTATCGTGAGGTTATCACACTATATTACCACTAGTTATCACAAACTTACTATAATTTATCACCAGTAACTGCGAATTTATCACTGTTATAGCAACCCACCACCTGTTATTCCAAATTATCTTCTGTTATTGTGACTTACCGCTTGATATCGCAAATGATTTGATACCTTAATCTTTAAGCTTTTAAACCATTTCTAAAGACTATACAGATGGTAGGGCTCAGTAATCGATATAGATAGTACAAATAAAGACTATTTTCAAATACTCCCTAAAGAGTATCACATTTACGAGCAAAAACTAATAACCCCAAAACTAATAATCATTATAATAGTATATAGCATTTACAAATGGTATAATATATGGGTTAGCATAATCATAAATTTATACAAACGGTATGGTTTAACGGATATAGGAGATAGTATAAATTACGCATATGGAGTCTATTTTTAACCGTCTCTAAAAATTGATACATTTATTGATGAAAAGTGATAACAGTTAGAATTATAGATAACATTTACGTATGATACAATCTATAAGTTGCTTAACTATAGCACTTATGAAACTATATGTTTCAGCAGTAAGTAAAAAAAATTCATAGAGACTATTTGCAAACGTCCTTAAAAGAGTGCCACATTTACTGACGATAATTGATAACCATTCTAATTAAATATCTTTTTTTTTAAGGGAAGCCAGCCCTAATTTAATAGAAAAGAATAAAATTACAAAGGAGGAGGACATAAACCTTACTCCCAGGGCAAAACGAAAATTACAACCAATAAAAGGGATCAAAATTACTAACTACGTGTGAAAGTTCTAAAGGAGGGAATTCCAATTTTATCTATTTAACAAAGTGCTTTTGTTTTGCGAGAAAGTTGGAAAAATTCATAAAAAATGTTATCTTGAACTACCGAATTCCCAAAAGACGCTAGCGAATCTACTGGTTTATTTGCTTCTCTGAAACAATGAGAAATAGATAGTAAATTATGTCTATGCTAAAGAATGGAATCTATCTCTCTTTGGATTTGCCAAAAAACTTTAAAAGCATCCTACATCATCTTAATGAGCAAAAGCTAATCTGATTCAACGTGAAAGAGAAGATACTCCTACTTAATACAAAGCTGGAATTCATAAAGCATGGCTTTGGCTTCAGCTTCAAGAAAGTACCAATTTATAATTTTTTGGGAATCAAAATAAATATGTTTTCGGTCTCTTTTTTATCTTAAAACTATGTTAGTATTGATTACTTGGTTAATATGATATTATTTTTGTGTTAGATTGATTAGAAATGAAGAATAATAGAGAGAGAGAGAGAGAGATTTAGGATTCAACTATAATTTATAGAAATTTTTACTCTCGGTTTTTAATTTCAAAAACTTTCTAGCTTAATTTGGAATTTCTAAAAATTTCTCTTCTGATTTTGAATTTTGAAAACCATCCCTCCTGTTTTATAATTTTAGAAATAATTCATCCCATATTATATCATAAAAAATTATTGGGGTTATTTTGTAATTTTTGAAGCTTCATGTATGGTTGTGTGATTTTGAAAAATAGTAAACCTTAAGTGTTTAGTTTTTGTTTTAAACACTATTTTTTGACTTTTAGTTCCTGCACTCTCCCTCTCTCTAATTTCTTTTTTTTTTTAATTCTTCTATGATAATTAAAACACAAAAAAAATAGAAAATTATGGTCACGAGGAAATTATTATTTTTTAATGGATGAATAATTAATTATCAGGTTGATATCCGTCCAAGTTTAATATTCGGAATATTAGAATTAAGACACATGTAAGAAAACTTGGGTTTAGAGTCGATTTTAGGTAATCCAGATTGCAGCCAAGAATAATTGGGTATTACCATTCTTTATCAATTAAAAATTTTCTTCAAAATTAACTATATCCATCCTCATTCTTGTAAGCATTTCATGTTCAATTTTTTTTTTTTCCTTTCGTTGTGTTATTTATTAATTGAACATAATAGAAACATTAAAGTATATAATTTTTTTTTTATATTGAATTTTTTTTGTGCCTTTGACTCAGTCCACCACTCGGTGTCTAAAGTTCGTTCATACTAATCTGGCTCGACCCGACTGAAGCTTCTCTTAGGAGTAAAAGTCTCCCAACATAATTGATTCTATATCTAAATCGCGAGTTGAATTCGTGATCTTGATTAAGGGATACAGTAACTTATTCAGTGCACCAACTGCCCTTAATGAAAAATTATATTAGTTCTTGCACTCCCACCAAGCTTGAATTTGAATGCTAAGGCATTTTATCACCAAAGACCTATATCCGTAGCTAAGTGTACAAATCAATTTCGAGTTTTCTATCCCAAAAAGGTTTCTCAAAACCGTGTATGTCGGTTTTCACAGAACCGTGTATTTCAAAAATTTTAGGAAAAATTGTGAACATCTCAAAAATGCGGGTGCATAAGCATGGTATGACAGTTTTCACAAAACCGTGTGTTTTAATCCATGATTGGTTGTTCTAACGAGATATGACGTTAGATCTTTTAATTAAAATCTTGAGTTTGATACGTGATTTGGATATGGAGTAAACTACGTTGGAAGAATAACTCCATAAATAAATTACTATAAACCCTAAACTAAATTAATCAAAATATAATTTTAAATATCAATCGATATAGTATAAAAAAAACGGCGTGTTTAAAAAATTTTCTCTGAGTTGATTATAATTTTATAAGTGATTTCGATATTTTATACACCCCAATTTAATTAACACCTTGCTATTGAAAACGACATATCAATTGTGGCATACGTCATTCTTTCCCATGCTTTGTATCACAAGTTGAGTACCTGAAACCACGAGCCGAGTTCGACAAGTGTAAGGCCTCTAGTCTGTGTGCATGATCACTCCTCCGAAAGGTATGATTTGAATATGCGAAGGTAATTAATATAACATTTCAAAATATGATATTTAGTTATGTTATGTTTTGAGATGCTCTCTTTCAAAATATTAGCAAGTAATATGTCATTTCAAGCTATGTTCAAATCATTATGTTTTAATATGAGGGAAGGGGGAATTTTGATATAACGATAGAATTATTTTTTTTATAATTTCGAAATCATGAATTCAAGAAGTGAAAATAGTTTTTTTGTATAATATAAAGAGAAGACTATATACATATACGTCCATTCTCTGTCTATTTCGCATTAAGTTAGAGAATATTTTGTGTATCGGGTGAACTCTTGGAATCATAACGAAACCATGACAAGTGTTTCTCATTAGTGGTTTGAATATGTGAAGATATATTTTGTTTTGATTATGTGAGACATGTTTTATGAGAAGTGTGTTTTGTCTTTAACTTTATTTTGGAATATGTTTAAAATTATAGTATTTATATTTTCTTTTAAATATAAATCTGTGTTTATTGTGTTCTATACTCAACCTTATATTAATATATTTTGTGGATGCACCGGGGACTTAAGTCCGCCCTATCACTTGCCACTAGATTGCGATGGATCAAAATAATTATTTTGTTTTTTCAGATATAAAGAGATGTAATCAAGTGAAATCGAATGAGGGAAGACGGGATGGAAGTGAAGAGACTTTATCGTTTGAGTTGTCCCTGAGAGATGGATCAAAATAACTATGGCTCTGTGCTTATATTAATTTTAAGTGTTGAATGAAATCAACCCGCCATGGCTCTTAGAGTAATATCATTAAAATGGTTGAAATTTCTCATGAATCATGGCAATGTGATGTCAACAATTCATTTTGGAGGGGGCTAGCATTAAGGTAAATTTTGTTTTTATATTAAAGTGTTGAAATAAGAATTTTAAAATCTTGCCAAACTATAATGTATTCTTTTAGAAGATGTATAAAAAATTTTGTGTAGGCTAATACAATTTTGGGAAACATCGGCGGACAAGAAAATTTTAATTATGTTTAAAACATATACTAAAACGTCTTATACAATCTCATTTAATGTTTCAAAATAATTTTTACCTACTCTATTATTAAAATATATATTTGATTCTCGGTTCAAGCTAATTTTTCTTTTTTTTTTTTGTCTTGGCTTAGTCACCACCCGGTCGGGGCTCTACCCTGATTAAACCGGATCGATCTTCGGTCGGGCCCACGAATGGGGAGAGATCTCCCAATACGATTATTTTTACGCCTCCACGGGGATTCGAACTCAAGACCATGAGCTCTTCCCACTACACCCAATCCTCGATGTTTGGTTCAAGCTAATGCTACAACTGGAATGTTGGCACCCGCATGTCATTATCAGGTGGCACGGATCAATGATAGAAAACTCATACAACACACATCACACACGAAAAAAAAAAAAAAAAAAGACTAATACCACTTCACAAAGAGAGAGAGAGATTAAAATTAGTAGTCTCCAATAAGATTAGGAGAAAAAAAAAAAAAAAAGACCAAGTTCGATAGATCATTTTCAAAAGAAAAACCTAGTAGATAATACAAATTACTTAGCAATTCGTTTGTTCTTGTCTTGTTGCCTGGTTTGTAAAATTTTTTCTTAATCTTAGTCAATCTCAATCAATTGGTAGCCCCTTTATTTGGAATATAATCCACTCATTTTCACCATTGATAATTTTAAAAATTTATCCAAATTAGAAGTAACTTGTGAGGAAATAAATTAGACTTCAATCGCAATGTTCTCATCTTCTAGCAACATCTTCAACCAACTGACTTGGTTGAGATTTGGATTCTGAACTTGCCACCCAACCAACTGATTTGGTTCTGTTTGGATTCTGAGCTTGCCACCTAAGTATGGGTCAGGATTCGGCTACATAAAAGCAACACTTTCATTTATTCGAAGTACAAAATAGCAAATCAAATTTTAAGTTTTAAGAATAGAGGAAAAGAATTTATGAAATCTAATCTTTTAATAAATTTTATAATATTCAAATTAAATTAATTAAATAAAATCTAAATACCATCGACAAAAAAAACAATAATATAATAGCTCCACCTGCTTTTGGAGGGGACATATTACGAGCAACACTTTCAATTATTTGAAGTACATGACAGCTCTGCCACCTGCTTTTGTAGGTGATATATTACAAGCAGCCCTTATTTACTATATGAAAAAAAAAATGATAAAAATCAAAAGATGAGCTGATTGTTATTCCTTAGCCCATGCTAATAATGGGCCCATGGTTAAATTGATGGGGTACTTGGGCTGTTTATTTGGGAGAAAGAGTCCCTTCTCAAGTTCCGGGCTTTTCTTATTCTCATTAAACATTGCAAATATATCTCTACAGGCCCCCAGGCCTTCTTGGAGTCCCTTTTTCACGTGTTGGATCAGGATGCCATTATCAATTGTTGTCATGGTGCCACCAGTTGAGAGCCAACCACTTTCTGTCATCACAACAATCTGTAAAGACCCGCCACCAGACTTTTCAAATGCAGCATAAATTGAATCCAGCATGACATCAAACAGATTCTGGCATCTGTGATTTCCATCAGTGTCGGTAACCATAACTGAGGGAGCTGTGAAAAGAGTATAGTCCAATTTGATATTTTGCGTGTTTTGACCATAGGCGAAATAAGGATAAACATTTGCAAGCAATGGTGACTTAATGCTTACTAGGAAATGAATGATGGGGTTGATAAATCCTTGCGCATCTGTTCTAAAAGCACCCTTAGATGGCAGATATGAGTCCCCAAGCAGCCCTGTTTCAATGGGAGTAGAGACTTTAATTTGGTTGACTAAACCTGCTGAGACAATCGCATTATGAATGTTTTTCAAGGTAGGAAGGAGAACTTGTACATATCTAGCATTGGAGTTAAAAGGGCTTATTTCATTGCCAACTGCTATGTACTTGATTCTGACATTGGGATAGTTTTTAACATTGTTTTGGACCCATGTATTGGCGGTGGTTTGGCTTAAGGCAATCCATGGCAGGTCCTCATTTCCAACCCCAAGTATGACCTCAACGTTAGAGCCTCGAAGGGCTCGAAGAGCATCTGCATTTGGCCAAAAGAGTCTCATTCTTTGGATGTTGTATTGTTTGTAAAGGGCTATATATGACTTCTAGCTTGGATGGTAAATTGTTACCAAGCATGCCATAGTTAAGGCCTATCTGAGCTTTTGCATTGCATTTAGATTGAGCAAAATCATTGAATGAGTGTGAATACATCATGTCCCATTTTGTGGTTGGTTAAGCTTGGCCTAAGGGTTCCAATGAAAATTCATTTACAGCAGAGATGTATCACCCACCCCGCCTAGAGGAGTCAAATGGAGTTGGGGAGTTTGTAGCATGCTGGCTGGCGTTGTGCCCAAGAATGACAAATTTTACTACGTTATTGTGTAGTGTTGGGCCATCACCATCCCATATTAAATTTATATATATGAAATTCAACTCATATATTAAATTTATGAAAATAAAAAATAACAAACAAAACAGTGTTCATGCCAAAGAAATATGACAATATTAAATATGTTAATATTAGTAAATACATACATATATATATATATATATATATATATATATATATATATATATATGTATGTATGTATGTATGTATGTATGTATGTATATAACAAACAAAAGAAAAAGTAGTCGTGCTTGCGCTTGTTTGCGTGTTACGAGCTCATTTCATGCCAATATAATAGGTTGGCCCAAAGTACAGGCCCATCGTGCTCGCGTTTAATCTCCAAATTCCAGGACTCAAACACAATCATATGCCCAAAGGCACGTCTAATCACGTCTTTTCACTATTCTGATTTTTTTTTTTACTCATCATCAATATCCAGAATCATATTTCAATAAATTCGATTCAAATATCTATGACATCTATTAAGGAGATGGCTCTTTGAGTATAATTTTTTTTATTCCTAATTTTAGAATATGAAATTTAGTTAAAAAATTTAACACCTGATTTTATTAGATTAACTATATGTTGTTACGTCTCCTTAGTATTCAATTTGTGTCCCCTCTCCATAGAAATGTGGAAAAAAAAAAGGAAATGTGAAATGTGAGAGAAAAAATATTAAGGGAATTGGAAAAGGAAAGAGTTTTTGTTTGATGAGCGTAGGATGTAACAAATTATGCATCTGTTCTAGACATGCTCCACAAGAAACATGAGCAGTATTGAGTAAAATGTTATTCTCCTCTGATCCATATCGAGATTTTCGTGATAATGACTGTCGCTGAGTTGTTGACGTGGATCAAATGTGCAGTAGAAAAATACCACAAGCGACACAAAATCTTGTTATGAACAAGACAAGTACCCTGCGTAGTCTTAAAAGTTGTATGAGATGCAGGAGTTTTTGTTTGTGTGTGAGAGAGAGATAGACTGAGACCTGTAATTTCAATGTCAGCAAGCGGAAGCAATGGGAGAAAACCCAGCACCAAAATTGAGTTTGGGCCTCGGAGACCATGATAAGGAACGAGAGCAAAGGATATATATTGCTTGTCTATGTCTCATGCACTACAATTGTGTCTCCTTTTATGGAGAGAATTGGGAAGCAAGACACAGTCCAAGCTGTTACAGCCATTGTTGACTCCACTACTTGCAGGTCAATCACTCTATGGAAAATTCTTATTAGCAAACAAAATAAAAAGAAAAATCTATCATCGCTACCTTCGGTGCCAATTTATCCGCTATAATCTCCGTAACCATATTTGTTTGAAAAGTCTAGGGTTGGCCTTCCTATTGTCCTTTATTGCACTAGCTGGCCTTATCAAAATATGCAATCTCCATTTCGTTCCCTCTTCACAGGTTTATCTAATGTATTCGTCAAAATCATTGAAGTCAAACTCTCTCCTAAAATATACTTTAAATCACCAAAACAGAAAATATAAACACAACGATAAATGATAACCTGATGATAAATGTATGTAAATATATTGTAACAAATGTTTTAGCCAAGAATGTTATGACCTTAAAACTCTGCCATCTTTTGTTGTTGCATCTAATGGAGATTCTATTTGGTGTGACGTAGTTCCGTATCTGAACCATATCTGTCGTATCTTTAATCTCCATGCAATGTTCATAAGCCGGAGAATAACATCAAACTCAAGTTTTATTCCTTATACTGTAACATTCATTTTTCAAATAGCCGATCTGGGTGGCAGATCAATGAATTGAGAATTGAGAGAAAATTCAACAACCTACCATTTTTGTGTAAATCAATAAAGAAAAATAAAAGCCTAAGAGGTATTGGAAAAGGTATGGAGGTTGAAAAAAAAAATGTAAAGAGAGAGAATTTCTCTCATCCAAACCCCTAAAACTTGTAGTTCTTGTATAAATTTATGAAATTTTCAGAAATCATAATGTTTTATTACTTTGTCTTTCACCTATATTTATTTCTATATTTTGTTCTTCTTTATAATATACCTTCATGCAAGAAGAATAAATGTACTATCTTCTTTTTAATTATTAAATACCACTAAGTCTCTGTCTGAAAAATGATATTATGAAATGTTCAACTTGTCTCAGATTGACTGATGGTACAAAATGACTCTAGGACAAAAAATCATGTTACCAATTTTAATTTTTCGATAATCAACTAAAATGACCCTAGGACGATATATGAGATAATCAACTAAAATGACCCTAGGACGATATCTGACATACTTGGCATAGATTCCATGCCGTATATGTATGTCAAAACTAACTAACACTACATACTAAATATACAAAATATTTTACCCATAAAAGTTTTGCCAATGATACATCAAAGCATATACCCATGACTAGGTAAATTCATCCACATGTACTCAAGATTAAGAGTACATAAAACACATACTGCTCAAAAGTACTAATTTATAAGTTATAGTAGATTTAAAGAAATTATTTTACATATCATGTTCAGTGTTAGCCAGTTGCACTAGTTTCTATTAAGCATTGATCTTGTCTAATAATCAACTTAAGCCATAAAATAATTAACACGAAGCTCGCAAGTTATAACTTTTATATATGAAGTGTTCAACTTTATTAATTAATTATAAGCTTTATTTTAGATCAATATAACCATGAGTTATGCTTACTACTAGGGCGCATGTGGATCGGATATTTGATCCGTAACAAATTTTTACTATCTAAATCCACATTTGTAAATTTTAAATTTTACCATCTAAATCCATGTCACAAATGAGAATATCTACAAGTGCATATATCTGTATTTAATCGATTGGATTTGTAGATATTCTATCCATTCTTTTTGGTTTTTCTATCCTCATCCAAGATCATACGTCAGATCAAAATTAGTAAAATGAACAAAATAAAATGGCATTCATAGCATAGCATATATTATAACAAAAGAATGGAAATTTTGAAAAACAAGAAGAAGAAATAAAGATAAAATTTTACAATTTAAATAAAGACTTGCCCTCTCTCTTTCCCTCTTTACTAACTTGTTGGTTTGAAATTTCCAATTAATGTCTGAAAATATTTGCAAATACTTGACAAATTACCAAATACATATCAATGTAAGTAAAAATTAAGCCAAAAAAAGCAAGATAGAAAACACTTGCCTTTTCAAGATAGAAAGCATTGAACCAGAAAAAGAAAAAAAAAATAATGCCATAACAAAGTGAAAAAAGTGAAAATTTTTAAGAAGAAATGGTGATCAAATTTTATAATTCCAAGAGAGACTCTCTCTCTCTCTCTCTCTCATAAAATGTAAGTCCTACAAATATTTCAAGAGGAAGAAGAACCTAAGACTTAAGAAGAAGTGAGAAAAAATAGAGAAAGCAATCTAGGCTTTGAACCTCTCGGAGTAGTAATTGAAAAAGGATGTAAATAAAAACCCTTTTCCGCAATTATTTTCTCTTAAGCATAGGAATCAACTACAACAATAGTCGAACATAAAGACTAAGATCTGTTAAATAGGCCTGCAACTAATGGAGTCATAGGGCTTAAAACTAGATATAGGTCGTTTGTGATGGCGTTTTTTCTCTTGCAAGATGATGGAGGATTTTCGACTGAACAAGGGCAGATAGGGTTATTTGGGTTATCTTTTGTGAATTTGCAAAAGAGAGATAAAAAAATTACTTAATTGTTTATATTTGTGGATATAGGTCGGATATCTACAGATTTTCACAATTTAAATTCGTATCTATATCTGTAAACCCTAAAAGACAAAATAAATCTGAATCCATATAATTTGATGGATCAGATATCCACTTTTTGTGAATTAGATCTGAATAGGATATCACGGAACTTTGGACTTTTTACACAGCCCTACTTACTGCATGCACCATCAACTTGATCATTGATCACATACTAAAGGATCTATTTGAAAAGTAAATCAAATGTTATCATAACACAAAAAGTCAAGTATTTTGAGCACACAAAAAAGAAAAAAAAATAATAAAAAATTAGGATATAATCATAATATTGTCATAAACTTACTTATGTAATTTTGTATCATATATGAACTTTTTAAAGTTTGTCTAGTAGTGTTGGCAAGTGGGAGACAAGTCAGATATTTTTAAATATCTACTTTTTTGGATGAAAACTCAATGGAATTAAATAATCAAGGAAATGACAGTAAACTTAATTCTTGTGGCCTCAATTTGGTGTTACAAAAGGGGTATCATATAGAATTACAGACAATTAAGGATAAAGTAATAAATATTTTTTGTTGACTTTCATAAATAATATATGAACTTTATTTTTAAGTATAGAATTAGAGTTAAAATAATTTTAATATAACTACCATATTAACAGGTTATATTATAATTTTTTTGTGTTAAAATAAATATGTTCACAGCCTTTATTGTAAAACTCTGTTAGTATTAATTACTTGATTAGTATGATATTATTTTTGTGTTAAATTAATTAGAAATGATGAATGATATAGAGAGAGAAATTAGGGCTGAATTATAATTTTTAGAAACTTTCTATGTTATTATGTAATTTTTAAAACTTCTTGTCTGGTTTTGCATTTTTGAAAAGCAATAAACCTTAATTATTTAGTTTTTATTTTAAACACTACTTTTTGAGTTTTAGTCACTCTTCACACGCTCTGTCTCAAAGTTATTATTATTTTTTTTTAACTTTTCTAAGTTAATTGAGATACAAAAGATAGAAAATTATGGCTATAGGGAAATTATGTTTTCTTTACACACGGATAACCAATACTTTATGAGGCACTTGATGCAGAAGCTAAACCACGTTGCTCGTGCAATGACAATTCCATTCACTTGTACACAAGTTCTCTCCTCTCTGTCTCTCTCTCTAAATTAGAATTCGTATTCTCAATTCTGTAATTCTATAGTCTCATTATCATTGCCCTATCCATCAGATAGTTTCCTAATTTTGGATCCCTCTCTCTCTCTCTCTCTCTCTCTCTCTCTCTCCCCGACTTGATCTTTCTGCTAATTTGTGCAAAATTGGCGACACTATACAAATGAGTTCTCTCCAATTCCAATTTGGTCATGTGGGTTTTCTCCCAAAACCCCGAATGCCAACTTTCTACCACAGACATGGTTCAGTCTGTATTATACTGAGTGCTTCACCAATAATATTTTGTGGTTTGAGAAATGGGCCAAGAAAACCCACGTGGAGGTCAAGAGTATTGTCCACAGACGCAATCCAAGTTGTTCAATCTCTTAAATTGGCAAAGTCTACTTCAAAATTGGACGAAGTTTTCAATAGGCTCTTGAAAGCAGACTTAATGGATACAATGGCTAATACAACAACATTTCATGGGTAACAAAGATATTGGTATGTGTTAATGTAAATAAAGGTTTGCCCATGTCGCACTTTGTTTGTTAATGGAAAAAATCTTCTCTCTTCTTCTACCTAACAGAAAGATTCTTTGACATTCTTATATTTTATGTTGGAGTGATGAAATGATGAACTTTTTTTCTTGGGGGGGTTATAACATTTGACAGTGACTTAAAGATTGACATATGAATGTGTGAATTTATGTTGCAAGAGGAAGAAATTATCAAAAGACTTCTAGTTTGCTAATTATGGAAAATGAAAGTATGATACTTAGTTTTGCATTATGTCAGAAGCCATAATGTCCATCTTAATATTGTATTTGCATGTCTATTTAGCCGTGTTTCGACTCATGGCATGAGAAGAAAAGAGCAAAATATAGCTAAGAACAAACGGCCTGATGATATTCAATTGCGTTGTTGCTTTGGTGCAATTTGGGCAAGTTATCCTTGGCTACAATCGACTGTCTGCCTCTTCATCTGAGATATGAACACTATGAGACCTTGATCACTTCATACTTGTATCGTCCTTTTCTGTTTCAATACTCTTATTTGTTCATGATTTCTATTTGCAATATGTGAGACACAATAATGTCCATCTTGGTATTGGATTTGCTTGTCTGTTCTAATGTGTCATTATTCCTGGCATGAGCAGAAAAGAGCAAAATGTAGCCAAGAGCAACCTACCAGATGAACATTGATTAAGCATTGTTGCTTTGGTGCAATTCAGGCAAGTCATCCTTGCCCACAATCTACTCTCTGCCTCTTCATGCAAGTCATGAACACTCTGCACCATTGATCACTTCAAACCTGCATCATACTTTTCTGTTACAACACTCTTAGTTCATGATTTCTAGTGCAATGCAATGGCATATATATATATATAGTGCTGTGAGCTAGCGGAATAGTTGAGGAATCTGCTTAGGCTAATGTCTCAATAATTCTCCCATTATCTTGAGCTGTGAAGATAAAAGACCAGATAAGTTCAATCCAAGTTAGAGAAATAATGAATTGATTCTTGTTATAGAATCTAATCAGAGAATTTTTATGGATGTTTGTGGGACAAGTGGGAGTAGACTTGTGCAATTGTGATGTTCAGAACATGATTTGCTTTTGGACCAGCCTTTGGAATATCCAAAGGGTCACAGAATATGTAATTGGTCAACTTATCAGATATGTTTGATGCAACTGTAAAAATATGGATTTTCTTTTGTGGTTTTTCCAAATGTGGAAAGTGTTTGTACAAAACTCTCCAAATCTACTTCAGTGTGAGGTATTTTAGACATGAATTGTAAAATTAATGTAACACATCTAAGAACAGTTAATAAGCATAAGCTAGCTAGTTGGGCATATAAGGCTTTTTTCATGAGAGATGGATTGATTTTAATCAATTGTACCGGTGATGGTGAAGGCGAGAGCTCTAAAGCACCAGTTATCTATAGGCCCAAGCTAGAGTGTTAGCTTATCAAAACTAGACATAACTACTTGCTTTGCATGGGTAAATTCTGCTAGGTTACAAGCATGTTTCAGCAAATGTCAATTGTTGAATAAATTATGTGAAAATGTAACTAAAACATTGTTGTCATAAATTGTATTTTGAAATATTGCGTTTAGCCCTACTAGTATGATTATTATTGATTTCTTGTCAAATGGAAATTTAGATTGGCATTAAAACCAAAAAAAAAAAAAAGGGAAAAAAAATCATGTCATCGCTTTTATTGGAGTCAAACTTCTGGGTGATAGAAGCTTCATGACTAAGACCTTTTTTATAGTTCGATATGCTTATGTAAATTGAGTTATGCGGATGAATAGAAGTTTTACTGATGAGACTGGCCAGTGGACATCCAAAATCACTAAATTTGGCAATACTGAATAGAAGTGTCAAGGATAATAAGTTATGGCTTATATGATTAACTTATAAATTAATTCTTTCATATTTTTCCTTTCACTGACAAGTTTGGTATTCTTGTAGTTTTGAATTCATTTGTGAGTGACTTGAAGATTAATGGAGTGAAAAGTTTGTTGTAATGTTTAATATACAATTTGATTCAATTTATTGCTTTGTATTTTTAACAATCAAAATCTCTTCCTACTACCTTCTATCAGTTGTTGGAAATATGGCAAAGAGAAGTTCCCAACCAAAGGGTAGTTACCTTAAGATGTTAGGGAAATATATTTACTGATATTAGACTTCGAATAAAACTCGGACTGCAAAATTTTCTAAGTAAATCTTTTACTGGACCTTTGAAAAATTTTCTTGGTTTATGGATTCTGGCCATACTTAGGGATGCAGAACCTAAACTTACTGAACTAGAAAGTAATCACGCTGCAGTCATGGCCTTAGTTTCATGAGTTGCCATTTTCTGAAGGAAACTATTTGATTTTCGTTTCAACTTCCTATTTATGTGAGGAAGTATGGTACAACCCCGAATTGTCCTTGTTCTCTAATATGATTCAGATGCTGGGGAAAAACAAGTTGATTGATATGGCTGAGAGTCTTTTCTCTGAACTAAAGAAAGAAGGCTTGGAACCTGACACCAGGATGTACACTGAAATGTTAGGAGCGTGGTTTGGTGGAAAAGGCAATGGACACGTATAGAGTTATCATCTGGTTGTACCTCAGATAAGTTGACCTTTACGATTTTAATCAAGAACATGGAGAATGCTGGGGAAGAGAAACTTGCAACAACAGTGAAGAATGAATGTGCTGAATATATTGATTACTCAGAGCAATTAATCAAAGATATCAAGACAAAATATGTGAGGAATCTCACTCTCTTACTCTTTATCATAAATAATTTAGTGCTTATTCTACATTATTGATTCCTTTTTACATGTGGGACATTTATAATTTCATGCTTCCTGTTTTTTAATTTGCTAGGTTAGGGGGTGGGGGAGTTGGGAGCCTTGAACATGGTCGGTTTGAACCTTGTCTTTGAGCAGCTTTTGCTTTCTTTTGTTGTCTATTTACTTAAATTTAATATACATGAATTTTTGAAACCAAACGCTTGAAATTTGCTGGTTTTGTGATAAAAAATTGTCCTTGCATGTGAGAATGCTTGAATTCCATAATGCTAATGCAAATTCTGTGAATGCATATACATGACAACCTTTGTAGTGCTTTCCTTGTGGATAATTTTGTAGAGCCCAAATTGATCTTTGTGGCCTCTTTTTTTGTGCTTTTTTCTCGGCAAGGAGGGAAAGAATAATATATTCCCACATCAAATTCAAGCAAATATAGGAAAAAGATTTCTTTGCCCTGCCCCTTTGCTGTCAACTGAACACCTCCCTTAACTCATTGCTTGTCTAAGTAACCCTGAAACTGAATTTCACCCATTGCTTTGGTTAATTTTACTCTTGGACAGCCTATGAGAAAGGGAAGAATCACTGTCTAGCTATACTTCTTTGACAACAAAATAATGGACCCAGCAATGTTGAAGGTAATAAACCCGTTCCTCCATAACAGATAGAATATAGAACAGAGTGCTTTCCTGATTTTTGCCAAATGATAGAATACTTTCCATGTTGACACTTAGCCTTCTTGCTGGTGGTGTTTGCCATTGTTGTTATCCCATTTTCAAGCTTACTTTTTTTTTTTTTTTGGCCTTTTTTTCCCTTTGCATGTTTCAAATGCAATGGCCTTTTTTTTGGGTCCTTATATGAGGTAAAGTGGACGCCAAACCTTTGCCTTCTTGGTTGGAGGGGAAACCATGTCCCAATAGGCTGCAAGAGCCGGTGTTTGATGCAATATTTAGATTTCTTTAATTAGGTTATTTAGTATATATGACGTGAATATGCTTATACATTATACTTTGAAAGTTATATCTTTGGATGTAAGAACAAATAGGTTGTGCAAACTTATCTTATGTTGGTAATCAGTACCCCTTTTTGATTTTTATCTCTGTAAGTAATAAATTAATCATTTCATTATCGTGATGTCTAGCCAGAGTGAACGTCTTTGGATCTTGTTTGAAATTCTACATTACCTCTAATGTGAGTTGAAATAAATCACTATGGTATTTACAAGCTATCCATGATGGTGCATTGCAACTCAATGAACTGTTCACCAAGATTCCCCTATTAGCAAACAGACATTTGAGCTTGTATTAAATTGGTACAGGTAATTGTTTAGCTTCTGATCATGGAAAAATTATAGGTAGAAAGTGCAATTTTTTGTAGCCTGGGAACTTTGGTTTTTATATAATTTATTTTGACCCATTTCTTTTGTATTCTGCTGTAGTTGATAAAGATTATGAAGATATAGGTAATTTGAGTATTGGTATCTTGGTACCTACTCATTTTCTGTATTCTTAATTAATATCTATATCGTGTACCAATATTGCTTTATAACATTGTCCATTTATCTTTTGTTTTTTATTTGCATGGATGTATTACATTTCTTATTCTTGATTGATTCTAATAAGAACTACCCTTCTAGTCATCACTTCAGATGGCAAATCAATGTGTCGTTTTTTCGTTTTCTATTTCTTTGTTTCTTTCTTCTGCTATGCAAAAAATAAAAAATAAAAAATAAAAAATAAAAAATAAAAAATAAAAAATAAAAAATCTTACTAACTGATCCCGTGAGAATCCCAAAATGCATGGGAATTCCATGTCATACTAACCTTTAGGTTAAGTTTGTTATTACAACCTCACCAAAATGTCTAGTTTTTTATTTTTTATTTTTTGGTTTGGTTGCTACCCCTACCCAAGTAGCTTATTGATTCCTATGGATCATTGGGAGGGGTTTGATATAAGTCTACATTTGGATCTAGATCTACATTTGGGCATCTCATCGTGGGATTGTAACACTTCTCGCATTAGTTAACTTGCACCATATGATCATGAGCCCAATTAAATTAAGAAAAAGAAGGGTATTTTATATATTCATCTTCACCAATTACATCACAGTGAAAATTTACAGTTATCCATTGTTTTGCCAGAAGAAAATCTACAAAGAAATGCTTAAAAGTACAGACATCACAATACACAATCACAGATCAAGTATCCAAAATGTTTCATCTATGTCCATACAAACAAACTGGTATTAGACCACTTCAGAAATCAAAAGCAAAAGGAGAAAAGGGAAGGGGGGAAATCTGGAGAGTTATAAATAAAAACAATCAATTGATCATTCTTTAGCTGACTTAAGTGACTCGGACAACTATGAACATGGTATTGCACACGAAAGCGCTTGAAAGCACCATTTCAAGCTTTTGGTGGCTCCAATTTTGAGTCGGAAGATGCTGAAGAAACATCACCATCTCCTGAAATTTGAGCTTCTAAAACTTATCCAACCACTGTAAAAAGTTAAAAGTGCATTACCGTTAGGATTCATATTCCTTCATACAACAGAGGACCCATAAGTTAAATACTAGTAAGAGAAGTGTGAGTTCCGCCAATAAGTGGCACAAGAGAAACAATTAGATGTAGGTTACATGCCTAGTTCAACTTTAGGTGACACAGAGTAATGCATTGCCTAAGCGTGGGGACCCAGACATCCATAATTAGGTCAATAGCTAGCAAAAAAACTATCACGCAAGGATAAGTTTTAACTTAACCCAAGTTATAAGGGGCACTCCAAATCCAACAAGAGGAAAATCAACATTTTTAGCTCCCTTATTGCAAGTGTGATTAATATCTGTAATTTTGCAAGCCACTAGTCTTTAACTTCTGAAACTGCATAATCAAATTGTTCCTGGAAATATAAGATCAGATGCAAATCACTATAGTCATTCTCATGACTTCCATATAACACGTAAACATCAATTAGTCAAGAAGCAAAAGAAGCTAACTTGCCACATAAAAACATGTATTTTATTGCTTGAAGGCTGTATAGTCTTGATTTGGTAACAACAATGTTGTGAGAACAACAAAGCCTATTTGGTAAAGAAAAATAAAAAATGATTGGTTTTGCCTCACAGCGTATATGGCATGCTAATCATCAGTTCTCTGATTTTCTAAATAAATTACTAATAGAAAATTTTAAACTGTAACTAACAAAAATAAAGGATAGCTTTATCGAGTAAAATGTTATGATGAGTATACGAGATTGGAGTTCATACCGTCAACAGAAAACTTGAAAATATATACACAAGAAGATCTGGCAATGCATTCCCTTCTACAAGATATGTGTCCCATAGGTGAGTAAGAAGATGGAATGGGATCTGTTGGATGGCAGGGCATTAATTTCTCTCAACTCTTCCAAAACTCCAGTAAAAGAATAAACAAAATAATCAAAAACAGAAAATTATCCGGTGGGAAAGGGTAAGTGGAAGGGGAAACTTATTATATTTATAATAAGAAAAAAAAATGAAACCACAGAAAATAGTCCACTGTGCTGAAATTGCCTTTAGTCAAAGGAGAAAAATAAGGATAAGTTAAAAGTTATAACAGCAATGAAATAGTGGCGGATTCCAACCTTGCGTATTAGTAGACAGTTGACCCACTAGAAAGCAAATTGAAGAAATTCAAGCCCTTGCTCTTCCATGTCTTAAAATCAGCTGGTATGACAGCAAGAAAAATAAACTAATTAATTACTAGGCATTCTTGCATGATTTACAATGGGTAATACATGGTGAAAGCCTGACAGTGCTTCGATGGTAGATGCGTCACTCTTTTATGGTTATGATAACCTAATCAACAAAAGCGGCAAAGAGAAAATATATAAAAAGGGCTCTCACCTATTTAATTCACACAGTACTTCGGCCAAGGGAGCAATTCCTCTGTTTTAGAAGTCGTGTGTAAATGTGAAGTGGTGCTTAGTGAAATGGTTTTGCAGGTTGGAGGATGGGCGCGATCCTTTGGTACATTAAATGAATGTGAAAATGTAACATATATCACATTTGCAATGGTCCGAGGAGCAAGCCATGTGGTCCCATGCACATTGCCTTCACAAGCCCTCACCTTGCTCCGATACTTCATCACTGGTTTACTCTTCCACAGCCTCTTCCAAACTAGTTGTTCCTGAAAATATAAGATCATAAGTAAATCACTAGAGATATTCTCTGGACTTCCGTGTAACACGTACTCATCAATTAGTACTCATCAATTAGTCGAGAAGCAAAAGAAGCACACTTGCCAAAAAAACATGTATTTTATTGCTTGAAGGCTATATAATCTTGATTTGGCAACAACATTGTTGTGAGAACAACAAAACCTGTTTGGTAAAGAAAAATAAAAAATGATTGATTTTACCTCACAGTGCATAGACATGCTAGTCATCAGTTTTATGATTTTCATCCATAAATAACTATCAGAAAATTTTAAACAGTAACTATACTTGAGTGGAAACACAAGGGGAAGGAAAAATTAAACAAAGATGGAGGATAGCTTTATCAAGTAAAATGTCATGATGAATATACGAGAATGGAGTTTATACCGTCAACAGAAAACTTCCAAATATATACACAAGAAAATCTGGCAATGCATCTCCTTCTGCAAGATGTACCCCACAGGCAAGTAACAAGATGAAATGGGATCTGTTGGAGGGCAGGGCATTAATTTCTCTTAAGTCTTCCAAAACTCTGTTTAAAGAATTAACAAAATGATCAAAAGCAGAAAATTATCCAAAGGGAAAGGGTTAGTGGAAGGAGCAACTTATTATATTTATAATTAGAAAAATAAAAAATGAAACCACAGAAAATAGTCCAAAATTGCCTTTACTCAAGCAAGAAAAATAAGGATAAGTTAAAAACCATAACAGCAATGAAATATTGGCAGCTTCCAACCTCGCACATCCGTCAGTGGCAGATACATCACTCTTTTATGGTTATGATGACTTAATCAACAAAAGTGGCAAAGAGAAAATATATAAAAAGGGCCCTCACCTATTTAATTCAGACGGTGCTTCAGCTAAGGGAGTAATTCCTCTGTTTTAGAAGTCGTGTGTAAATGTGGAGTGGTGCTTAGGGAAATGGTTTTGCAGGTTGGAGGATGGGCTCAATCCTTTTTGCAATGGTCCGAGGAGCAGGCCACGAGGTGTCATACACATCGCCTTCACAAGCCCTCACCTTGTTCCAATGCTTCATCACTGGTTTCCTCTTCCTCCAATGCTTCCTCTTCCTCCAATGTTTCATCACCGGTTTCCTCTTCCACAGCCTCTCCCAAACTAATTGTTCATGGTCCAAAGTGAGTCAAACTTTGTGCTAATTTGTATATACATTTAAACTACAAGTTAAGAGCAAGTTGATCAAGCAATGCCAATAAACTATATAACGTGCAGAAGCTAAATCTCATTTAGTAAATTGCTTATCTCACCTATACAGAGAGTAAGCTTAGCTTTTAACTTAATGTTCAATTATTTATATATATGGACTCACACTACTAAAAAACTAACTCACAAATTCAAATGTTTGAAAATTGTCTTAGTGGGACATTTCGATCGGGAGAAAGCAAAAAGAAATGGGTGCGGTGCTTAGGCAGTTTCAGAAAACTATGCTCAGACATGGGAAGAAGGCAAAGTACATCAGGGGTAGATGCATCACTTTTTTATGCCTATGATGACCTGATCAACAAAAGTGGCAAAGAGAAAATATATAAAATGGAAATTACAATCATAAGGCTCTCACCTATTTAATTCGGACGGGGATTCGGCTAAGGGAGTAATTTCTTTGTTTTAGAAGTGATATGCAAATGTGAAGTGAAAGTGTGGGAATACGATTAAGGAAAGTGGCTTCTACAAATACATATTATTGACCCATTTCCTATGAGCTTAGCTTTTAGTATAGTGTTCAATTATATATATATGGACTCACTCTACCAAAAGACATCTCACAAATTCAAATATTTTAAAATTCTCTAAGTCGACAGTTCTATGAGGAGCAATCAGAGAGAAATGGGTGCGGTGCGGTCACAAGATCATTAATTCCTTGCTCATATCCCCATGCCGGGCATGATTTTTGTTTTTAATTTTTGTTTTCAATCGAGTAGGAATTTACCTTATGGAAACTTTGGGTAGGAGGGGTATGTGGGACCAATATTCTCCTTTCTCCTTTTGAAATAGACGTTCCAGATTAGGGCAGTTTTCGATATTTAGTGTGGAGAGTTGTGGGAGCAACAGCAATTCCTCTGGAAAGGACTGAAGCTTTGGACAGCGTTCGAGCCATAGGGTTTGGAGAGAGGTGAGGCTTTGAGAGAGGCGGGGTGACAATGAATCCAGATTTGGGAAATCAGAGATTTGAAGAGAAGATAGGGAGGAGGGTAATGTAAAGTCTTCTCCGAAGGTAACCGTATCTGGGCATACTTCATTAATCGTGAGTTCTTTAAGGGAGGTAAGTTTGTGGAGGCCCCACTCTGATATCCGCTGCTTTACATTCTTGCAATGACCGATGTGGAGTGATAAGAGTGTGGTGGGAAAACCTGCTTCAGGAAACTTCTCAAGTCCACTGCAATTCCATATTTCAAGATGTTGAAGGGATGTGAGGCTTTGGATCTGGTTAGTTATGCACCTGAGAGAGAGAGAGAGAGAGATTGTTAAATTAGAATTCCAAAATTAATCAGGCACATATATAATATATATTGTCAAATTGTGCATGCATTTCTTTAATCCTGCATTATGGTGAAATTAAAGCTAAAATATGGTCTACTCACCAAATGCAGCCGCCAGTCATTTTAAAATTTTTAAAATATTCTTTCCTTCAAATACATTTTTTTTTCTTTATAATATAATTGGGTATGAAATTTTATATAAATTGAAATTAAATTTGACTTTTCAATAAGAAAACAGTTTTGATATAAAATCTTTCCTTTAAAAAAGTTTCTCATTTTATTTCAAAATATTATGTATAAAATAAAATTAATCACCTGAGATTGTCACAATCAAGTAGCTTAAGAGTCTTCAAATTAGGCGCCAAAAAGCCTCCTTCCCAAAAGGACTCTAAACATTCGCGTTCCCATAAATGCAATTCAGTGAGGTTCACGAGAGTGCATTCCGGTAAGATTTTTAAATATCCATTGAAAGCTATTGTTAATCTTTCAAGGCAAGTGGTGTTGGGCATCATCCGCTCTACAATTGACTCTATTTGTGGGCAACTGAAAATACACAGAGTTTTAAGTGAGATCCGCAATTCTCCTGGTGGAAAGTATTTGAGTGACCTACATCCCATTAAACTCAACTCTTCAAGACCACAAGTGTTCATTATTCCATCAGGCAGGGATTCCAGTTTGTCACAATCAACAATATCCAATCGCATTAGAGTTTTAGGCATTGCACCGTCCGGGAAACGTGTGAATGAAGGACAATGCTCAATTTGCAAGTGCTCAAGAGGACAAATGTTATTTCCAGATTCTGATTCATGTGGTGACATTATTCCTTCAGGCAGACCCTCCCAAGCATCACAATTTGACACGCTAAGATGTCTTAGCGATGGACACCTCATGCCTGCAAAACTCACAAAACTTTCACAACTACCAATTTGCAACTCCACAAGAGCACTCAGCTCTACAAGTGGAGAGTTGCAGAGCGCAAGATGCCCTTCTTCTTTTTCCTCTGCTCCAAAGTATTCCAAAACAGAACAATTTCGAATCCCAATCCTTCTTAGGTTAGTAAGGCCTTCAGGGTGATGGTCCTCTGTTTTCTTCCACAAACATCTCAATTCTCTGCAATTGAATATCTCCAATGTCTCAAGGCTCTCAAGTTGATTGAATTCGTCTCCCAAACAAACAAGCTCTGAAATATTATCAATTGTCAGAGAGGTGATTGAGGTGAGGTCCCTTAGACTTCTAAAAACTACCTCCTTGCAATCTCCTAATGTTAACACACACAGGGAAGGAAGGCTAAGAGGACCTTGACTTAAACTGGGGGCATCGGATTATGGAAAGTTCATGGAGACAAGAGAAGGAACATTCACTGACTTCGACTAAATGGGGACAATGGATTATGGAAAGTTCATGGAGACAAGAGAAGGAACATTCACCAACTTTGACTAACTGGGGACAATTGATTATGGAAAGTTCATGGAGACAAGAGAAGGTACCCCCACCAACTCTATCCCATGTCTCCCAATTCTCCATATCTTGAAAATGAAGAGTCTCTAATGATGGAAAAAGCTTAACAGATGAAGAACCGTCCCCATAAAACTCTGCCCCCACTCTTCTTACTTCATTCAACCCCCTTATCCACAAGTTCTTCAGTGTCGGCAATTTTCCAAGTGATGGTAAAATTTTACATCTCTTGCAATCGTTGAGTTTGATACTTACAATCTTAGAGAATGAGGGATCTACCATCCAACTTGGGAATTCTGATCCTGCATACTGTGAAATGCTAAGTGTTTCTATGTTACTGTGGGGTCGCAGAGACTTAATCACATGTATTTGATCCTCTGCAGTGTCTTTATCATCAATATACTGACTCCATTCCAATTCCAACTCTTGAAGATGTTGCTTCTGCTTTAGCTTGGCCCGCATTACCTGTTGAGCATCGACTGCATTTTCCAATCCTGAAATTAAAAGATCACCATGAAGATCCGAGAGGTGTTCCAACTCTTGTATGCCCACTCCATTGTCTTTGCCCACTATAAATTTGGACAGTTTTTGAAGGCCTTTTAGACTACCCAGTCCTATTGGCATCTCCTTCAAACTTTGTGTGTTTTTCAGACCAAGATGTCGCAGGTTGGTCAGACTTTTCATGCTACTTGGCAATCTCTGAAGTCGATCACAGTAATCTAATAACAAACTCTGCAACTTGCGGAGGCCACTAACCGACTCAGGTAAGCTTAGAATGGCAGTGGAAGATAAATTAAGATATCGCAGTTGCTTTAGCTCACCAATTGAATCTGGCAGCTCACTTATGTTATAGCCACTCAACCCAAGAACCCTTAAACTTCTAAATTGTTGCAACAAACTACTAATCAATGTTTTAGCAATGCAACTTTTGGATCTGAATGAAGGTAGAGAAATAGGCAGTGCCAAGAGCGTTCTTTGACACTTCTTTCCCATAAAAGGATCAAATTTTTTAATAACCTCCAGTTCTTCACGAGCATATGAACAGTGACGAACCTTATCATGGACTTGACAAGTATTACTACCCGACAACCCATCCTCCAGCCTAAAGCAAATCTCTCCTGCAACAAATTGAGCCAAGTCATGTGTAAGATCATGTATCACATACCTTGACACGTCATTGCTGGACTGTTGCAAAAGTGATCTCGATACCAAATCTTGAAAGTATTGGTGGCCCAAATCTTCCATTTTCTTTCCACCATTCTTCTGCTCTAGGAAGCCTTCTGCCATCCAGAGAAGGATCAGTTCCTCCATCTTGAACTCGTAATCCTTTGGGAATATTGAAAAGTATGCAAAGCACTGCTTTAGAGAAGAAGGCAGGTAATGGTAACTTAGCCGTAAAGCTGGAAGAATTCTACTTTCATTCTCTGGGAGGTCCCATATATTGCTCTTTAGTACATCTTCCCATTCATCAGGGTTTAATTTACCACGGAGGAGACCTCCAAGAGTTTTTGCAGCTAAAGGAGAGCCTTTGCACTTTTTTGCAATTAGCTTACCAATAGGTTGCAACTCGGGGCGTGATTTGAAATCATCTGCTTCCAAAGCATGCTGCGTTAGTAAAGATATGCAATCAGGGTCTGACAACCCCTCCAAAATATGGGGGTTAACGGTGGAACCGGCCCTTGACGTTGATGAAGCAACCCCATGGAGACGGGTTGTGACAATAATTGTGCATCCCTTGGTTGCTGCTGCTTTAAGGGGTCTACACAGGCTGTCCCATTCGTTCTTGTCTTCACTCCAAACATCATCTAAAACCATCAGAAACAGCTTCCCATCTAGTTTCTTCTTCAATTCTTGCTGAAGGGAATCCAGATCCTTGAGATCATCATTAGCTTTTCCACTGACTTTCTGCAGAATTAACCTTGTTAACTCGTTAACATTGAAGCTTTCAGAGACACAGACCCAAACTTGCAGATCAAAAGATTTCTTGACTTGGTCATCATTGTAGACAAGCCTAGCAAGTGTTGTTTTTCCTATGCCACCCATGCCAATGATGGGAATCACAAGGAGTTTCTTCCCAGCAGGAGCAACTGGTGGTGTTTTGAAGCGAGGAAAAGCAGCAGATCTAGGGCCCCCCATACCACCAAAATTGCTAGAAGGAAGTGGAGTACTTACACTAGTGGATTCAGGATTCAACGGCAACAATTTAAGCAGAGCAGCTTTGTCAAGATCTCTGCCTCTGACAAGAGACTCATCATCCTCCAGGCAAGAAGTCTCTCGTCCTTCTCTTATCACGGAGGAGCTCCCTTCCCCACTACTGTAATCTTTCAAACCAAAGGCAGGAATTTGATTTTCAATTCTTAGTAAGCTGCGAGTGATCCTCTCCACCGTGTCGGAGTCCATCGGTGGGGATGAGCCGGTGGGAGGAAACTCGTCCAGAATGTCCTCAACATCATAGGTTAATTCCCTGAGGTTGTTTAGCCATCTTCCCACATTTGGATTTGTCAGGTGCTTATTCTCCGCATCATTAAGCACAACATGGATGGTTGTGAACGTATCCGCCCACTGCTGGATGTTGTCATGGAGTTGCTCTTGAGATCTTGCCCAGTTGAGTAAGTCAGAGGAGGTCAATCGGACAAGCAACCTCTGAATCGGAGCAAACAGAGCAGCCTCCACAGTTAAAGGCATGGTTGCTTGCAGAAACTTGAAAGGAGTTGGAAAGGAAAACTCAGAGAGAGAGAGAGAGAGCAGAGCAGAGGAACGAGGAAAGAGAAATTCGGGATGTTGAAAAGTTAAAAAGGAGTTAGGTAGAGGTCTCGTACTATTCATCTACTTCAATGTGAAGTATTATAAACACAACTAAGAATATTTAATAAGCATAAACTAACTAGTTGGGCAGCGTAGGCATTTTTATTATTATTGATTTATCTGTAGGCATAAGTTAAAGCATAAGCTTATCAAATCTAGACATAACTACTTACTTTACATGGATAATGTTATTATGATTATTATTGATTTCTTGTCACAAATAGAAATTTCAATTGACATTAAAACCATAAAAGAGGAAAAAATATGTATTACTTTCATATTTTACCTTTCACCAAGAATTTTGATATTTTCATTATTTTGACTTGAAGATCAATGGAGTGTAAGGTTTGTTATAGTGTTTAATACATAAATTGATTTAATTTAATGTTTTGCATTTTCTGTCATCTAATTATTTCAACTGATTACTGTTTAGTTACTATTATATTCTTTTTCCTTTTTGCATGTGAAACATTTTATAATTTCATGTTTCCTGTTTTTCAATTTGCTAGGTTAGGGGTTGAGGTAGTTGGGAGCCTCGAACCTGGTCTGTTTGAGTCTTGTCTTTTGTTGCCTATTTGCTTAAATTTAATATACATGAATTTCTAAAATCAGACGTGTAAAATTTGTTGATTTTGTGATAAAAAATTATCCTTGCATGTGAGAATGCATATATATGACAACCATTGTTGCCTCTGTATTTGTGCTTTTTCTTGGCAAGGAGGGAAAGAAAGAATATATTCCCAAATCAAATCAACATGACAGAGGCCAACAACCATAGGAAAATGATTTCTTTGCTATGCCCATTTGCTGTCAACTAAACACCTCCCCTGACTCATAGCTTGTTTAAGTAACCCTAAAACAAAATTTCACCCATTGCTTTGGTTAATTTTCCTATTGAACAACCAATCAGAAAGGGAAGAATCAATGTTTAGCTATACTTTCTTTGACAACAAAACAATGGACCCCGCAATGGGTCCACTCTTGAATAGAGTGCTTTCGCCTACACTTTCTGCAATTTCCAAGAGGAGCATTGATTTCTGCAAATGACTGAATACTTTCCATTTGATACTTGGCCCTCTTGCTGGTGTTCTCTGGCATTCGTTGTTATCCCATTTTCTAACTTACAATTTTTTTGCCCTTTCTTCTTTTTGTGGTTCAAAAGCAACGGCTATTTTTTTTTTTTTTTTTTGATTCCTTGCATGAGGAGATTTTTTTGGTACTTGAGGAAATTATTTGTTAAGTTCTTGAATTTTACAATGAATTTACAAATTAGTCTATAAATTTTAAAATACGACTGAGTTCCTATACTTCAAAAATCATAACACCATTGGTCCTACCGTTACTAACGATGCCACGTTGACCGTTAAATACTAAGTTGACAACTGAGGTGGATTGATACTATCTCATATGTCTCATGCTGACGTGGTTATGCCACATCATCAAGTGGATTTTTTTTCTAGAAAAAATTATTTTTAATTCAAATTTAAATAAAATATTTTTTAATTAAAGTTTTAAAAAGAAAATAGTAAAACTCATCTCTCTCTCTCTCTCTCTCTCTCTCTCTAACCCTCTCTCTCTCTCTCGATCTCAAGAACAGGAACCCTAGCCAAATCCAACGGGAAGAATCACTCCCACTTAGATTTGAAGAAGACGCAGCAGGCAATTCTAATCGGAGCAAAGAGTTTAATCGGACCTCAGATTTTAACTGACAACTCTTTTACTTAGATTTTGATTAGCAATAAAATATGTCTGCTGCGTCTATTCATATTCCAATTCTTGTTCTTGGGTTAAACCTACCCACTTCGAGTCTTCTTCTTGGGTTAAGGGCAATAAAATTCATCGTCTACTTCCTGTTCTTCGAATCTCTCCCACCCACTTCTGAAACCAAGATCTCTCTCCAAAATCGATCTAGAGCTTCTAATCTCAATTTCAGTTTTTGATCATCATCTCTTCATCTCCCGATCTCAATCACCTTGACAAAGATGGAGGGCAGGAACCCTAGCCGTAGCCTAGTTTCGAAATTGAGATTCTACACCCATAGGAACAAATCCAAAATTCCCTTCTTCAGATCCATCAAATGTATTCAAACCCCAAATCCTAGCTCTTTTTCTCCATTTCCTCTTCGGATCTGCTAGTCATTCAACAAATCCTCACCATCGAAAGGTTGCAAAGCCAAAAGGTCGTGTCTCGGAGGCTATTTGAAGCACCATGGTGGAGGAAGATGATCGAACCTCAGATTCATCACCCTAGCCCTATTTGAATCACCATTGAAAATTCGTGGAGTCGAAAAGTCATCTCTCAGAAGCTATTCAAATCACCATGGCGAAAGAAGATGATCGAACCTCAAATTCATCATGCTAGCCCTATTTGAATCACCATCGAAAGTCTTTGGATCTTCTGAAACAGACGCAACAAGTAGAGATTCAAAGAAGAAATCACAAGGCTGCGGGAAGAATCACTCTAATCGGACCTTAGATTCATACCTCACTTAGATCGATCGTTCCCAATGATTTTGACCTTCTGTTCAATCTACAGATGAACAAACCCTCATTTCAATTTCAATTTTATGGTTTTTTTTCATTTTTTTCTTTCAATTTATCAACGATTTTTTTGTAAAAATTTTTTGTGGAGTGTTGTAAAAATATTATATAGCATTTCTTCATCTGTAAAAAATTTTGTAAAAATTTTAAAATATTTTAAAAATTTTTTTTGTGAAAATATGTAATACTTTGTAAAATATTTAATATTAAAAATTAAGTCGTGTACCAATAGGTTACAAAAGTCAGAGTTTGATGCAATATTTAGATTTATATAATTAAGTTATTTAATATATGTTATGGGAATATGTTTATATATTATATTTGAAAGCTATATTTTTGAGATTCTATGTCACCTCAAATGTGATCATCAAACTGTCTCCACACACACACACACACACAAACACACACACACACACACACACACATATATATATATATATATATATGAAACTTTCCTTGTGGATAATTTTGTGGTGTCTAAATTTGATCTTTGTTGCCACTTTTTTGTGTTTTTTTCTTGGCAAGGAGGGAAAGAAGAATATATTCCCACGTCGAAGGGTGGTGCAAGGCGAAAATTTCAATTTGATTCGGTTTTTTTTAAAAGAAAATAAATTTCGATTCAAACCGAATCTAACCAAAATTATTTCGGTTTGATTTCAGTATAATTTTTTAAAATCGGTTTGGTTCAATTTGAACCGAACTAGTATTATTTTAATATTCTTTTATTAAAAAATCTAATTTAATTAATTTTTTTTCCTTGTGTTTTTGTGATATTCAAATAATGGATTAGGTTGTATTATTTAAAAAAATATATTATTAATAAGAATATTTTTTAAAAGATTATTCTTGATATGGTTTAAATAAAAAATATTATCTTAAAATCTAAGCCAATTTAAAACTATTATTTGAGTTAAACCCTTAATAGTTCTAAACATATTATATTTAAATAAAAGAAAAGAAAACATATATGTCTTTTATAAATTAATAGTAAATAGCGTATCCTTATACCTAAAAAAATAGTGACAAAAAAAATTAATTTAAACTAAACCAAATCAAATTAAATTTAATTTTTTAGTTTGATTTAGTTTAAACCGAATTAAATTTGGTTTGGTTTTCGATTTAAAATTTTTTAAAATTTTGATTTTTGATTTATTTTAATTTGATCACCAAAACAAATCAAATTGAACCGCACCATTTACGCCCCAAACCATGTCAACATGACACAGGCCAGCAATTATCTGAGAAAATATTCTTTGCCCTGCCAATTTGCTGTCAACTGAACACTTCCCTTAAGTCATGGCCAATCTAAGTAATTCTGGATGTTGAAATTATAAAATAGCTGGTCATGTTTAGTTGTTAGGGTTGTAGGCTAGATCATCCATATCGTATCTCTCTTTATTTTTTTTCTTGTGTTATAAGTGATACAATAGAAAGTGACACCTTAGAATTCACAAACTCTTTGATCGAGGGCCCTTAAAAAATGGTGTGTGGAGTACAGCTTTAAACAGGAAATAGAAAAAATAATTTTTAATTATGTGTCCCCTCTTGATTGAGGGCCTTAAAAATGGTCATCGCATGTGACAATGCTTGAATGCCATAAAGCTAATGCCATAAAGCCGGTGCTTTCCTTGTGGAATATTTCATGGAGCCCAAATTGATCTTTGTTGCCTCTTTTCTTTGTACTTTTTTCTTGGCAAGGGGGAAAGAAGAATATATTTCCACAGCAACATGACAGAGGCCGGCGATTGTAGGAAAAAGATTTCTTTGCCCTACCCATTTGCTGTCAACCGAAAACCTCTTTTGACTCATAGCTTGTCAAAGTAACCCTGAAACAAAATTTCTCCCATTGCTTTGGTTAATTTCACTCTTGAACAGCCTATGAGAAAGGAAAGAATCACTATCGAGCTATACTTTGTTTGACAACAAAATAATGGACCCTGCAATGGGTCCACAAATGACTGAATACCATTACAAAAGCAAATGGGTCCACTCTTGAACAGAGTGCTTTCGTCTTTCTGCAATTTCCAAGGGAAGCATTGATTTCTGCTGACCAAATACTTTCCATTTGATACTTGGCCTTCTTGCGGGTGTTGTCTGGTATTTGTTGTTATCTCATTTTCTAGCTTACAATTTTTTTTACCTTTTTTTTTTCCTTTTGTGGTTCAAATGCAATGGCATTTTTTTGGGGGGTCTTACGTGAGATAAGTTGGACGCAGAACCTTTGACTTCTTGGTAGGAGGGAAAATCATATGCAATATTTGGATTTCTATGATTAGTTTATTTAGTATATATCATGGAAATATATTTATACATTATACTTGAAAGTTGTATCTTTTGGATAAAAGAAGTAGGCGGTGTAACCTTATCTTATTGTTGGATGAAAGCAATGGATTCACAAGGACATGAAGCTTTGAATTCACAAATTTCCAAATAGTATGCAGTCACACTATTAATTAATTAATTAGTTAACTAATTAATAGATATTGAAGCTGAAGAATTTTGAGAAATTTCACAAAAAGTATCACATGCCTCTTCAAATTCAAATTGATACAAAGAGCAAAGAGAATTTGATTCTATGGCCAAGTAGACAAAATCCCTCCACATAGTATATCATGTTTTCAAAAGGATACCAATGTTTCATTGGTCTAATAAAAAGGGTACTAGAATATCACATCATATGCTCGGCTTCGAGTCTGAATGAGGACCCAATTGAGGTTCAATTTAAATTAGTCAAAATAAAATTCTAGATACTACACAATGGACCAAATTCAGGACACAAAAAAAAAAATTCAAAAGAATAAATTTAGGATATATTATGTACTAAAATGTTACAATTCAAACTATAAAATGCTCTATGAACTCAATGTCAAAATTGATAGGAAAAGTAAGACAAGAGTATATAGATTATTAAATTTTTTTCTTAAGAAAAATGAATTAATGTATGGAAGAGATAATAATGCCCACTTAGGTGGAAAAGTAGAACTTCATTGAATTTACAAAACAAGAAAATCTTTTTTGAAACAATGTACCTAGCCCTAGTGGCCAAGCTACAACAAAATTTACAAAATTTTAATGTGTATATTTTTAGTATTATTTTTTAAAAAAAATTATCTTCGAAAGTTTTAGGGAAGAAAAAAAAAAGACCATGTAAGGACCAAAAAAAAGGGGCCATTGCATTTGAACCACAAAAATGAGGGGAAAAGAAAATATATATATATATATACACACACACACACATATATATATATATATATATTTATCTTTAATATGGCATCTTCACTTCCTAATTCGTGGGGAAACCATGTACCAATAAGTTACAAAAGCTGGTGTTTGATGCAATGTCTAGATTTCTTTAATTAAGTTATTCGGTATGTGAGACGTAAATATGCCTATACATTATATTTAAAAGTTATATCTTTGGATGAAAGAAGAATCAGGTAGTGCAATCTTATGTTGGTAATCAGTATCTATTCTTTATTATTATTATTATTATTATTATTATTATTATTATTTATATATTGGGGATGTTCGAACTTGATAAGAGAGAGAAGAGGAAGATGATGCTGGTTAAGCTGTAGCTCATTGGCATACAATTATTTCATTATCGTGATGTCCAACCAAATCGAAGGTCTTTGGATCTAGTTTGAAATTCTATATCACCTCTACTGTGATATTTACAAGCTATCCATGATGGTGCATCGTAACTCAATGAACTATTCACTAGGATTCCCCTACTAGCAAATAACATTTGAGCTTATATAAAACCAGTACAAGGTAATAGCTTGGCTTCTGATCATAGAAAAATTATAGGTAGAAAGTGTCATTTTTTGTATCTTTGGAACTGTGGTTTTTATATAATTTAGTCTGAGCCATTTCTGTTGTATTCTGTTATAGTCGACAAAGATTCTGAAAATATAAGCAATTTGAGCATTGGCATCTTGGTACCTATTCATTTTTTTTGTATTCCTTGCCGCTAAATTTCTGTATTGTGTACCAATGTTGTTGTTTGACATTGTATATTTATCTTTTGCTTTCTATTTGCGTGGATGTATTACACTTACTATACTCAATTGGTTCTAATAAGAGCAACCCTTCTAGTCATCACTTTGGATGCCAATTCAATGTGTCGTTTTCGGTTTTCTATTTCTTTGTTTCTTTCTTTTGCTATGTAAAAAAATACACAACAACCAGTGCTGTTAATCTTATCAACTGATCCCATGAGAATCCCCAAATGCAAGGGACTTCCGTCTCATACTTTTTGGTTAAGTTTGTTATTACGACTTAACTGATGAAACATGATTCAAACAACAATCGGTACAGTATCCAGATCCTCCAAGACCCGACCTAATGCTCATGGTCACAAGGGGGTTCAATTCCTGAATTGAACAACAAACAGATTGGTTGACCGGCTAGGATGGATAGATCAATCCATAAATGCGTTTGGCAAGTTTGAACAGTCACCTCCTTTCACTCGATCATCGGCCACCTAAGGAACCGATCACTTCGACTCCGATCGATCAATAGCAATATTCAACTGAATCTCATCTTGATTTGGTTTCATATCCCAACACGAAATGTATTTCCTAGATAAGAAAGAAAATCTTTATGAATTTAATCGATAAAGAAAGAATCTCCACGTATAATTAAATTTCTTAAATGATAATGATTTTAAATTTGAACTCTGAAATTTTCAGATCACCTCGTAAGGAAACTAGGGTTATAACGTGAATGCACACAACTCTCGAGGCGCTTATATAAAAGTCTTCGATATACCAAAATCCAGGTAAATTCTCTTGACTCAATATTCAGCACATAAGTCACAGGAATATCCGCTCTCACTCTCTTTCTTTCTCAGTCTGATTCATTCCTTTTAAAAATTGTTATTTTTAACATGAGCATCGGAGTCTTTCCTGTCAGAGCACCCTCTTAGTCTTTTGCAGGTTTCAAATTCTTTATTCAAGCTGCCATTCGAGTCAAGAAGGAGTTAGATTTATAGAGTTAAGACCTACTTCCAATACTAACCAAAATATCTTTCTTTTTTTTTTTTTTTTTTTTTTTTTGGTCCCAAGTAGCTTATTGATTTCGATCGATCATTGGAAGGGATGACATGGGTCTACATTTGGATCGATTCCTATAATCATGGGAAGGATTGGCAAGGGTCTACATTTGGATCTGCATTTGGGCATTTTGTGGTTAAATAGGATTGTAACACTTTTTGCATCAGTTAACTTGCACCATAAAATCATGAGCCCAATGAGCAAATTAAGAAATAAAAAAGGGTATTTTATATATTCTATCTTCACATATTACATCGAAGTGAAAATTTATAGACAATAAAGACAACAGTTATCAGTTGTTTTGCTTGTTCACGATGTGTTTCTAATTTAAAACCAAAATCACAACCACTCATGGTTGTTTCTATTTCTATAATAAAACTATATAAATTTATAAAATCGCTTGGTTTCCCCTTTGGTGGAAGCATTTTGAATCTCAGTCTGATATATTTTTCATATATTTTTCTCTTTTGAAATATTTAAAATCTATTATAAACCTTCATAGATCAAAAAGAAATATTTAAATCATTCAGTAGTATTTAGAATATGATAACTCCGAAGAAATCATATAAAATGATGGAATGTCTTCCAAATCCCTAAAATAATCTTAAAACTCTCAGTTTCAAGTTGGTTGAAATTAAAAAGATTCATAGATCCAAACCCATATGATAAAAACTTTTTAATCCAAAAATCTTATACTCAGTCTCTTCGGATTGTAACAAAAACAAAATGAGCGAACGGTGGAAGTGAGGGACTGAACACCTCCCATCCCATTTACTAATAATAATAATAATAATAATAATAATAATAATAATAGTTTTATATCTTACCTTCTCTAATTATGATGGTGTTCTGTTCGTCACTTTCACGGTTCCCTCATTTTTATATCTTACCTTCTCTAATTTGGTATCAAATCAATCCTATTTTAATAATTTTATATTTACATTATAAAAGAAATAAAACATTATATTTAATTGAGATTAAGTATATTTTTGTTAAAAATTTGTTAATATAATAATAATTTTAATTTTTTAAAAAATATTTTTTGTATTTAATAAAAATGTAACATAGATTAACATTTTATATTACTGACCATATAGTGTATAGCAAAAGTATTAAAGAGGAGAATAAATGTAAAACATTGAAAGATAAAATAAATAAAAAATTATTCATGAGAATTTATGGAGTCTATCCTAGAGATGTGGTAGGTCTGCAACATAGATCTCCGAATCCATGCATGTCTGCGTACAGAGCAGCTTTCAAGTTTGAGAAGAAAATGAAAGTATCATCAGAGATCGTATTTTTAAAAGCATGATTTTCACATGCATTTTTTATTTTTTAAGATAAAATAACAAAATTGTGACTCCGACTAAAATGGGGAACAAATCACATTGTTTGAGTAATTTAATGTATAAAGGACGCTATTTTGAAAAAAAAAAAAAACCCTCAGCCGTCGACCCATTGTTTTAAGACTTTTCCAACAAAACCAAAACCATCCTGCACTAATTTAGAGGGAGAGGGAGAGAACTTTTTAATGGACCTGACACCCTCAGCTCTCAGTCCACTGCAGCCTTTGTCTTAAGACTTTTCCGATCATTGTGCAAAACCACCCTACATTATTTTAGAGAGAGAGAGAGAGCGAGAGAGAGAAAGAGAGCGCTTTAATGGTTCTGACACCCTCGGCTGTCCGCCAATTGTTTCAAGACTTTTCCATGTGCAAAACCCCGGTTCGACTTTCGAAGCCTCGATCATATTATCGATGCACGCCATCAACATCAGTGGTCCAGTCAAGCTTGCCTTTTCCATCTTCAACTCTCTCTCTCTCTCTCTCTCTCGGGTTGCATTCTCTATGTTGGCTTTTCTCAGTGATTTAATTCGGGTCACCGAACTATTCTGTCGGTGGGGCATGTTAGATTTGTCGGGGGTGTTAAATATTGGGTGAAAACAGAATATTCAATTGTATCAAATTAAATTTAAATTTAATTTTTAAATTTTAATTAATTTTTGATTAAAATCAAATTTTAAATTTATTTTTTGATTCGAGTTTTGAATTATAATTTTTAATACGAATTTGAATCAAAAATCAAATTAAAGTTTTAATTATCTTATTTTTTATTTATTTTGATTATTTATTATCTATTTTTTTATATAAATTTTAATGAATATATTTTTTTTAAATAAGTAATAAAATAGTAATTAAAAAATTTATTGTTATATTAATTCAAATTTAGTTAAATTAAATTTATGTAAAAATTTAGATTTTAAAAATCAAATTCGGTTTATTTGATTTATTTAATTCGATTCGAATTTAAAAAAAAAATCAAATTTTAAATTTAAACGAATTTGATTTAATTTTTGATATGAAATTAAAAAATATTAAATTTGAGCAGAGCTATTTAATTTTTTAAAAAAAAATATAACATTCCCTCTTCTCTCCGCTCTTGTCCCTTATTTTCTGTCTCCCCTAAAATAAGTTCTTGGTATCGCTACCGATCTTAACTCGAGCCGGATTGATTGTGGGATAATTATGTATGTACAAGATTTTTCTCATTTTCTTATCACAGTGAACAAACCCTAGGTGTTTACCATGGCATGAAGAAATCGAGTAAAATGGCAGTTTGGTCGACGGAAACCAGGTTTAGTCATCCAAATGATCATCATTTCTCTTTTTAAAAAAAATATTTAGTTTTTTTTGTACTTTTTATTTTTATAATTATAAATTTTGTAATATTATAAGATTCTAATAAATAAAAAAGTATATCAAATATTAGTTTTTTTTTTAGTATAATTGCTGTTAATCGTATTATATAATAATATATTTTTTAATATAAATAGTTCATTTTAAATATTATATAACAATATATGGTTCTGTAATAGTTCATGAATTTTTTTAATATGTTGTGTGTATATGCCTAGAAAACAAAAGTTTTTGTAGTTGAATTTTTATGTAAGGCAGTTTTACGGAACAAATACGAAGCAGTGGAGAAATTCGGCAAATGCACATAGTTTTTATCGCAAGTACTATCATAAAAAAATTTAAAACCACGAAAAATCTCAAAAACTATTATATCAAAACTATTTTTAGTTTTAGTTTTAATATCTTGAGATGTTGCATTAGGGCATACCCATTTATTTTCAAATATTTTTAATATTTTAAGTATAATCATAATTTTTTTTAAATAAAATTATCATTTATTTTAGTATAATTATTGATAAAAATATTTTTAAAATATTTTTTAATCTCAAAATATTTGTAATTTTTTTACTTATTATTTTTATAATTATAATTTTTCTAATATTATAATATTAAAGTATTTTTATATATGCACAAATATTTTACATATTTTTAATATTTTAGTATAATTGTAAATTTTATAATAAAATTATCATTTTATAATTTAATTTAAAAAAGCAAAATAATAAAAAACAGGAAAAAAAAAAAAAGCCTTAGCCGACAAGGGCGGCGTGCCTTAGTTGATGAAGGCAAGCAATTAATTAAAAAAATAGAGAAAAAGACAAAAAAAATAATTAAAAAAGGAGAAAAAAGTCTTAGTCGATCGACTAAGCTTCAAAATATTTGTAAATTTTTTACTTATTATTTTTATAATTATAATTTTTCTAATATTATAATATTAAAATATTTTTATATATACATAAATAATTACAAATTTTATAATAAAATTATGATTTTATAATTTAATCTTAAAAAACAAAATAATAATTAAAAAAGGATATGCATTTAATTAAAAAAATAGAGAAAGAAATAAAAAAAGGTTTTAATCGGCAAAGACATGCATTTAATTAAAAAAAATAGGGAAAAAAAAAGCTTTGTTCGATTACGTAGCCACCAATACACAAGTGTAACGTTATATCACCGTGGTTGTCTCAACTAGATATAGGATTGAATATTTTTAAATATGATCGAGATTCGATTCTTGTTAGGAGTATTGAGTCCTCATGTGTATAGTATATTTCCTGTTGAAAAATTTACTCTTAAAAAGAAACCACTATAATGGTCGATCAAGATTAGTAGGGATAAAATTTTAAATATCGAACACGAACAGTGTCTAAAACAAGATAAAAACAAAAAAAAAAAACAAGTGTCACGGTATTATCCAATAGACCTTATCATGTGGTTGTCTACGTGGTGGTACAATCTCCCTTGCGCCTTGGTAGAGAGCGTCAGAGGATGTTCAAATCTCCAAATCTCCTTAAAATGACCCGAAGCTCGAAGTCCCTTACGTTCATTTTCATTGGCGCAAGAGTATTTTTTTTTTTCCTGAGTGAAAATGCAACGCTAATAAATCATGTTATCTTATAAATTTTAACATTAAAAAATTATATTCTTCTTAAATTTATAAAAAAAATTAATTTTAGGATTTTACTAATTTTTAATTAACAATGTGTAAATCCTAAAATTAATTTTTTTTCTATATATAATAAGTGCATATTTACTAACTTAGCCGATAGAACGGTGGTTTGTTCACCAGTGAAGAGTGCGCTTGAAATTGAAGGAAAGCGGGATTGGTGGGATGTAGTGTTATATTTTTTAATCATGATCATGAGTTTAATTTATGATTTGGATATAAAATTGAAATTGAAGGAAAGCGAGATTGGTGAGATGAAGTATTAAATTTTTTAATCACAATCATAAGTTTAATTTATGATTTGAATATAAAATTGACTAAATTAAGAGAGTAATATCTTCGATAGATCACGATAAATCTAAGATCAAATTATTTAAAATATAACTTTAAATATATATTGATATAATAAAAAGAAAAGAAAAGAAAAAAAAGCGGGGCTAGTGGGGGGGGGGGGGATCAGAAGAGATCCGACGGATTGTCCCAATTGATGGCTGTAGCCATAGGACCAGTCTTCCTAGAGGACCACCCATTTCATAATGCTTAGGAAAAGCTTCATATGGGTTGGACGAAAATGACAAGACATGAATTCTCCACCCCACTTCACCAACAGCAACTTCACAAAAACATTGAAGAAAAATGAGGTGAAAATAATTAAAAAGGAAAGTGGGTCTCGGATCATGAGCTCCTAATAAATCCATAAAAAAAGCACGTATTTTTTTATCAAGAAACTACAACAAAAATACTTTATTTTTCTTTAAAAAAAATTGTTAATAAAAAAATATATAATACTTTTTGCTAAGCTAAAAAGAGATGTTTATTTTAAATCACTACTAGAAAAATGAGTATTAGCGATAAAAATATTCATCATTGATATCCCATATTCTGTTGTTAAAGACTTTTAGCGACGAAAAATTAGCGACAAAATTTTCGTCACTGAAAATCACATCGCTAAATTTAACAACGGAAATATTTCCGTAAAAAATTTAGCGATGAAAAAATTTCGTCACTAAAAAATCCGTCGGTAATTTAAAAAATGCTAAAATGTAGCAGCAATGGAAAAAATTTCGTAACTAAAAAATCCATCGCTAATCCGTCGGTAATTTTATTTTAATATTTTTTAAATTATTCTAAATAACCGACGGATTTTTTACCGTCAGAATTTTTTCCGTCACTGAAAGTCGTGCGCCATAACCGCATGCGCCCATACGCCATGCCTATGCCTGCTTGCGCACGTGCACACACCGCTCACGCTCGCCCGCACATGCGCATAGGATGCTGCCCATGTCCCGCCCATGCCCGCCCGTTCACGGGCCACCGCCCATGCCCTACCCACGCTCGCTCTTGCTTTAATTTGTTGAAAAAATGCTCTCAACTAAGTTCGAATATGGGTTTTCAAGCATATTTTGAATTATTTTAACCATTATACCACAATGACTTGTGTTATTTCCTTTTTATTTTTTTTACTTCTTTACTTTCTTTTTCACTTTCACCATTTAAAACACAATACTCTAATTTAATAAAAATATAATATTATATTTAATAAAAAAATAATACTATAATTTAATAAAAATAGAAAATAGAAAATTATATTTAATAAAAATATAAAATTATATTTAATAAAAGTATAATAACCTAATTTAATAAAAAAACAAAATCATATTTAATAGAAAAAAATTATATTTAATAAAAACACAAAATTATATTTAATAAAAATACATAATTATATTTATTAAAAACATAAAATTATATTTAATAAAAATACAAAACTATATTTAATAAAAATACAAAATTATTTTTAATAAAAATTCAAAAGTATATTTAATAAAAAACAATACCCAAATTTAATAAAAATACAAAGTACAAAATTACATTTAATAAAAATACAAAATTATATTTAATAAAAACATAAAATTATATTTAAAAAAACACAAAATTATATTTAATAAAAATAAGAAATTATATTTAATAAGAAAACAATACCTTAATTTAATAAAAATATAAAATATAAATTTACATTTAATAAAAACACAAAATTATATTTAATAAAAACACAAAATTATATTTAAAAAATACAAAATTATATTTAATAAAAATTTAATTTTCTTAATAAAAATAAAAATTATATTTAATAAAAATACAAAATCATTTTAATAAAAATTCAAAATTATATTTAATAAAAAAATATATCCTAATTTAATAAAAATACATAATAAAAAATTACATTTAATAAAAATACAAAATTATATTTAATAAAAACAAAAAATTATATTTAATAAAAGCATAAAATTATATTTAATAAAAATACTAAAGTATATTTAATAAAAAAACAATACCCTAATTTAATAAAAATACAAAATACCAAATTTAATAAAAATACAAAATTATATTAAATAAAAATACAAAATTATATTTAATAAAAATATAAAATTATATTTAATAAAAAAGCAATACCCTAATTTAATAAAAATACAAGATATAAAATTATATTTAATAAAAAATACAAAATTATATTTAATAAAAAGCAATGCCATAATTTAATATTTAATAAAAATACAAAATTATAAATAAGAAAAACACAAAATTATAATTAATAAAAAATACAATTTTTTATTTTTTAAGTTTTAGTGACAGATTACCGACATAAATTTTTCTGACAGATTTTTTCGTCACTAATTATGTCGCTAATTTGTCTAAAAAATTTCATTCAAATTTTAGTAACGGATTACCGACGGAATTAACCGTCGCTAATTTGTTCGAAATTTTTTTTTTAGGTTTTAGCAATGGATTACCGACGGAAATAATTTTGTCGCAAATTTTAATGACGGATTAGAAAACGAATTTTTTTAGATGGATTTTTCCGTCGCTAATCATTCCGTCGCAATTCTATTACTAATTAATGACGGATAGTTATTTATCGCTAATTTCCGTTATTGAAAATCTTTTTTTTGATAGTGAGTGAAAAAGAAAATCTGTACATCAATTTTTTTTTTTTTTAAATTATTAAAACTTCTTAAAAGAGTCATGATAAATGGTTCTCTTAATTCAACTTAACTTCAGGGAAAATATATGAAAATGACACCATAGACATGTGATTGGCCCACTTGCAAGGAGTTCAGCAGTAGATTGCCATCTTATTGTGAGATTTGATGATCGAGAAATAATCAAAATATTTGTAAATTTTTTTACTTATCATTTTTATAATTATAATTTTTTACTTTTATATATGCACAAATATTTTGTATATTTTAATATTTTTAGTATAATTATAAAATTTTATAATAAAATTATCATTTTATAATATCATAAGATTAATTTAAAAAAAAGTAAAAAAATAATTAAAAAAAGAAAAGAAAAAAAAGCCTTAGTAGCTAAGGGTATGCCTTAGTTGACTAAGACATGCATTTAATTAAAAAATAGAAAAACAAAAAATAATTAAAAAAAGAAAAAAAAAAGGGGGCCTTAGTTGACTAAAAACATACCTCACCAACTAAGGATGCATTAGACAAAAAAAAAAAAAAAAAAAAAAAAAAAAAAAAAAAAACACCAAAAACAAAACATGCCTTCGTTTACTAAGGGCATACCTTAGTCGAGTAAGACATGCCTTTGAATAATAACACTATTCTTTTTAATCATTTTAATATAAAAAACAATTTTATAAAAGCTCACTACCGAATAGAATAATAAGAATTTACAAATTGTTTAATTTTATTTTAACAAAATATCATAATAATTTATTCTAAAATTAAGGTATCAAATTTTATAAATTCAAAATATCTGTTATAAATTTTAGAACTTTATAATTTATTTGAAATTAATCAAGGTAAATATATTGTAATTTAAATAAAATATTTAATTATAATTAATTAAAATATAATTTTAATTTATTTATCACAAACCAAGTGAATTTACTATTGCTTGTCTTGCTCTTAACAATCATTTGAATCTAAACTACTGTTTTACTTCATTGGGGTTGAATTTGTTGTCCATTGCAAAATGTGGAACACATCTCCTCATTTTCTCAGAAAAGTGCAGTTTGGTCGACGAAATAGCTGGTTTCGTCGACCAAAGTGACAGTTTGGTCGATGAAACCAGTTATTTCGTCGACCAAAATGGTAGTTCAGTCTATGAAAGCAAAGCCTTACTCAATTTTTTTAAAATAAAAAATATTTAATTTTTTTACTAATTTTATTTTTTATAAGTATAATTTTACAATATTATAAGTTTTTAACAAATTTGAAAAATTATATTAAATATTAGTTATTTATAGTATAATGTTTTTAAAATATTAAATTATTCATTTTAAATATTATATATATATTTTTTAAAACATTAAAAGACGTTTAATGTAAAATATAAATTTTATAATATTATAATACTATAATACATCTGAAAAGTATTTTACACGTCAACTATTAAATATATATTTTCATTAATTTTAGTATTTTTACTATAATTATAACATTTTATGATATTCACATTATTAATATATAATATAATAATATTATTATAGTTCTAACTTTCAAAACTATTATAGTTTTGAGATTTTGCAGAACTATTTTATTTATGATATTATAGTTCTAAATTTTAATTATTGTAGTTCTGATATATAATACTATTGCAAGATATCATAATATTATAATTCCGATATCTTGTAATAGTATTGTAGTTGATATTGTAGTTATGATATTATAGCTAATATCCTATAGAACTATACTGATATCTTGCAATAGTATTATAGTTCTGATATAGTTGTGATATCTTGCAATGCAGTTTTGATATCTTGCAGAATTATTGTGGTTCTGATATCTTATAATAGTATTGTAATTATGATATTTTACAGAATTATTGTAGTTCTGATATCTTTCAATGCTATTATAATTCTGAAATCTTGAAGAACTATTATAGTTATGATATCTTGCAATAGTATTATAGTTCTGATATGATATCTTGTAATAATATTGTAGTTATGATATCCAGAGCTATTGCAGTTCTGAAATCTCGTAATATTATTATAATTATACTTCAGGTTTTCAAAAAGAAGAGATCATAATTTTCATCTCAATCACCTAAACTAGACATCCAATAGAACCCATTCGGTCTCGAGAAAAGAACATTTCTACCATTTAAAGTCTCATTCACATATACATCAAAATTAGTTGGTTCCCTCTTCTTAAGATCTCTACGTCAACACCATTAGGAGGCTCTGGAATTTCTCTAAACATGTTAGGTCTTGCTTAAATAAGCTTGCTTGCAACAATTGAGAAAAGGAATCACTAAGACAACACTCGAGAACATCTTATCATGATCACCTGGAAGTAAAGCCAATCGATGGCCAAACCTCCTTTTCAAATGCATCATGATGGCATAGGCACTCAATATCCGCTATCGCATGTAACATGCATAGTTCTTCAAAAGTGAATCTGAGCTTAAAAATAGAATAAGAATTAAACTAAGTGCTTAACCCCCTAAAAATAGTATTTCTAATTTCCTAGCACCCATATGAGTTTTTTTTTTTTAAAAAAAAAATTATTCAAAATAATTGGAATATCCAAATTTTCGAAACTGTTTGAAAATCTTTTAAATTGTTTGAAAAATCTTTTGAAAATTCTCTAAACTTTCAAATCATTTTAAAATCGAGCTTAAACTCTGATACCAATAAAATTGTCACGCCCCAATACTCGAATCGAGCACGCGACAACCGCCGCATCATCTCGACATACGGGTATAACCTCCCCATATACAGGGACAACGCAAGACATTCAACTAAAATCTAACATGTTTTCAAAAATATCTCAACAACACTCAAAGAACCATCTCAGTCCATTCTGACTTAACAGACATGCATAGGGCTAACATGGCCATTCCAAATCCAATACATGCATTTGGCCCACCTAACCATTCAGAAAACCCATAAAATTAGGAAAATAAAAGTTTAAATATAGTCCACAAGTTTGAAAGTTCCCAATGGTTGACAAAATAAATTTTTAATTACAATTTCAATAAATACCCTCCATATGGACCCATTCTAACCTACTCAAGATTTCTACCAAGAATAGACTAGTACTAGATTTGAGAAATTTCACCAAAATTAGAACTTGACGAACCCCGGCTCCAAAGTCAATTAAGTCTCCACCAATCTAAACTTCCTCTGTAAAATGATAGAAAATGGGTAACTATGGGAATACTTAGTGAGTGGAGTGCAATGACATGACTATGTCAATAAATGATGGGTGACTGTGGAGGAGTCAACGCATATGTATCGCAAACCATTCTTTGAATTTAAGGTAGTTCTAGCAAAACACGGTAATTCAAAAGACATGTATCCATACATTCAGGTATTTCAAAGATCACGGGGTCTCCCTAAGAAATTACTCCCGTCCAAGGTTTGGCCGAACTCATGTGGAAGCCCACCAAGGGGTTTTTAATCCACTTATTTCACAACTTTACATCCCCCTTCCTTGGCGTTGACTCATACCTCACCGGGGTACGTCCAGATATAGCACGACTTCGGTAGAGGAAGCCACGTCTGCCTCTCCCGCACATCCAATCCCAACCACATTACCTCATCGAGTAGCTCCATAGAGGAAATGACTATAGTCATTTACCTCATGCACCATCATTTCACAAATATTCAAATCACATTATGTGTGCTATGTTTCAACAAACAATTCACAAAATCATACTAAAGTATTCATGAATCAAATATCCAACATCATATGACACACATTCATTTATAAATACAATGGATGCATATGTGATTCAAATTTTAATTTTAGAAATCCCACAATCACAAAAAATTATATAAAACATATAAAATCATTCAAAATCATTTATTAAAAAATTTAAAACAATTTGCTCATTTAAAGGTACAACGAACCATCTACTCATATTTTGGGAAGATAATCACTCCCAATCCATAGCCAATTCGATGACTAGTCTCACTTTTGAACTCAAAATGACAATGTTGTATTAGTACCGTATTGTGTTTGCATCCTGTGTTTATCTATGTTTTATATATAGCAAGACATATATCAACCTAATCATGTAACAATTATCACAAAAAAAAAAAAATGCTAACTCCAAACAAAGATCCAAAATGTATAGTCCTGAAAATACTTTAAGAAATTTTAGTGGTAAAAAACCTGAATGTGGTATTGCATAATATGGCTATTATACATTTTTTTTTAATATATATATATAGTTAAGTGCAAATCTCATTAGCAGCCACCCTTAGATTTGATTAACTATCCTTGACTACTACCCAAATATTACAAGCATAGGGAAATCAATAACCTCACAAGTTTTGGACCACTTTCCAGAACAACTTTTATATTCCCACCTTTTTTATTCCACAAAATTACAATTGTAAACAAAATTGCACCATTTCTTTATTTTTCATTTTTGTTCCTCTCATACCTGTTCTTATGTAGTACAAATTCCCTCTCAAAAATTTTCTAGATCCACAATTGATTAAAAAACGAATTATAAATTGCAAACTAGAATTTATCATTGAATCCACAAGAACATAATTATTTTGACAACATATTTTGGACAATTATACAACAAGAGATTGCCCACCGTAATTATATTGTTTTGTGACCAAGTTCTTTAACATGCTAGAGTTTAATTATTTTTTTTCCAAGTTCCTGAACTTTTGTCATAACAGAGTTTAATGCATTTGCACATAGCAAAATGCAAGCAACATTTACTAAACGAAGGTGACAGTTTATGAACATAACCGATAGACCTTGAACAGTAATTAAGCTTATCATGGGCAAGACAATTGACATTCAGAATGAAAAAAAAAATATGGTAAATCATAAAAGAATACATAAGGGTTCTAATTTCAACACAATCTTAACATTTTATAAACTCTAGATCTAAACCCCTAAATACATTTTATCAAATTTCAACAAAAATATTCAAATTCATGGGAGAGGAAAGTAAACCCAAGTTAAGATTAAGAAGATTATCTCAAATTTATCACCAATTTTGCCTTCCAGTTGAGCCACCACCGAACCCTAAGTTTTCCTTTCACTAAAAAATCTCAAATCTCTCACTAGATCTATCTTTCTAGAGATTAGCTTAAGGGTTTGAGGTGTCTAAAGTGTGGGTTTTGCGTTATTTTGGATGATTTTTTATGAAAGCAGAGAGGGAGAGCGAGAGAGAGAGTCGGAGTTGAGAGGGAGGATGTGAGGAGTTGTGTGAGTGTTCAGGTGAGTGGGAGAGAATGACTGAGGAGGAGAGAGAATAAGTGAGGTGTTTTTTTTTTCCCCTCTTTGACTTTTCTTCTTCTTTTTTTTTTTCTTTTCTCTTTTTTTTTTGTTCTCCCAGTATTACACACTAATTTTTGTTCTCTACAAAATGATGATGGTTTGGCTGGTGAAGGTGGTGGCTCTCATTTCATTCAATGGGTAGTCCTACGTTTCGAGAGGTTTTATATAATTTTGTATGTAATGACACATTTAGTTCATTTACTTTTTTTTAATAAAATTTTTTACTTTTTTTTAATAAAATCCTTATTTTTTATTCAAAATTATGTGTAGATGGTTGTCTATTTTTTGAAATGTGCATTTATATTTGGAGTAATGAGGGAGGCTGCCTCCTTGCAAAAAAATAATAATAATAATAATACGGGGAATGCTGTTAGTTATTCTCTTTCTCAAAATTTATAATATGAGAGTTTTGGTACTGGTCCTTTATATTTAGAGTAATGAGTTATTTGTTTGAAGTATAAAATATAGATCAAATATGAGTTATTTGTTTATGTTGGTTGAAATATGAAATATAGATGAAATATGAAATTTGGAATTATTATGGTTAATGTTTGAAATTGCAATCGATGGCAATGTAATGAACAGATTTGGATCTGGTTTAGATTTGGGAGCAAATTTTGACATCCAATATAAAGAAACCATACTTTCTAGCCATTGCCAACGTGTATAAGGATAAACGTTGGCAAGGAAGACGGATTTGCCGATATTTAAATGTCAACAAATCATCATACTATTGTCGTGTAAATGTTGGCAATTTCCTGACGTTTTCTTATAAACGTCGGGACTATTCCCAAAAATAATTTTCCGGACGTTATAGTCGATATTTATTTTTTTATCGGCATGTCCTTTGATGATGTTTAAAAAACCTTGGGAGCAATTAAAAAAAATGTTTGGAAAGATATGTTTATTGTAGAGAATTTTAACGGGAAAAAAAAAGTTTAAAGTCTGAAAGAAAATCTTTAGCCTCTAAAAATGCTATCAAAGCCATCAATATCAACGATCACTTAGCTATAGTATGAATAATGTAATCCAGTAATTCAAAGTGATCACTTAGCTATATCCATAAAAATCAATAATAATTACCAGAAAAGAAAAATCAGAAATTTCGAACTATGAATAATATAATCCAAAAGGGATTATATAAACTATAGATTAATATTTAAGCATATACATTATAACAAGGGCTGAAAAAAGAAATATAACATTGTAATCTCATTTTGTGATTAATTACTCATGATCAACGGTGTGTTGTGATTAAAATTATTTTGTACTCAAATTTCCAATTGACACATCCATGCGCTCAAATCAATGGCGTGTTGTTATCAAAATTTAAGATTTTCATTATTTTCCATGTCTGGGGTTTTCTCCAAGACCCCTAAAGAGATATGCCAGGCCTCCACTTGATGTCTGCATGCGTGTTTATTATATGCGTAATCACGCAAACATAGAGAGAGAGAGAGAGAGAGAGAGAGAGAGAGAGAGAGAGTGGTCTTCTCAAACTCTCAAACTAATAAATGCATGCATTCAATCCTTTTGAGAGTAATAATTTTGCCTTAAGTTCATGGTCATCATTCTTTTTCATGTCAGGAGGCTCTTAAATCCATCAACTGCAACCAACCCTTCTTAAATATTTAACTGTCATCCAAAACCATAAATGTTAAATGTCTGTAAATCCCGAATAGAGAGAGAGAGAGATAGAAAGAGAGAGGGGAGAGAGAGAGATATAGAAGCAACTGCAGAGACATATCCTATGAAAGCTGGAACTGGTCCGAGTAGCTACGCCAATAATTCAAATCTTCAGGCATGTGTTTCGGTTTTCTTGATTTCATGCGCATCGACATCTGTTGTCTTTTCCCAGAAAAGAATCCACCATACCTGCGATTTCCCTTATGACTTGTCTCTCAAGGGATCTTCCCCAAGTTAAATATTTTATATTTTTAATTTTATATTGAAATTCACAATTTAAATTGGTTTGATAAACAAATCTATAAGCTTTTTTAACAAGAATAATCTATTCTTCTCAACCAAAATAAACTTAAATGAAAGAAAGAGAGTGTACGGTACTTTAGTATAACAAAAGTTATCAAAATATTAAAATTTGATAACATATTAAAAAAAAATTATATGCTTACTCAAAATTTTTCAAAATAATAACCGAAATCCAAATGTTAGATCTCCTATAATGGAAGATATATATCTTCCATTAGTTAATTATTTGAGGGAATAAAAATTTTGTGACTTATTCTTTTTTTAGTATCAAATATTATGATTCTTACAGGACATTTGAGTAGTAAAAAGCGCTTAATCTAATATTTGAATTTTCATGACTTATGTATTTTCATAATTTTTGCTATTTTTATATAAAAAAATCAAATGTTGAGACGGACCAAAATTAATACAATGATTAAATTCAAATATTAAAAAGATTTTCATTTAGAAATTTAGTAATTAATATATGAGGGGTCGTATTTTATTACCAAATATTTTGTATGACTTAATTACCAAATCATGTTGGATCTTTTGCTTGTATGTGTGGCATCATATGATTCTATTATACTTGTATGTTAGATGCAGTGTTTTTAAAATTAAACCGGCTGGATCAAGCGAAAATCGTTCTATAGTTCGATTTAGTTTTCACTTTTAAATTAGATAAAATTAAATTATGTTAAAATCATTTAAAACAGGTAAAAATGATTTAAATAAACAAAAAATATCTTTGACTTTTATTTATTTATATATATAATATATAAATTATATATCACATATTTTCGATTTATAAAATAGTCCGACCAGCTCAATTAATGAACCAGTGAACCAATGGTGAGTGTCAACATATGCTTCAATCAAATCCCGACAATTGAGCAGCTAGTTAGCTTACTCATAATAATTCGAATAATTCGAAGAAAGGATATTTAATAATTCAACATTTTAACTTTTTTACTTTACCTTTCCGGTGTCGGCAAGCAAATGGGACCATATGGTTTAAACTCCCCCACCAAAAAAAAAAAAAATGGGTATTTTCTTTTTCATGAACAAAATCATTTTTCTCATATTAAACTTTTGTTCTTTTTGCTGCAGAGAATGGCTGCTGAAAAACTCAAAGGAATTATTACTGCAGCAATTGTTGAAAACCTTGACATATCACACCTCTCTCCTTCAAACCAATACTGTATTGCTGATTTAGGCTGTTCAACTGGACCCAATACATTCTTCACTGTGAACACCATCATGGAGGCTATAAAGCATAGATGTGATCAAGAAAATGCAGATGATCATCTCCCGGAGTTCCTAGTCTTTTTCAATGACCATGTTTCCAATGATTTCAATACTCTCTTTGTTAGCCTTCCAACAGATGGAAAATACTTTTCAGCAGGAGTTCCTGGCTCTTTTCATCGAAGACTGTTTCCAAAAGGCTCAATCAATTTCTTCAACACTTCATATGCACTTCAATGGCTTTCTAATACTCCTAAAGAGATAAGTGATTTGAACTCTCCCGCATGCAATAAGGGCAAGATTACTTATGCAGATGCGCATAACGAAGTCGTGGAGGCTTTTGCGAGTCAGTTTGCTAAGGACATGGACTCCTTTTTGGTTGCTCGAGCACAAGAGCTTGCTCCTGGAGATCTGCTTTCGATTCTGATACCTTGTCAATCAGATGGGATGCATCCATCCAAGTAACCTTTTGGCCTCTTTCTCGAGCCTTTGGAATCAAGTTTCGTTGATATGGTTAACGAGGTGAGCAAATTAGTTCGAAGTATTAGATGGTTTAAATCATATCATGTGCATTTAGAGGTCTAGCTAGATTTTGCATCATGGGGTGCGAATGGTGTTCCCCATCTATTGGTAAGGAAGGGCGGGCAAGCTTCAGAGATGCAACTCTGGAAAAAGAAAAAGAAGTCTAGGTTGGAGAGATTAAGAATATTCATGCACCCAAACAATCATGACATCAACACACCTTCACAAAATTACCACCAAATTCTTTTATAAATAAGGAAAAACATGGATTGCCCCATCAATAATATTGCGAGTGTTTGATGTGCCTTGCAGGGACGGCTTAACAAAGATGAACTTGACAGCTTCAACATACCTGTGTACTCTCCATCTGCATCAGAGTTTCGTTTACTAGTACAACACAACGCCTGCTTCAGCATTGCAAGATTAGAAGAAATGCGTTACGAACCTGTCCCAAGCATCTCCCCTCAATCGATTAGAGCTGGGTTCGAGGCCATTCTTAGCAAAAATTTTGGGAATGAGATTGTAGATGAAGTATTTAGGAGATATGCTGAAAAAGTAGAAGGTCGCTCCTTCATTAGAGATGAGGAGGGCATTGCTTGTCAGTTGTTTATCCTGCTGAAGCGTGACTAATAGCAAGTCTAGCATCAACGCTTATTGAATGACACTTTTTATGTTTTCAAAATGTAATCAAGGGTAGTTCTTTCTTGCATCCATACTATATTCAATTTTGTTTTTTTTTTTTTGGGTTCGATATGTACTCTCTGACTAAAGGCTTTCCCTTTAGCATTCTTACCCTGTGTTTTGGAGTTACCATGAAGTTGTCATCACAGCACGATTGTTAATTTCAAAAGACTAATTTACACGTGCCCCAAATGAACATCCATGGGCCATTAGAGGGAAATTCCAAACCTTGCATTGAAACACAAAAAAGGACGAAATGAGATCCAATTTGCACATTTGATTACCATAAGAAAGCCAAGAGTCAAGTATTCATCCTGACTGCATAAATCATTTTGAAGAAAATTCGTTATACATAAGCATATCCATTTTCTCATCATAAATTCTCCTGTGATTTTTTTCAAAATTTTTCTACATATAAGCATAGTTTAAGTAACACAATTATTCTTAATCTTAACATATTTCCCACTAAGCTCAAATTAGAGGGGAATTTTGAATTCTAACGGGTTTTTTACATTCTTGGGGAAGAACCTGAGGGTGATGTGAAAGATTGTATCAACACTTGTACTACATTGAGAAAGAATTCAATAAGAGACGAGATTAAATTAAATACAATCCTTCCAAATGATAATTTTTTTTAGCCTTTAGAATCAACAAATTTTAGATTATTAATGTTTCTAACACTACTAGAAAAATGAGTATCAGCGAACGAAATATCCGTCGTTGATACTCAACTTTCCGTCGCTAAAAGTATTAACGACGGAAAATTCCATCGCTAAAAGTCATATCGTTAATTTAGCAACAGAAAATTTCCGTCATTAAGAAAATTCGTCGTTAATCCGTAAATTTTAGCGACGGATCCGTCGCTAATTTAATTATATATTTTTTAAAATTATTTCTAATTTTTCGTCACTGAAGTGAGTAAAGAACAAACCCAATTGCACAAACCTAGACACCCGCCCTACCCGCCCACCAGCCCAGCCTCGTATGCTCCTACCCTCGCCCTAGCTTTTAATTGAACAAACCCAAGTGCACAAACCTAGACACCCGCCCCGCCCCGCCAGCCCACAAGCCCGGCCTCGCACGCTCCTGCCCTCGCCCTAGCTTTTAATTTGTTGAAAATGTGCTCCCACCCCGGTTCGAATCCGGGTGTGAGAGAAAGAACTGGAGAGTCTTAACCACCATGTCACCGTTATATTTGTGTTATTAATTTATTTTTTTCTACTTCTATACTTTATTTGTAACTCTCAATATTAATAATACAATACCCTAATTTAATAAAAATATAAAATTATATTTAATAAAAACATAAAATTATATTTAATAAAAATACAAAATTATATTTAATAAAAACACAAAATTATATTTAATAAAACAAAAAATTATATTTAATAAAAAGATAAAATTATATTTAATAAAAATACAAAATTATATTTAATAAAAACACAAAATTATATTTAATAAAAATACAAATTATATTTAATAAAAACACAAAATTATATTTAATAAAAACAAAAAATTATATTTAATAAAAACACAAAATTATATTTAATAAAAACAAAAAATTTTATTTAATAAAAACACAAAATTATATTTAATAAAAGGATAAAATTATATTTAATAAAAATACAAAATTATATTTAATAAAAACACAAAATTATATTTAATAAAAACACAAAATTATATTTAATAAAAAAAAATTATATTTATTAAAAACACAAAATTATATTTAAAAGAAAATACAAAATTAGATTTAATAAAAACAAAAAAATATATTTAATAAAAATACAAAATTATATTTAATAAAAACACAAAATTATATTTAATTAAAATACAACATTAGATTTAATAAAAACAAAAAATTATATTTAATAAAAATACAAAATTATATTTAATAAAAACATAAAATTATATTTAATAAAAAGAAAAAATTAAATTTAATAAAAATACAAAATTATATCTAATAAAAAGAAAAAATTATATTTAATAAAAAGATACAATTATATTTAATAAAAACACAAAATTATATTTAATAAAAATAAAAAATTGTATTTAATAAAATAAAATTTTTCTGTTTTAGCGACGGAAAAATTAGCGACGAATTTTTCCGTCGCTAATTTGTTCAAAAAGGTTTTAACGATGAAAAAATCTGTCGCTAAATCCATCGCTAATTTGTCCAAAAAAGTTTTAGTGACGAAAAATTTCCGTCGCTGATTTTTTTGTAACTAATCTATCGCAAATCCATCGTTAATATTGACGGATTTTTATCCATCGGTAATTTTCATCGTTGAATGACCGTTTTCTTATAGTGTAATGTTATAATCAAAATTATCTTGAATATCTGACTCCAATTTTTTTTTATTAGAAATAATTGTATAAAACTTTTGTATGCTTTCTTTTCTCGAGTCGAACTTTCTTAACTTTTTAGGAGTAAGTTCTTCAATAGCCCAAGCATTATAATCCAGAATTTACTAAAAGTAGGCACCACATAGCCATGGAAATAGAGAAAAGGAGAAAAAAAATTATTTGCGACTCACTAGCTGAATCCATACATGAAAATATGACTTCATTACTTCTAACCAGTAATATTGGTGCATGAGGGCATAGTAATAATATGCAAAATGTTAAATTTATTGTTGATATTTTGGTTTTATTTTGGATTGATTAGTGTTTTAATGGACATTTTTTATGATTTTTTATTTTTAGGGATTGAAATTAGAAGATTAGATCAAAGTGGCTTTAAGGAGACATTTTGAGTCTTAATTGTTCAAGACATCAATTTGGGCCTATGAAAAAAAGGAATAAGCATCCCAAGAGTGGAAGACTTTTAGTTTTAATTAAACTTTTAATTTTAGTAGGATTTTCACTTTAAGTAAAATTGTTTTTTTTTTAGAAGTTAAAAATTTTTATTTCTCTAATTTGGAGGAGCAACCCTTATCTCTTGGAGAGACTCCCATTTGACCTAGAAGACAAATTCTCAAGTCACAATTCATTCACATAAATAATAAGGGTGGCGGCTGCTCCTCTTTTCCTCCCCTAAAATAATTTTTTTATTTTCTTTTTTTATTTTTTTTTAGTTTTTGTGAAAGATTCAAGACCATATTCATCACTATAAGTAGTTAGTTTATTTTTCTGATTCAATAAGAATTTTCATTCGATTATTTTCACTGTGAGATTATGTGTTTCATTTAATTTCTTATCATTTTAATTCAAGTATTTATTGATTCTTGATTTTATTTATATGAAAGTTTAATATTGGTTAATCTGATAATTTAATTCAATATTATTCTTTCTATTGCTATCTAAGATTTCAGTAAACCATAATTGTCATGAATGAATGATATAAGTAGTAATTAGGTTATTTGTGCTTATGAGTCTTTTTACCAATATTCATATTTAATCTAAGTGAATCGATGGAACAAAATTGAATAATTATGACTATCTCAATTATTTGGATTTTGGTTTAACTGTTTTCATAAATCTTAATGCTATCATTATACTGATATGGAACGCTATCGTGTCCAGCCGATTAATAATAAGTTTTGATTGGATACAATATTTGGTCAATTAATTTAGAAAAACGCAAGTTTTATTACGGTCATCCTAATAAATCTAAGTTTAAATGCTTGAATTGTAAGAAAAATATTTTTAACCTATGATCAATGAAACAATTGAATGTGGTGAATTCTTGAATCAGAGTTTTGATAGATTGATTTTCTTTTAATATATATTATTTTCATTGTTAATTTATTTCTTTTTTTTGTTATTATTTTTAATTTAAGAATTTATTTGACAAACCCCCAATTTTTATTTTTAGCACTTAACTAATAAATTAAATCAATGAAACAATTGAATGTGGTGAATTCTTGAATCAAAGTTTTGATAGATTGATTTTCTTTTAATATATATTATTTTCATTGTTAATTTATTTCTTTTTTTGTTATTATTTTTAATTTAAGAATTTATTTGACAAACCCCCAATTTTTATTTTTAGCACTTAACAAATAAATTAAATCAATTTAGTTCCCTTGGAATTTGATCTAGTACCACTATTACTATAAATTTATTGCATCGGGGAATCAACATTAATTTTGAGGATTTGGACAACTCATTAAAATTTTGGCACCGTTGTTAGAGAACTAAATTAATTTCTTAGTTTGTATTTTTCAATTGTTCATTGATTTTTAAAGAGGAGGAAAAGATGATAATTCATGAAAGAATTTTGAATCAACAACACTTGTGTATCGGGTATCTAACTCTTGAGGAACGTTACTCGAATCTTGAAACTCAAATTTCTGAACTAACTGTTTTGATCCGTCAATTGGCTGTAGGGAAATTACAGGTAGTTAAGGTTTGTGGCATACGTTCAATTTCTGGACATCCTACAGATATGTACTTAATATTGTAAGAAAACCCTTTTCAACAGGTAAATATTATAAGAGAATTTCGTGGTCAACCTCAACGTATGTATGATCCCTTTTCTAACCATTACAATGTTGGATGAAAAGATCATTCAATTCTAAGCTATGGAAATCAAGGAAGACAGACAAGACATACATCTCAATTTTTTAACAAATCATCAACAGTACCTACACAATCTTCTAATTCAGGTATGTCCTTAGAAGATATTGTGAAACCTCTTATGACTAACATTCAATAATTTCAATAGAAAATGAGAGCTAGTATACAGAATTTGGAGAATCAGATTTTCCAATTAGCGACCTCGATTAGTAGGTTGGAGACACAAAATTCTGAAATATTTTCATCACAAATGGTGGTGAATCCCAAAGAGAACGTTAGTACAATAACGTTGAGAAGTGAGAAGGAAGTTCATTCAAGCTCTACTTTATGTAAGAAGGTGGATGAAGGGAAGGATGTAGACAAAAAAGATGAATGCACGCATGAAAATTTAATCAAGGTAATATCCGAATCCTCTTTGTCTAACACTTCAAGTGTGATTGTACCACTTTTTAGTAGGTTGGAGAATTCAAAAAAAAAAGTTAAGAAGTTAAGAAGTTATAAAATGGGTGAGAATATGTCTGATGTGATCAAAGGAACTTTATCCAAAAAATATATTGATACAGCTATGTTTACTCTATCTTGTGTTATTGGTAAGAAAAAATTGAGCAAGCTATGCTAGATTTAGGAGCAGCCATCAATATCATGCCTCACTCAATTTATAGTGCTCTGAATTTGGGTCCCTTAAAAGAAATTGGGGTTGTTATTCAGTTAGCCAATCATTCTTATACTTATCCGAAAGGGATTGTTAAAGATGTTTTGGTGTAAGTTAACGAACTAATTTTTTTAACTGATTTTTAAATCTTGAAAATGGAAGGAGACACTATTATTGATTCAGCTCCACTTTTATTAGAAAGACCATTCATGAAGATATCAAAAATTAAAATTGTAATACCGAAAATTCGGTGTTAGAAATTTTAATTGGTTCTTTAATGTAATTTCTAAATGATTTAGATTGTATTGGTCATGAGATAAGAAAAGAAGATCTGTGGACCTCATTCGATGTTGTGGATGACATACTGAGCCATTTGGGTTGACATGACAAATTCCTATAATAGATTTTAGAGAGTGTGATTTTTGTATATCGATATGTCCTATAGGAGTATATCGATATATGGACCTCTGAAACCAATTTCCTGAGAGCATCCTTTGATATATCGATATGCCCCAAAGGAGTATATCGATATATGAGTCTCTAAAAAACATTTCCTGAGAGCTTGAGTTTCCATATCGATATACCCCAATGGGATGTATCGATATATAAGCCTCTGTATCAAATGTCCTGAGAGCATGTATATGTATATCGATATATCTCAATTTTACGTATCGATATATAAAAGTGGAAAAGACAATAAATCCATTTTGAGCATTTGATGAACAAAGGGCACTTTGGTAAAATCTTATTTCCACTATCATTAATACCTAAAAACATTTTTTCTCATCATTTCTTCTCCTCTTCCCGTCAAGCACTCTCCCCTCTCTCTCTACACCCATCTCTCTTCTCTCATTAATTTCCCTTCCACAAATCAACTAACTCCTATATAAATTCACTCTATGGGCTTCCAAAATACTCAGCCAACATTAGAAATGAAGGATTGAATGGAGGAAAATCAAGGGATTTCTCTTCGAAGGAGAAAATTTGGGGTTTTTAGATCCAATCTTCAAAAACCAAATCCAACCCCAAAATTGAGGTAATTTCTTGCTCTAAATATTGGATTTAGTTTCTTTATTGTTAGATTTAATTGTATTGTTAAAGACTTGATGCAATTTTAATTTGAGATCAAAACTCTAGGTTGGTGAATAGTGAAATTTGGGGAAAATTGAAATTTAAGGTTGTAGTAGGGTTCAAATAAGGTGCAAATGGTGGAAATAAAATCATGAACATAGATTCTTGAGTTTGAGAAAAATTAGGGTTATGTTAATTTAGGAAAATTGGGAAAATTGTTTGAAAATAGGAAAGTTTAGGAGAATTGTGCATATGTATTTTTATAATTATGCCAATGACAACAAGTTGGCAAAATGAGAACAAGAACAAGAAAATATTCGAAATTAGGGTTTAAATAAAATTAAGAAAAAATTGGTAAACCCTTGAATTTGAGAAGAAATGATCCGAAAATTGTTGTTGTGGTTTAGGAAAATCTGTTGGAGCTTGATAGGAAATTTTCCTTGGAATTGATAATGTGTAGGAAGTGAATACCCTCTCGAGGTGAGTGGATGCATGTTTATGATTTTAAGCGATAAAATAATTTGTATTGATTTTATAAATGTTTTTAAAAATGATTTTAAATTGCTTTATGATTGTGGAATGTCCCGAAATGAAATTGAATTGAAAAATACATCCATGAGTTTGAATTGAAAATATTGTGCCATATTTATCATTTTATGTTGAACATGGTTGATTTGAACTCATGACTTGAGAAATGGTTTAGATGATTGATGGCACATTGAATATATGTTGTGATGATTGCAAAATGGTGCCGTGTGCTTGATAAATGGCTATAGTCATTCCCTTCACGGAGCGACCCGACGGGGTGACGTGATTGGACGTTTATTTGGTTGTGGAGATAACTGCACTCGAGAGGTGCCTCCAAAACCCTCTCTTCGGACTAGTCTAGCTGCACCCCAAGAGAAACCCGAGGTAAAGCCAAGGTTGGGGTTAATGTTTGTGATTGGGAATAATGAAAATCTCTTGGCTGGTCAGGGCCAAACGTTTGGTGGAAAGATTTTAGCAACCCCATGATTTTGAAAAATATATAAATGTAAATTGATGTATATGACTGGTTTATTGTGATTCATCGAATTCTGATTTAAATTTGATGTTTGATCATGAAATTTGACTCTTATGGATTTGACGATATGATTTTGAGATAAATATACTGACATGTCCACAAATCATCATTCATTTATTGTCATAACTTGTATTACACTCACTGGGTATAGTTTTATACTCACCTTTCCTTTCCATTTTCAGAGGAAGTTTAATTTTGGAGGCTTAGACGACGTCAGTGTTGAATCCTACCAAACTTTGGTTTTGCAGGACTTCTCTTCCATTGGTATTAGTCTATCCTTGGTAGAGATGTTTGAGTAAATTAGATTAAACCTATATGGAGGGTGTTTGAATTTATTTTTGAAATTATAAATTAAAATTTTCATTTTTGGTATGCCTTGGGATTGTATTTAAATCTTCGTACTCTTCATTTGGTTAGGATTGGACTAATACTTGTTTTATATCTTTTTGAGGAAGTATTGGTAAAATCCCTACTTGGAAAAAGAGAAACTTTGTTTGTTTTTGCTTAAATTTTTGTATTTGCAAAATTTATTGCTTTTATCGGGATATTTGAATTTTTTTTTTATTTTAAATTTGTGTTTTGTAAGAGGATGGAAAAGTGTTGGAGATTTCTGTGAATGGCTGGGTTGGCCAATGGTTGTCTGTTGAGTTAAAATGGACTGGAATGGTCCTATATATAGGTTATTATGATATTGTAAAAGCAGGTTACACAGGTTGAAAGCCTTGCATTGTCCCGGTATATAGGAAGGTTATGCCCGTATGCTGATATAATGCAGCGGTTGTCGCATGCTCGACTCGAGAGTTGGGGCGTGACAATTTTATTGGTATCAGATATTAGATTTCGATTTGAGAAAGTGTTAAAATGTTTGAAGAGTTTCTCAAATATTTTAAAAAGTTCTTAATTGTTTTCAATTGTTTTCCAAAGAGTTTGATATTCAAAATGTTACCAATGATTTTAAATGCCTCTTATGGATCCTAGGAAGTTAGGAATACTCATTTTTAGGGGGTTAAGCACTTAGGTTAGTTCCCATTTCATTTTGCTATGTATATACCCTCTTTGTAGAACCATGCATTTATGATATTTTTGATAAGGAGGGTTAGATATTGACTGGTTTTGCTTCAATGAGGTTGTGCAGCAAGTTTCTCCACACGTGAATCGAATACCCTGGCCTATAGGTCTTGTTGGCAGTTAAATTATGGTGGGCTTATTCAAGATTTTGTATTCTTTCATTGGTATAATGATCTGTTACTAGTCCTAAACAAAATTGTGAGTTTTGGATTTTAGTATTTTTAAGGTCTTAAAAAAATAGAGTAAGTGTTTGCTAGTATTTTGTTTGTTAGTGGTTGTAGATAGCAGGAACTCATGAATCCAGTTAAGACCTTTACTTAGTTAATAGATTGGAGTCTTAGGATTCTTATGTATGGTATACTCATGGGTTGACAGATCCCCTTGGCATTAAATAAAGAACACCAAATTGTTTTCTAGTTGCCAATTATATTTTCTTGCTAAAGAGGCCTTATTTTGAAAATTGTTAGAGAAAATTTCGGGTGTAGTAGGAAATGATTACAAATTTGGTAACTATGTCTATTTTGCCTTTGAAGAGAGCGAGTTACATATATTTTGGAGTTTGTGCATTCCGAGAAGTTCTTGTATGCAAAGTTTGAATTGAGGTTGAGCATAAATATGAAGGAAATGATATTGTTAATAAAGGTATATATATTTTAAATTGTAATGGAAGTATGAAATAGTGAATATGATGATCAATATCTTCTTATTTAGACAATATTGATGCAAGAATATCGATGAGTATTATTAATTAAAGTATCAACTATTTACAAGCAAGGCACGATTGACCTTTGTTTAAACTGAATCATATGGATGTGAATTTAATATCTTAGGTAGAATGAATCAGAAAAATGATAAGGGTAAATGAGAATGATATTGGTCGGAATTGTCAAAAAGGTTCTTTAATTGTCTATAATCGATAATTATGACCATTTAGAGTTTGGTATATATGTATAATTGGTATAACAATATTGAGCTTTTAGAAACTCATAGAGGAGTATATCATGTGTCCAATGATGGAGTTTACTTAAACTTTTAGTAGTTCGACTGATAGAAGTTAAATGGGGGAGTTTAAAGAAACCATCTATAAGTTTGCCTTTCACATTGACTTCGGTTTTGCATGAACTAGTGGATCAATAACTAAGTGGGGACCTTAGTATGGTGAGATTCCCTTCTGAAAAACTGAATAGGGTTAGGGGTACTAGCAGTATGACTAGCTTCTCTTTGATTGGGATAGCAAGTTATAAGACATTCACTTGTGTAATAGTGAAGTAATTTGGGCTCTGTGAGATGACAAAAATGTTGTGTCTCGTATTGATTGTTTTCCTTACTTTAACAACTGGGAGTCCTAACTCTCAAATTTTAGGCATAACTTTCACACTAAAACCACTTCTGATCACTTCCCCATCAATTCGAACTCTTATCGCATCACTTCAGCCTGATTTGCTTTCAAGTTCAAGAAACACGTGGCTATCTTATAGGGACCTTAAAGAATGGTTGGAGTGGTGGAGCAATTTTGTGATAAGTAAAGTCTAACAATATTCTGATGACAGACGAGGGTATTATATCTGGTAACAGCTTGTATATTAAGTGTCCTACATTGCAGATGATTTGTAGTAAGGACGAACGTTTTCCAAATATGAATTCTTCTTTCTTCTTCAATGAGACATAGTTATAATATCTTAATGCTAGTACTTTCTTGCTTGAATTTCAAGTGTATCCTTAAGGCCAACTCTTCGATTCAGTAATCCTTCTGAGAGACTATGATACTAATTTAGCATGCAAACCCGGTAGGCATATGCGTCTATATTTCTAAATCCTTTCTGCTAAGGATTCACATTAATGCAAGTTTAGGAGCAAGAATTCTTAGCATAGTAGGAACTATTCTAGAAAACAAATTTCTTTTTTGGACTACCGCAAATAATATATATGAGAGATTCTTCGAAACCCATCTTGAAAATTTGGAAAAAAAAATGACAATTATTCTGATTATGGTTCTCAAATCCCATGGTAAACAAGGCTATAGAGTTATAATACCCTAGAAATATACTTCCGTGAGACTTTGGCTTCTGAGATTTTCATCTTGTTTTTCCTATGGCACCTAATGCATAATTTTCTTTTAGTAAACAGAGAGGACAGATCTGTTATTTCTATAGGTAATATCCATATGGCATGTTCACACTAGTGGACAGTGATCTTCTAGAAAATGTCAAATGAATTTTTAAGGACAAATAATGGGTGAATGAAGGAAATCGATAAACATCTTATAACCAATGGAAAAAAAGAAAATGGAAGATTAAGGATGAGAAGGGGAAATTGACATATTAGGGGACCTTTATATCTACATGCAAGTTATGCAACGTTGTGCAAAATATAAGTTATCTGTGGTTTAAGAGGCGATTAATGAAATGATGGATGCTACGCCGTTATAATATACAACCTCTATTATTTATAACTAGAGCAACATTAAACATGGATTGTTAATCTCTTAGAAATCTGGAAATGGTAAATGTTTATAGTTGGAGGATGAAAGACCTTGGAGAATTCCTTTTTTAAATCAGACTTAAATAAAACTGGAGAGATAGAGTATCATCCCTGGACTACTAAAGGAGATCTTAAAAGGATTCTATACCCTTACAGTGAAGTGAGGAAGTTAATTGATCTAGTTTGATTCAGAGCTTTGCAGTTAGTTAAAAAAAAAAAAAAGGAGGGAAACGGACCATATTGATATTAAAATGCACTTCATTATACGCAAGCTTAAGAATGTATGAATTTGTATTGCTAATAGAGGTACAAAAGTTGAATGGTTGAATTTCAATCTTACTGAGTTAGGAATTTTTTGAAGGATGATGGTGAGGTAATGCTAATCGATGAAATCATTCTGTTGCATAATCATTTGCATTAAATGGTATCTCGTTGCACTTTTGAGTTGGATGGATAGAATGGTGATATTGATGATGGAAAAATCTAGATAATCTTAGAGTGGCTTTGAAAGTGAAAATATGGAGGCACTGGTACCTCACGTTTTTGTTGCATTACGGTGTTAGAAGTACATATTCGAACAAACTATGAAATTTGCATTTCTTTTGGGTTTAAATATTTATGAGTAGTTAGTGATATTATTGGTTTATCTAATGCCGCTAGCACACTCATGTAAATAATGACTCAAGTTCTACATCCCTTTGTAGGAAAGTTCATAAATAGTGTGCCCATAATAGTCTTATCGTGTGTTTATGTGAGATTTTGTATAGTAATTCAAAATAACAAAGGCAATTAAAGTGAGACATCTAAGCCTTCTAAAATTTTAATGGCTATTGGTGATATATTTGTTGTTGGAGCTGGCCTTTCGGAAGTCAATATTGATTGGGAAATGTTATAGGATATGATAATGTATTTGTAGTTTGAACTTAGTTGATTAGAGGCTTTGTTATTAATATGGTGTTGAGAATTTGATAGTGATGTAACATGAGAAAAACAATAGTGGTTTTAGGAATGTTTCATTTTCCTAAAATCCTTACTTTAACAATGATTTAGACCTTTCTATCTCTCTTTGAAAGTCTAGGCAGCTCTATAACTAATCTAGTCTCTAATGTTTTGACTTATTAATATTTCTCATATTTTGTTTAGAATTATCCTTTAGAAGGGTGGAGGAGACATCATCAATGTACTAAATATGTTTGAGAGTTTATAAGGAATTTTGGCCTAAAAAAGAATATTTCCGAAGTTGTCATTTAAAATATTATGGGTAGAGATTGTAGATGAGTTATTTCCTCAATAGATATTGCAAAAAAGTTTTTTTTTTTTTAGTTGCTTTGCTGGGAAGTGATTCAAGATTTACTTCTTCCAACCATTAGTGGGTAAGATTAATAGTACATCTAATGAGTCCAAAGCAACCCTTATCTTATATCTTATGGGGTTTCATACTTATTTAATGTCTAGTTGAAACTTATGAGATATAAGTATGATTCTGATTCTTGCTCCTGAAACTATTAAAATGAACATGATGGTAGTTTTCCATTGTTGGAACTCGTGGCTTCAATATTATTTCATGGACCTTTTATGACTGTATAAATCATAGTTTGTAAGATGGCCCATAGGAGCTATTAGCTTTAATATAAATTTATGAGTTACTATGAAATGAACAGAAACTAGAATTATGGAATTGTTACGGGAGATTTGATATTTTTGAAAATATTTTTTTTGAAAAGAGAAATTTGGTGACAAAAGTAGGAAAATTTGTACACTTGCTAAGCAAACCATTTCAGGGTTCTTAAGAGGATGGGAATAATGCCCTATCTTTTGGAGTTATTCATAATTTGGAGAAAACCTAAGATGTCTTCAACGTGTTTATATAGAGGAAATGTTTGCTGGACACTATACACATTTTTTAAGACTTTTCTAATTGAACTAGACAAGAACTTGAGCAACAAAACCCAATCAGTAATCATTCTTGACCAGCTATAAAGAAGTTGAGAAATAAGGAGGTTCCTACAATTAAGGTGCACTGGAAGAGTGACCAAATTAAAGAAATAATTTGAGAACCTGAGTATACCATGAGGACCTTATATCCCCATCTTCATGATATGAAATTTTTTATTTAAATTTCGAGGATAAAATTTTCTTTTAGGGCGTTAAGTATTGTAATACCAAAAAATTCAGTGTTAGAAATTTTAATTGGTCATTTAATGTAATTTCTAAATGATTTAGATTGTATTGGTCATGAGATAAGAAAAGAAGATCTGTGAACCTCATTTGATGTTGTGGATGACATACTGAGCCATTTGGGTCGATATGACAAATCTCTGTAATAGATTTTAGAGAGTGTGATTTTTGTATATCGATATGTCCTAGAGGAGTATATCGATATATGGACCTTTGAAACCAATTTCCTGAGAGCATCCTTTAGTATATCGATATGTCCCAAAGGAGTATATCGATATATGGGTCTCTGAAAAACATTTCCTGAGAGCTTGAGTTTCTATATCGATATACCCCAATGGGATGTATCGATATATAAGCCTCTGTAACAAACGTGCTGAGAGCATGTATATGTATATCGATATATATCAATTTTACGTATCGATATGTAAAAGTGGAAAAGACAATAAACTCATTTTGAGTCTTTGATGAATGAAGGACACTTTGATAAAATCCTATTTCCACTATCATTAATACCCAAAAACATTTTTTTCTCCTCATTTCTTCTTCTCTTCCCATCAAGCACTCTCCCCTCTCTCTCTACACCCATCTCTCTTCTCTCATTAATTTCCCTTCCACAAATCAACCAACCCCTACATAAATTCACTCAATGGGTTTCCAAAATCCTCAACCAACATTAGAAATGAAGGATTGAACGGAGGAAAATCAGGATTTCTCTTCGAAGGAGAAAATTTGTGGTTTTTAGACCCAATCTTCAAAAACCAAATCCAACCCCAAAATTGAGATAATTTCTTGCTCTAAATCTTGGATTTAGTTTCTTTAATATTAGATTTAATTGTATTGTTAAGGACTTGATGCAATTTTAATTTGAGATCAAAACCCTAGGTTAGTGAAAAGTAAAATTTGGAGAAAATTGAAATTTAAGGTTGTAGTAGGGTTCAAATAAGGTGCAAATGGTGGAAATGAAATCATGAACGTAGATTCTTGAGTTTGAGAAAAATTAGGGTTATGTTAATTTAGAAAAATTGGGAAAATTGTTTGAAAATAGGAAAGTTTAGGAGAATTGTGCATATGTATTTTTATAATGATGCAAATGACAACAAGTTGGCAAAATGAGAACAAGTACAAGAAAATATTCGAAATTAGGTTTAAATAAAATTAGGAAAAAATTGGTAAACCCTTGAATTCAAGAAGAAATGATCTAAAAATTGTTGTTGTTAGTTTAAGAAATTCCATTGGAGCTTGAAAGGAGATTTTTCTTGGAATTGATAATGTGTAGGGAGTGAATACCCTCTCGAGGTGAGTGGACGCATGTTTATGATTTTAAGTGAGAAAATAACTTGTATTGATTTCATGAATATTTTTAAAAATGATTTTAAATTGTTTTATGATTGTGGAATGTCTCGAAATGAAATTGAATATAAAAATGCATCCATGAGTTTGAATTGAAAATATTGTGCCATATTTATTGAATTGAAAATATTGTGCCATATTTATCAAATTATGTTGAACATGGTTGAATTGAACTCATGATTTGAGAAATGGTTTAGATGATTGATGACACATTAAGTATATGTTGTGATGATTGCAAAATGGTGCCGTATGCTTGATAAATGGCTATAACCATTCCCTCCACGGAGCGACCCGACGGGGTGACGTGGTTGGGCGTTTATTTGGTTATGGAGGTAACTGTACTCAAGAGGTGCATCCAAAACCCTCCCTTCAGACTAGTCTGGCTGCATCCCAGGGGAGGCCCGAGGCAAAGCCAAGGTTGGGAGTAATGTTTGTGATTGGGAATAATGAAAACTTCTTGGCGATTCCACCATTGGTCAGGGCCAAACTTTTGGTGGAAAGAATTTGGCAACCCCATGATTTTAAAAAAATGTATAAATGTAAATGGCTGCATATGACTGGTTTATTGTGATTCATCGAATCCTGATTTAAATTTGATATTTGATCACGAACTTTGACTCTTATGGATTTGACGATATGATTTTGAGATAAATATATTGGCATGTCCACAAATCATCATTCATTTATTGTCATAACTTGTATTACACTCACTGGGTATAGTTTTATACTCACCCTACCTTTCTATTTTCAGAGAAAGTGTAGTTTTGGAGGCTTAGATGACGTCAATGCTGAATCCTATCAAACTTTGGTTTTGCAAGACTTCTCTTCCATTGGTATTAGTCTATTCTTGGTAGAGATGTTTGAGTAAATTAGATTAGAGCCATATGGAGGGTGTTTGAATTTATTTTTGAAATTGTAAATTAAAATTTTCATTTTTGGTATGCCTTGGGATTGTATTTAAATCTTCGTACTCTTCATTTGGTTGGGATTGGACTAATACTTATTTTATTTCTTTTTGAGGAAGTATTGGTAAAATCCCTATTTGGAAAAAGGAGAAACTTTGTTTGTTTTTACTTAAATTTTTTCCTTTGCAAAATTTATTGCTTCTATTGGGATATTTGAATTATTTTTGTTTTTATTTTAAATTTGTGTTTTGTAAGATGATGGAAAAGTGTTGGAGATTTTTGTAAATGGCCGGGTTGGCCAATGGTTGTCTGTTGAGTTGAAATGGATTGGGATGATCCTATATATAGGTTATTATGATATTGTAAAAGTAGGTTACACATGTTGAAAGCCCTGCATTGTCCCGGTATATAGGGAGATTCTGCCCGTATGCCGAGATAATGCGGCAGTTGTCACGTGCTCGACTCGAGAGTCGGGGTGTGAGAAAAATAGATACGGACGAGAGTACTATCTCTATCGAGTTTGACGGTAAGATTGTTAAATTTATTATTATTGATCCTATAAAATATCCAAATGAGTATCAATCAATTTGTTTTGTTGATATAGGTCGTTTGTGATAGGGTTTATTATGTCGCAAGATGATGGAGGCTTTTGGACTGAATAAGGGCAGCTAAGGTTATTAGGGATATTTTAGGTGAGTTGGCAAAAGAGAGATGAAAAATTACTTAATTGTCCATATGTGTGGACGCGGGTCGGATATCCACATATTTTTACAATTTAAATCCGTATCCATATCCGCAAACCCTAAAAGCCAAATTAAATCTGAATCCATATAATCTGATGGATTAAATATCCACTTTCTACAGATTGGATTCAAATAGGATATCATGAATTTTCAAATTTTTTATGCAGCCCTATTTACTATATGCACCATCAACTTGATCCGCATACCAAAGAATCTACTTGAAAAGTAAATCAAATTTTATCATAACACCAAAAGTCAATTCTTTTGAGCGTTAAAAAAAAAATAAGAAGTAGAAAATTAGGATTAAATCATAATCTTGTCATCAATCTAGTGATATAATTTTGTATGATATATGATTTTAAAAAAATGTCTAGTACTATTGGCAAGTGGGAGATAAGTTAGATATTTTTGGATATTTTCTTTTTTGGATGAAAAACTCAATGGAATTAAATAATTAAAAAAATAATAATATATTTAATTCTTGTAGCCTCAATTTAGTATTGCAAAAGAAGTATCATATAGAAATACAGTTAAAGATAAAGTAATAAATATTTTTTGTTGATTGCAATAAATAATATGAAATTTATTTTCAATTGTAGTATTAGAGTAAAAATAATTTTAATATAACTATTATATTAATGGGTTATATTACAATTTTTTTGTGCCAAAATAAATACGTTCACAGCCCTTTTCTTTATTGTAAAACTCTATTAGTATTAATTACTTGCTTAATATGATGTTATTTTTGTGTTAGATTAATTAGAAATGAAGACTGATATAAAGAGAGAAGTTTAGGGCTTAATTATAATTTTTAGAAATTTTCTATGCTATTCGTAATTTTTAAAACTTCTTGTCTGGTTTTGCAATTTTGAAAAGCAATAAACCTTAATTATTTAGTTTTTGTTTTAAACACTATTTTTTGAGTTTTAGTGACTATTCACACTCTCTTTCAAAGTTATTTTTTTAAAAAAAAAAAAAAAACTTTTCTAATTAAATTAAAATACAAAAGATAGAAAATTATGATTATAGGGAAATTATGTTTTCTTTATACACGGATAACCAATGCTTTCTGGGGCACTTGATGCAGAAGCTAAGCTAGTCTTACTTTGCTCATGCAATGACAATTCCATTCGCTTGTCCACAAGTTCTCTCTCTCTCTCTCTAAATTGGAATTTGTATTCTCAATTCTGCAATTCCATGGTCTCATTATCATTGCCCTACCCATCAGATAGTTTCCTAATTTCGGATCTCTCTCTCTCTCTCCGACTTGTTCTTTTTGTGAATTTGTGCAAAATTGGAGACACCATGCAAATGAGTCTCTCCAATTCCAATTTGGTCATGTGGGTTTTCTCCCAAAACCCCGAATGCCAACTTTCCACCACAGACATAGTTCAGTGTGTATTATATTGAGTGCTTCACCAAAAATATTTTGTGGTTTGAGAAATGGGCCAAGAAAACCCATGTGGAGGTCAAGAGTATTGTCCACAGAAGCAATTCAAGTTGTTCGATCTCTTAAATTGGCAAAGTCTACTTCAAAATGGACGAAGTTTTCAATAGTAGGCTCACTAGGCTCTTAAAAGCAAACTTAATGGATACATTGGCTGAGTTGTAGAGGCAGAATGAGTTGGATTTTGCGCTTAAGGTTTGCTCATGTTTATTTTTGACTTTATTAGGACTAAAATTAGTCTATGTTTGCATTGGATGGTACGATAACATTGGATTACTCTCTTCCTAGTAAAATGTTACACGATCAGGCATTTTCACTGAGGAAAACATAATATGCAATTGTTTCATAATGGATTTTTTTTTTTGACAATTCCGATCAACATTTTGCTTCTATTAGTGTATTAAATGCTTATTGTGGATGATGATAATAAACAAACACAATAATTGTACTAGTTGTTGTATTGGAAATGCTATAATTTGAAAAAACTGAAAACCTTTATTAAATTGAGTTTTCATAATCACATTTGATTGCTTATATGGTGAATGAAAACACCTATTAGACAATAATGTCAATGGCTAATACAACAACATTTCATGGGTAACAAAGATATTGGTATGTGTCAATGTAAATAAAGGTTTGCCCATTTAGTCGCACTTTGTTTGTTAATGGAAAAAATCTTCTCTCTTCTTCTCCTCAACAGAAAGATTCTTTAACATTCTTATATTACTACATTGGAGTGATTAAATGATGAACATTTTTTTGGGGGGGAGTTATAACATTTGATAGTGACTTTAACATTGACATTTGAATGTGTGAATTTGTGTTGCAAGAGGAAGAAATTATCAAAAGACTTCTAGTTTGCTAATTATGGAAAATGAAAGTATGATATTTAGTTTTGCATATGTCAGACGCCATAATGTCCATCTTAATGTTGTATTTGCATGTCTATTCAACCATGTTTCGGCTCCTGGGATAAGAAGAAAAGAGAAAAATGTAGCTAAGAACAAACTGCCTGGTGATATACAATTGTATTGTTGCTTTGGTGCAATTGGGGCAAGTCATCCTTGGCTACAATCTACCCTCTGCCTCTTCATCCGAGACATGAACACTATGAGCCCTTGATCACTTCATACTTGTATCGTCCTTTTCGGTTACAATACTCTTATTGGTTCATGATTTCTATTTGCAACATGTGAGACACAATAATGTCCATCTAGATATTGGATTTGCTTGTCTGTTCTACTGTGTCTTTATTCCTGGCATGAGAAGAAAAGAGCAAAATGTAGCTAAGAACAACCTACCAGATGAACATTGATTAAGCATTGTTGCTTTGGTACAATTCAGGCAAGTCATCCTTGGCAACAATTTACTCTCTACCTCTTCATGCAACTCTGCACCATTGATCACTTCAAACTTGCATCATACTTTTTTTGTTACAACACTCTTAGTTCATGATTTCTAATGCAGTGCAATGGCATATATATATAGTGCTATGAGCTAGCAGAATAGTTGAGGAATCTGCTTAGGCTAATGTCTCAATAATTCTCCCATTATCTTGAGCTGTGAAGATGCAAGACCGGATAAGTTCAATCTAAGTTAGACAAATAATGAATTGATTCTTGCTATAGAATCTAATCAGAGAATTTTTATGGATGTTTGTGGGACAAGTGGGAGTAGACTTGTGCAATTGTGATGTTCAGAACATGATTTGCTTTTGGTCCAGCCTTTGGAATATCCAAAGGGTCACAGAATATGTAATTGGTCAACTTATCAGACATGTTTGATGCAACTGTAAAAATATGGATTTTCTTTTGTGGTTTTTCCAAATGTGGAAAGTGTTTGTACAAAACTCTTCAAATCTACTTCAGTGTGAGGTATTTTAAACATGAATTGTAAAATTAATGTAACACATCTAAGAACAATTAATAAGCATAAGCTGTCTAGTTGGGCACAGAAGGCTTTTTTCATGAGCGATGGATTGATTTTAATCAATTGTACCGGTGATGGTGAAGGCAAGAGGTCTAAAGCACTAGTTATCTATAGGCACAAGCTAAAGTATTAGCTTATCAAAACTAGACATAACTACTTGCTTTACATGGGTAAATTCTGCCAGGTTACAAGCATGTTTCAGCAAATGCAATTCTTGAATAAATTATGTGAAAATATAACTAAAACATTGTTATCATAAATTGTATTCTGAAATATCGCGTTTAGCGCTACTACTACGATTATTTTTGATTTCTTGTCAAATGAAAATTTAGATTGACATTAAAGCCAAAAAAAAGGAAAAAAAATCATGTCATCCCTTTTATTGGAGTCAAACTTCTGGATGATAGAAGCTTCATGACTAAGGCCTTTTTCATAGATTGATATGCTTATGTAAATTGAGTTATGCGGATGAATAGAAGTTTTACTGATGAGACTGGCTGGTGGACATCCAAAATCACTAAATTTGGCAATACTTAATAGAAGTGTCAAGGATTATAAGTTATGGCTTATATGGTTAACTTATTGATCAATTCTTTCATATTTTACCTTTCACTGACAAGTTTGGTATTCTTATAGTTTTGAATTGATTTGTGAGTGACTTGAAAATTAATGGAGTTTAAAGTTTGTTGTAGTGTTTAATATACAATTTGATTCAATTTATTGCTTTGCATTTTTAACAATCAAAATCTCTTTCTACTACCTTCTATCAGTTGTTGGAAATACAGCAAAGAGAAGTTCCCAACCAAAGGGTAGTTACCTTAGGATGTTAGGGAAATATATTTATTGATATTAGACTTCAAATAAAACTTGGACTGCAAAATTTTCTAGGACCTTTGGAAAATTTTCTAGGACCTTTGGCCAGAGCTCTAAAGCACCAGTTATCTATAGGCCCAAGCTAGAGTATTAGCTTATCAAAACTAGACATAACTACTTGCTTTACATGGGTAAATTCTGCCAGATTACAAGCATGTTTCAACAAATATCAATTCTTGAATAAATTATGTGAAAATGTAACTAAAACATTGTTATCATAAATTGTATTTTGAAATGTTGCATTTAGCCCTACTACTACTATTATTATTGATTTCTTATCAAATGGAAATTTAGATTGACATTAAAGCCACAAAAAAAGGAAAAAAAATAATGTCATCGCTTTTATTGGAGTCAAACTTCTAGATGATAGAAGCTTCATGACTAAGACCTTTTTCATAGTTCGATATGCTTATGTAAATTGAGTTATGTGGATGAATAGAAGTTTTACTGATGAGACTGGCCGGTGGATATCCAAAATCACTAAATTTGGCAATACTGAATAGAAGTGTCAAAGATAATAAGTTATGGCTTATATGATTAACTTATAGATCAATTCTTTCATATTTTACCTTTCACTGACAAGTTTGGTATTCTTGTAGTTTTGAATTCATTTGTGAGTGACTTGAAGATTAATGAAATGTAAAGTTTGTTGTAGTGTTTAATATACAATTTGATTCAATTTATTGTTTTGTATTTTTAACAATCAAAATCTCTTCCTACTACCTTCTATCAGTTGTTGGAAATACGGCAAAGAGAAGTTCCCAACCAAAGGGTAGTTACCTTAGGATGTTAGGAAAATATATTTACTGATATTAGACTTCAAATAAAACTTGAACCGCAAAATTTTCTAAGTAAATCTTTTACTGGACCTTTGGAAAATTTTCTTGGTTTATGGATTCTGGCCATACGGGATGCAGAACCTAAACTTACTGAACTAGAAAGTAATCACACTACAGTCATGACCTTAGTTTCATGAGTTGCTCTTGTCTGAAGGAAACTATTTGATTTTCATTTCAACTTCCTATTTATCTGAAATGGTATCAGGACTTTAGGTCTTTGAATGTGTGAGGAAGGAAGTATGGTACAACCCCGAATTGTCCTTGTTCTCTGATATGATTCGGATGCCGGGGAAAAACAAGCTGATAGCTATGGTTGAGTGTCTTATCTCTGAACTAAAGAAAGACGGCTTGGAACCCGATACCAGGATGTACATTGAAATGTTAGGAGCGTATCTAGGCGTGGGTTTGGTGGAAAAGGCAATGGACACGTATAGATTTATGAAGGCATCTGGTTGTACCCCAGATAAGTTGACCTTTACGATTTTAATCAAGAACTTGGAGAATGCTGGGGATGAAGAAATTGCAATGACAGTGAAGAATGAATGTGCTGAATATATCGATTACCCAGAGCAATTAATCAAAGATATCAAGACAAAATATGAGGAATCTCACTCTCTTACTCTTTGTAATAAATAATTCAATTCTTATTCTACATTATTTTCTACCGGCTAGTTACTTCAAGTGGATACTGTTTTGTTACTATAACTTTCTTTCTCCTTTTAACACGTGGGACATTTATAATTTCATACTTCCTGTTTTTTAATTTGCTAGGTTAGGGGATGGGGGAGTTGGGAGCCTTGAACATGGTCGGTTTGAACCTTGTCTTTGAGCAGTTTTTGCTTTCTTTTGTTGTCTATTTACTTAAATTTAATATACATGAATTTCTGAAGCCATACGCCTGAAATTTGCTGGTTTTGTGATAAAAAATCATCCTTGCATGTGAGAATTCTTGAATGCCATAAAGCTAATGCAAATTCTGTGAATGCATATACATGACAACCTATGTAGTGCTTTCTTTGTGGATGATTTTGTGGAGCCCAAATTGATCTTTGTTGCCTCTTTTTTGTACTTTTTTCTTGGCAAGGAGGGAAAGAAGAATATATTCTCACATCAAATGCTGGCAAATATAGGAAAAAGATTTCTTTGCCCTGCCCCTTTGCTGTCAACTCAACACCTCCCTTGACTCATAGCTTGTCTAAGTAACCCTGAAACAGAATTTCACCCAAAATGCAGGGAATTCCATGTCATATTAACCTTTAGGTTAAGTTAGTTATTACAACCTAATCAAAATGTCCTAGTTTTTTTTTTTTTTTTTTTATTGGTTTGGTGGCTACCCCTACCCAAGTAGCTTATTGATTCCTGTGGATCATTGGGAGGGGTTTGGCATAGGTCTACATTTGAATCTACATTTGGGCATCTCATCGTGGGATTGTAACACTTCTCACATTAGTTAACTTGCACCATATGATCATAAGCCCAATTAAATTAAGAAAAAGAAAGGAATTTTATATATTCCATCTTCACCAATTACATCACAATGAAAATTTATAGTTATCGATTGTTTTGCCAAAAGAAAATCTACAAAGAAATGCTTGAAAGTACACAAGACACAATTACAGATCAAGTATCAAAAATGTTTCATCAGTGTCCATACAAACAAACTTGTATTAGACCACTTCAGAAATCAAAAGCAAAAGGAGAAAAGGGAGGGGGAAAATCTAGAGAGTCATAAATAAAAACAATCAGTTGATCATTCTTTAGCCGACTTAAGTGACTCAGACAACTATTGAACATGGTTTTGCACATGAAAGCGCTTGAAAGCACCATTTCAAGCTCTTGGTGGCTCCAGTTTTTGAGTTGGAAGATGCTGAAGAAACATCACCATCTCCTGAAATTCGAGCTTCTAAAACTTATCCAACCAGTGTAAAAGTTAAAAGAGCATTACCATTAGGATTCATATTTCTTCATACAACAGAAAACCCATAAGTTAAATACCAGTAAGAGAAGTGTAGGTTCCATCAATAAATGGCACAAGAGAAACAATTAGCCGTAGGTTACATGCCTTGTTCAACTTTAGGTGAGACACAGAGTAACGCATTGCTCAAGCCTGTTAACCCAGACATCCATAGTTAGGTCAATAGCTAGCAAAAAAACTATCACGCAAGGATGAGAAGTTTTAACTTTTATCCCAAGTCATAAGGGGCACTCCAAATCCAACAGGAGGAAAATCAACATTTTTAGCTCCCTTATCGTAAGTGTGATTAATATCTGTAATTTTGCAAGCCACCAGTCTTTAACTTCTGAAATTGCATAATCAAATTGTTCCTGGAAATATAAGATCAGATGCAAATCACTATAGTTGACTTCCATGTAACACGTACACATCAATTAGTCAAGAAGCAAAAGAAGCTAACTTGCCACAAAAAACATGTATTTTATTGCTTGAAGGCTGTATAGTCTTGATTTGGCAACAACAATGTTGTAAGAACAACAAAATCTGTTTGGTAAAGAAAAATAAAAAATAATTGGTTTTGCCTCACAGCGTATATGACATGCTAGTCATCAATTCTCTGATTTTCTTCATAAATTACTAATAGAAAATTTTAAACTATAACTAACAAAAATAAAGGATAGCTTTATAAAGTAAAATGTTATGACGAGTATACGAGATTGGAGTTCATACCGTCAACAGAAAACTTGCAAATATATACACAAGAAAATCTGGCAACGCATTCCCTTCTGCAAGATATGTGTCCCATAGGCGAGTAAGAAGATGGAATGGGATCTGTTGGATGGCAGGGCATTAATTTCTCTCAACTCTTCCAAAACTCCAGTAAAAGAATAAACAAAATAATCAAAAACAGAAAATTATCCGGTGGGAAAGGGTAAGTGGAAGGGGAAACTTATTATATTTATAATAAGAAAAAAAAAATGAAACCACAGAAAATAGTCCACTGTGCTGAAATTGCCTTTAGTCAAAGGAGAAAAATAAGGATAAGTTAAAAGTTATCACAGCAATGAAATAGTGGCGGATTCCAACCTTGCGTATTAGTAGACAGTTGAACCACTAGAAAGCAAATTGAAGAAATTCAAGCCCTTGCTCTTCCATATGGCTTAAAATCAGCTGGTATGACAGCAAGAAAAATAAACTAATTAATTACTAGGCATTCTTGCATGATTTACAAATGGGTAATACGTGGTGAAAAACTGAGAGGGGAAAAGCACATCCGTCAGAGGTAGATGCATCACTCTTTTATGGTTATGATGACTTAATCAACAAAAGTGGCAAAGAGAAAATATATATAAAAAGGGCTCTCACCTATTTAATTCAGACAGTGCTTCAGCTAAGGGAGTAATTCCTCTGTTTTAGAAGTCGTGTGTAAATGTGAAGTAGTGGGAAATGGTTTTGCAGGTTGGAGGATGGGCGCAATCCTTTGGTAGATTAAATGAATGTTAAAATGTGGCATATCTCACACTTGCAATGGTCCGAGGAGCAGGCCATGAGGTCCCATACACATCACCTTCACAAGCCCTCACCTTGTTCCAATGCTTCATCACTGGTTTCCTCTTCCTCCAATGTTTCATCACCGGTTTCCTCTTCCACAGCCTCTCCCAAACTAATTGTTCATGGTCCAAAGTGAGTCAAACTTTGTGCTAATTTGTATATACATTTAAACTACAAGTTAAGAGCAAGTTGATCAAGCAATGCCAATAAACTATATAACGTGCAGAAGCTAAATCTCATTTAGTAAATTGCTTATCTCACCTATACAGAGAGTAAGCTTAGCTTTTAACTTAATGTTCAATTATTTATATATATGGACTCACACTACTAAAAAACTAACTCACAAATTCAAATGTTTCAAAATTGTCTTAGTGGGACATTTCGATCGGGAGAAAGCAAAAAGAAATGGGTGCGGTGCTTAGGCAGTTTCAGAAAACTATGCTCAGACATGGGAAGAAGACAAAGTACATCAGGGGTAGATGCATCACTTTTTTATGCCTATGATGACCTGATCAACAAAAGTGGCAACGAGAAAATATATAAAATGGAAATTACAATCATAAGGCTCTCACCTATTTAATTCGGACGGGGATTCGGCTAAGGGAGTAATTTCTTTGTTTTAGAAGTGATGTGCAAATGTGAAGTGAAAGTGTGGGAATACGATTAAGGAAAGTGGCTTCTACAAATACATATTATTGACCCATTTCCTATGAGCTTAGCTTTTAGTATAGTGTTCAATTATATATATATGGACTCACTCTACAAAAAGACATCTCACAAATTCAAATATTTTAAAATTCTCTAAGTCGACAGTTCTATGAGGAGCAATCAGAGAGAAATGGGTGCGGTGCGGTCACAAGATCATTAATTCCTTGCTCATATCCCCATGCCGGGCATGATTTTTGTTTTCAATCGAGTAGGAATTTACCTTATGTAAACTTTGGGTAGGAGGGATATGTGGGACCAATATTCTCCTTTCTCCTTTTGACATAGACGTTTTAGATTAGGGCAGGCGTAGATCTGTAGTGTGGAGAATTGTGGGAGCGACAGCAATTCCTCTGGAAAGGACTGAAGCTTTGGACAGCTAATGAGATATAGGGTTTGGAGAGAGGTGAGGCTTTGAGAGAGGCGGGGTGACAATGAATCCAGATTTGGGAAATTAATGATTGTAAGAGAAGATAGGGAGGAGGGTAATGTAAAGTCTTCTCCGAAGGTAACCGTATCTGGGCGTCCTATTCCAATCCTGAGTCTTTTAAGGGAGGTAAGTTTGTGGAGGCCCCACTCTGATATCCGCTGCTTTACATTCTTGCAAGGACGGATGTCGAGTGATAAGAGTGTGGTGGGAAAACCTGCTTCAGGAAACTTCTCAAGTCCACTACAATACGATATTTCAAGATGTTGAAGGGATGTGAGGCTTTGGATCTGGTTAGTTATGCACCTGAGAGAGAGAGATTGTTAAATTAGAATTCCAAAATTAATCAGGCACATATATAATATATATTGTCAAATTGTGCATGCATTTCTTTAATCCTGCATTATGGTGAAATTAAAGCTAAAATATGGTCTACTCACCAAATGCAGCCGCCAGTCATTTTAAAATTTTTAAAATATTCTTTCCTTCAAATACATTTTTTTTTCTTTATAATATAATTGGGTATGAAATTTTATATAAATTGAAATTAAATTTGACTTTTCAATAAGGAAACAGTTTTGATATAAAATCTTTCCTTTAAAAAAATTTCTCATTTTATTTCAAAATATTATGCATAAAATAGAATAAAATAAAATTAATCACCTGAGATTGTCACAATATTGTAGCGAAAGAGTCTTCAAATTAGGCGCCGAAAAGCCTCCTTCCCAAAAGGACTCTAAACATTCGCATTCACATAAATACAATATGGTGAGGTTCATGAGAGTGCATTCCGGTAAGATTTTTAAATATCCATTGAAACCTATTATTAATTTTTCAAGGCAAGTGTTGGTGGGCATCATCCGCTCTACAATTGACTCTATTTGTGGGCACCTGGAAATATCCAGAGTTTTAATTGAGATCCGCAATTCTCCTGGTGGAAAGTATTTGAGTGACCTACATCCCACTAAGTTCAACTCTTCAAGACCACAAGTGTTCATTATTCCATCAGGCAGGGATTCCAATTTGTCACAATTCTTAATATCCAATCGCGTTAGAGTTTTAGGCATTGCACCGTCCGGGAAACGTGTGAATGAAGGACAACGCCTAATTTGCAAGTGCTCAAGAGGACAAATGTTATTTCCAGATTCTGATTCATGTGGTGACATTATTCCTTCAGGCAGACCCTCCCAAGCATCACAATTTGACACGCTAAGATGTCTTAGCGATGGACACCTCATGCCTGCAAAACTCACAAAACTTTCACAACTATCAATTCCCAACACCACAAGAGCACTCAGCTCTACAAGTGGAGAGTTGCAGAGCGCAAGATGCCCTTCTTCTTTTTCCTCTGCTCCAAAGTATTCCAAAACAGAACAATTTCGAATCCCAATCCTTCTTAGGTTAGTAAGGCCTTTAGGGTGATGGTCCTCTGTTTTCTTCCACAAACATCTCAATTCTCTGCACCATGATATATTCAATGTCTTAAGGCTCTCAAGTTGGTTGAATTCATCTCCCAAACAAACAAGCTCTAAAATATTATCAATTGTCAGAGAGGTGACTGAGGTGAGGTCCCTTAGACTTCTAAAAACTACCTCCTTACAATATCGTAATGTTAACACAAACAGGGAAGGAAGGCTGAGAGGCACTTCGACTAACTGGGGACATCGGATTATGGAAAGTTCATGGAGACAAGAGAAGGAACATTCACCAACTTTGACTAACTGGGGACAATTGATGATGGAAAGTTTATGAAGACAAGAGAAGGCACGTTCACCAACTCCATCCCATGTCTCCCAATTCTTCATATCTTCAAAATGAAGAGTCTCTAATGATGGAAAAAGCTTAACACATGAAGAACCATCCCCATAAAACTCAGCCCCCATTCTTCTTACTTCATTCAACCCCCTTATCCACAAGTTCTTTAGTGTCGGCAATTTTCCAAGTGATGGAAAAATTTTACATCTCCTGCAATTGTAGAGTTTGATACTTACAATCTTATAGAATGAGGGATCTACCATCCAACTTGGGAATTCTGATCCTGCATATCCCGAAATGTTGAGTGCTTCTATGTCACTGTGGGGTCGCAGAGACTTAATCACATGTATTTGGTCCTCTGCAATGTCTGTATCATCAATAGACTGACTCCATTTCAATTCCAACTCTCGAAGATTTTGCTTCTGCTTTAGCTTGGCCCTCATTGCCTGTTGAACATCAACTGTATTTTCCAATCCTGAAATTAAAAGACCATCATGAAGATCCGAGAGGTGTTCCAACTCTTGTATGCCCACTCCATTGTCTTTGCCCACTATAAATTTGGATAGTTTTTGAAGGCCTTTTAGACTACCCAGTCCCATTGGCATCTCCTTCAAATGTACTGTGTTATTCATACTAAGATGTCGTAGGTTTGTCAAACTTCTCATGCCCCTTGGCAATCTACAAAGGTAATCACAGTTATCTAAGATCAAACTCTGCAAGTTGTGGAGGCCACTAACCGATTCAGGTATGCCATATATGGAAGTGGAAGACAAATTAAGGTGTCGCAGTTGCTTTAGCTCACCAATTGAATCTGGCAGCTCACTTATGTTATAGCCACTCAACCCAAGAACCCTTAAACTTCTAAATTGTTGCAACAAACAGCTAATCAATTTTTTAGCAATCCAACTACGGTGTGGTGGTCGAGAAATAGGCAGTGCCAAGAGCGTTCTTTGACACTTCTTTCCCATAAAAGGATCAAATTTTTTAATAACCTCCAGTTCTTCACGAGCATATGAACAGTGACGAACCTTATCATGGACTTGACAAGTATTACTACCCGACAACCCATCCTCCAGCCTAAAGCAAATCTCTCCTGCAACAAATTGAGCCAAGTCATGTGTAAGATCATGTATCACATACCTTGACACGTCATTGCTGGACTGTTGCAAAAGTGATCTCGATACCAAATCTTGAAAGTATTGGTGGCCCAAATCTTCCATTTTCTTTCCACCATTCTTCTGCTCTAGGAAGCCTTCTGCCATCCAGAGAAGGATCAGTTCCTCCATCTTGAACTCGTAATCCTTTGGGAATATTGAAAAGTATGCAAAGCACTGCTTTAGAGAAGAAGGCAGGTAATGGTAACTTAGCCGTAAAGCTGGAAGAATTCTACTTTCATTCTCTGGGAGGTCCCATATATTGCTCTTTAGTACATCTTCCCATTCATCAGGGTTTAATTTACCATGGAGGAGACCTCCAAGAGTTTTTGCAGCTAAAGGAGAGCCTTTGCACTTTTTTGCAATTAGCTTACCAATAGGTTGCAACTCGGGGCGTGATTTGAAATCATCTGCTCCCAAAGCATGCTGCGTTAGTAAAGATATGCAATCAGCTTCTGACAACCCCTCCAAAATATGGGGGGGAACGGTGCAACCGGCCCTTGACGTTGATGAAGCAACCCCATGGAGACGGGTTGTGACAATGATTGTGCATCCCTTGGTTGCTGCTGCTTTAAGGGGTCTGCACAGGCTGTCCCATTCGTTCTTGTCTTCACTCCAAACATCATCTAAAACCATCAGAAACAGCTTCCCATCTAGTTTCTTCTTCAATTCTTGCTGAAGGGAATCCAGATCCTTGAGATCATCATTAGCTTTTCCACTGACTTTCTGCAGAATTAACCTTGTTAACTCCTTAACATTGAAGCTTTCAGAGACACAGACCCAAACTTGCAGATCAAAAGATTTCTTGACTTGGTCATCATTGTAGACAAGCCTAGCAAGTGTTGTTTTTCCTATGCCACCCATGCCAATGATGGGAATCACAAGGAGTTTCTTCCCAGCTGGAGCAACTGGTGGTGTTTTGAAGCGAGGAAAAGCAGCAGATCTAGGGCCCCCCATACCACCAAAATTGCTAGAAGGAAGTGGAGTACTTACACTGGTGGATTCAGGATTCAACGGCAACAATTTAAGCAGAGCGGCTTTGTCAAGATCTCTGCCTCTGACAAGAGACTCATCATCCTCCAGGCAAGAAGTCTCTCGTCCTTCTCTTATCACGGAGGAGCTCCCTTCCCCACTACTGTAATCTTTCAAACCAAAGGCAGGAATTTGATTTTCAATTCTTAGTAAGCTGCGAGTGATCCTCTCCACCGTGTCGGAGTCCATCGGTGGGGATGAGCCGGTGGGAGGAAACTCGTCCAGAATGTCCTCAACATCATAGGTTAATTCCCTGAGGTTGTTTAGCCATCTTCCCACATTTGGATTTGTCAGGTGCTTATTCTCCGCATAATTAAGCACAACATGGATGGTTGTGAACGTATCCGCCCACTGCTGGATGTTGTCATGGAGTTGCTCTTGAGATCTTGCCCGGTTGAGTAAGTCAGAGGAGGTCAATCGGACAAGCAACCTCTGAATCGGAGCAAACAGAGCAGCCTCCACAGTTAAAGGCATGGTTGCTTGCAGAAACTTGAAAGAAAGTTGGAAAGGAAAACTGAGAGAGAGAGAGAGAGAGAGAGAGAGAGCAGAGCAGAGGAACGAGGAAAGAGAAATTCGGGATGTTGAAAAGTAAAAAGAGAGCAAGGAAACAAGGGGGAGAGGGAGAGAGAGAGAGGAGAGATCAGAGCAATAGAAGAAAGAGAGTGACAGAGTGTGGAAATTGAGATCAACTTGTGAAGCAGATGAGAATGAATTTCTTTGGTCGGACGTATGAAAGGATTGAGCGTAATGAAGGGTGTGAGACAATTTAGAATCTCCAAAAAAGAGAAAAAAAATGGAAAAAGAAAAAGGGTTGAAGAAAAGCAGAACGGAAGTCACAACTTTTGACCATAATTTGCGTGGGGAGTAATAGTTAATAAGCATAAACTAACTAGTTGGGCAGGGTAGGCTTTTTTATTATTATTGATTTATCTGTAGGCCTAAGTTAAAGCAAAAGCTTATCAAATTTAGGCATAACTACTTATTTTACAGGGATAATGTTATTATGATTATTATTGATTTCTTGTCACAAATAGAAATTTTAATTGATATTAAAACCATAAAAGAGGGAAAAATATGTATTACTTTCATATTTTACCTTTCACCGAGAATTTTGATATTTTCATAATTTTGACTTGAAGATCAATGGAGTGTAAGGTTTGTTATAGTGTTTAATATATAAATTGATTTAATTTAATGTTTTGCATTTTCTGTAATCTAATTACTTCAACTGATTAATGTTTAGTTACTATTATATTCTTTTTCCTTTTTGCATGTGAAACATTTTATAATTTCATGCTTCCTGTTTTTCAATTTGCTAGGTTAGGGGTTGAGGTAGTTGGGAGCCTCGAACCTGGTCTGTTTGAACCTTGTCTTTTGTTGCCTATTTGCTTAAATTTAATATACATGAATTTCTAAAATCAGACGTGTAAAATTTGCTGATAAAAAATTATCCTTGCATGTGAGAATGCATATATATGACATCCTTTGTTGCCTCTGTTTTTGTGCTTTTTCTTGGCAAGGAGGGAAAGAAGGAATATATTCCCAAATCAACATGAAAGAGGCCAGCAACCATAGGAAAATGATTTCTTTGCTATGCCCATTTGCTATCAACTGAACACCTCCCTTGACTCATAGCTTGTCTAAGTAACCCTAAAACAAAATTTCACCCATTGCTTTGGTTAATTTTCCTATTGAACAACCAATCAGAAAGGGAAGAATCACTGTTTAGCTATACTTTCTTTGACAACAAAACAATGGACCCCGCAATGGGTCCACTCTTCAATAGAGTGCTTTCGCCTACACTTTCTGCAATTTCCAAGAGGAGCATTGATTTCTGCAAATGACTGAATACTTTCCATTTGATACTTGGCCTTCTTGCTGGTGTTCTCTGGCATTCGTTGTTATCCCATTTTCTAGCTTACAATTTTTTTGCCCTTTCTTCTTTTTGTGGTTCAAAAGCAACGGCCATTTTTTTTTTTTTTTATTCCTTGCATGAGGAGATTTTTTTGGTATTTGAGGAAATTACTTGTTAAGTTCTTAAATTTTACAACGAATTTACAAATTAGTCCATAAATTTTAAAATACAACGACTGAGTTCCTATACTTCAAAAATCATAACACCATTGGTCCTTCCGTTACTAACGATACCACGTTGACCGTTAAATACTGAGTTGACGAATGAGGTGGATTGATACTATCTCACATGTCTCATGCTAACGTAGTTATGCCACATCATCAAGTGAATTTTTTTTCTAGAAAAAATTATTTTTAATTCAAATTTAAATAAAATATTTTTTTAATTAAAGTTTTAAAAAGAAAATAGTAAAACTCATCTCTCTCTCTCTCTCTAACCCTCTCTCTCTCTCGATCTCAAGAACAGGAACCCTAGCCAAATCCAACGGGAAGAATCACTCCCACTTAGATTCGAAGAAGACGCAGCAGGCAACTCTAATCGGAGCAAAGATTTTAATCGGACCTCAAATTTTAACTGACAACTCTTTCACTTAGATTTTGATTAGCAATAAAATCTGTCTGCTGCGTCTATTCCTATTCCTATTCTTGTTCTTGGGTTAAACCTACCCACTTCGAGTCTTGTTCTTGGGTTAAGGGCAATAAAATTCATCGTCTACTTCCTGTTCTTCGAATCTCTCCCACCCACTTCTGAAACCAAGATCTCTCTCCAAAATCGATCTAGAGCTTCTGATCTCAATTTCAGTTTTTGATCATCATCTCTTCATCTCCCGATCTCAATCACCTTGACAAAGATGGAGGGCAGGAACCCTAGCCGTAGCCTAGTTCCGAATTTGAGATTCTACACCCATAGGAACAAATCCAAAACTCCCTTCTTCAGATCCATCAAACGTATTCAAACCCCAAATCCTAACTCTTTTTCTCCATTTCCTCTTCGGATCTCCTAGTCATTCAACAAATCCTCACCATCGAAAGGTTGCAAAGCCGAAAGGTCATGTCTCGGAGGCTATTTGAAGCACCATGGTGGAGGAAGATGATTGAACCTCAGATTCATCACCCTAGCCCTATTTGAATCACCATTGAAAGGTCGTGGAGTCGAAAGGTCATCTCTCAGAAGCTATTCAAATCACCATGGCGAAAGAAGATGATCGAACCTCAGATTCATCACACTAGCCCTATTTGAATCACCATCGAAAGTCTTTGGATCTTCTGAAACAGACGCAGCAAGTAGAGATTCAAAGAAGAAATCACAAGGCTGCGGGAAGAATCACTCTAATCGGACCTTAGATTCATACCTCACTTAGATCGATCGTTCCCAATGATTTTGACCTTGTGTTCAATCTGCAGATGAACAAACCCTCATTTCAATTTCAATTTTATGGTTTTTTTCCATTTTTTTCTTTCAATTTATCAACGATTTTTTTGTAAAAATTTTTTGTGGAGTGTTGTAAAAATATTATACAGCATTTCTTCATCTGTAAAAAATTTTGTAAAAATTTTAAAATATTTTAAAAATATTTTTGTGAAAATATGTAATATTTTGTAAAATATTTAATATTAAAAATTAAGCCGTGTACCAATAGGTTACAAAAGCCGGAGTTTGATGCAATATTTAGATTTCTATAATTAAGTTATTTAATATATGTTATGGGAATATGTTTATATATTATATTTGAAAGCTATATTTTTGAGATTCTATGTCACCTCAAATGTGATCATCAAACTGTCTCCACACACACACACACAAACACACACACACACACACACACACACATATATATATATATGAAAACCTTTGTGGTGCTTTCCTTGTGGATAATTTTGTGGTGTCTAAATTTGATCTTTATTGCCACTTTTTTGTGTTTTTTTCTTGGTAAGGAGGGAAAGAAGAATATATTTCCACGTCGAAGGGTGGTGCAAGGCGAAAATTTCAATTTGATTTGGTTTTTTTTAAAAGAAAATAAATTTCGATTCAAACCGAATCTAACCGAAATTATTTCGGTTTGATTTTAGTATAATTTTTTAAAATCGGTTTGGTTCAATTTGAACAGAACTAGTATTATTTTAATATTCTTTTATTAAAAAATCTAATTTAATTAATTTTTTTTCCTTGTATTTTTGTGATATTCAAATAATGGATTAGGTTGTATTATTTAAAAAAATATATTATTAATAAGAATATTTTTTTAATGATTATTCTTGATATGGTTTAAATAAAAAATATTATGTTAAAATCTAAACCAATTTAAAACTATTATTTGAGTTAAACCCTTAATAGTTCTAAACATATTATATTTAAATAAAAGAAAAGAAAACATATATGTCTTTTATAAATTAATAGTAAATAGCGTATCCTTATACCTTAAAAGATAGTGACAAAAAAAAATTAATTTAAACTAAACCAAACCAAATTAAATTTAATTTTTTAGTTTGATTTAGTTTAAACCGAATTAAATTTGGTTTGGTTTTCGATTTAAAATTTTTTAAAATTTTGATTTTTGATTTATTTTAATTTGATCACCAAAACAAATCAAATTGAACCGCACCATTTACGCCCCAAACCATGTCAACATGACACAGGCCAGCAATTATCTGAGAAAATATTCTTTGCCCTGCCAATTTGCTGTCAACTGAACACTTCCCTTAAGTCATGGCCAATCTAAGTAATTCTGGATGTTGAAATTATAAAATAGTTGGTCATGTTTAGTTGTTAGGGTTGTAGGCTAGATCATCCATATCGTATCTCTCTCTGTTTTTTTTCTTGTGTTATAAGTGATACAATAGAAAGTGACACCTTAGAATTCACAAACTCTTTGATCAAGGGCCCTTAAAAAATGGTGTGTGGAGTACAGCTTTAAACAGGAAATAGAAAAAATAATTTTTAATTATGTGTCCTCTCTTAATTGAGGGCCTTAAAAATGGTCATCGCATGTGACAATGCTTGAATGCCATAAAGCTAATGCCATAAAGCCGGTGCTTTCCTTGTGGAATATTTCATGGAGCCCAAATTAATCTTTGTTGCCTCTTTTCTTTGTACTTTTTTCTTGGCAAGGGGGAAAGAAGAATATATTTCCACAGCAACATGACAGAGGCCGGCGATTGTAGGAAAAAGATTTCTTTGCCCTACCCATTTGCTGTCAACTGAAAACCTCTTTTGACTCATAGCTTTTCAAAGTAACCCTGAAACAAAATTTCTCCCATTGCTTTGGTTAATTTGCCCTACCCATTTGATACTTGGCCTTCTTGCGGGTGTTGTCTGGTATTTGTTGTTATCTCATTTTCTAGCTTACAATTTTTTTTACCTATTTTTTTTCCTTTTGTGGTTCAAATGCAATGGCATTTTTTTGGGGGGTCTTACGTGAGATAAGTTGGACGCAGAACCTTTGACTTCTTGGTAGGAGGGAAAATCATATGCAATATTTGGATTTCTATGATTAGTTTATTTAGTATATATCATGGAAATATATTTATACATTATACTTGAAAGTTATATCTTTTGGATAAAAGAAGTAGGCGGTGTAACCTTATCTTATTGTTGGATGAAAGCAATGGATTCACAAGGACATGAAGCATTGAATTCACAAATTTCAAATTTCCAAATAGTATGTAGTCACACTATTAATTAATTAATTAGTTAACTAATTAATAGATATTGAAGCTGAAGAATTTTGAGAAATTTCACAAAAAGTATCACATGCCTCTTCAAATTCAAATTGATACAAAGAACAAAGAGAATTTGATTCTATGGCCAAGTAGACAAAATCCCTCCACATAGTATATCATGTTTTCAAAAGGATACCAATGTTTCATTGGTCTAATAAAAAGGGTACTAGAATATCACATCATATGCTCGACTTCGAGTCTGAATGAGGACCCAATTGCGATTCAATTTAAATTAGTCAAAACAAAATTCTAGATACTACACAATGGACTAAATCCAGGACATAAAAAAAATTCAAAAGAATAAATTTAGGATATATTATGTACTAAAATGTTACAATTCAAACTATAAAATGCTCTATGAACTCAATGTCAAAATTGATAGGAAAAGTAAGACAAGAGTATATAGATTATTAAATTTTTTTCTTAAGAAAAATGAATTAATGTATGGAAGAGATAATAATGCCCACTTAGGTGGAAAAGTAGAACTTAATTGAATTTACAAAACAAGAAAATCTTTTTTGAAACAATGTACCTAGCCCTAGTGGCCAAGCTACAACAAAATTTACAAATTTTAATGCGTATATTTTTAGTATTATTTTTTTTAAAAAAAATATCTTCGAAAGTTTTAGGGAAGGAAAAAAAAAGACCATGTAAGGACAAAAAAAAAGGGGCCATTGCATTTGAACCACAAAAATGAGGGGAAAAGAAAAATATATATATATATATATACACACACACATATATATATATATATGTATATATTTATCTTTAATATGGCATCTTCACTTCCTAATTCGTGGGGAAACCATGTACCCATAAGTTTCAAAAGCTGGTGTTTGATGCAATGTCTAGATTTCTTTAATTAAGTTATTCGGTATGTGAGACGTAAATATGCCTATACATTATATTTAAAAGTTATATCTTTGGATGAAAGAAGAATCAGGTAGTGCAATCTTATGTTGGTAATCAGTATCTATTCTTTATTATTATTATTATTATATTGGGGATGTTCGAACACGATAAGAGAGGGGAGAGGAAGATGATGCCGGTTAAGCTGTAGTTCATTGGCATACAATTATTTCATTATCGTGATGTCCAACCAAATCGAAGGTCTTTGGATCTAGTTTGAAATTCTATATCACCTCTACTGTGATATTTACAAGCTATCCATGATGGTGCATCGTAACTCAATGAACTATTCACTGGGATTCCCCTACTAGCAAAAAACATTTGAGCTTATATAAAACCAGTACAAGGTAATAGCTTGGCTTCTGATCATAGAAAAATTATAGGTAGAAAGTGCCATTTTTTGTATCTTTGGAACTTTGGTTTTTATATAATTTAGTCTGAGCCATTTCTGTTGTACTCTGTTATAGTCGACAAAGATTCTGAAAATATAAGCAATTTGAGCATTGGCATCTTGGTACCTATTCATTTTTTTTGTATTCCTTGCCGCTAAATTTCTGTATTGTGTACCAATGTTTCTGTTTGACATTGTATATTTATCTTTTGCTTTCTATTTGCGTGGATGTATTACACTTACTATACTCAATTGGTTCTAATAAGAGCAACCCTTCTAGTCATCACTTTGGATGCCAATTCAATGTGTCGTTTTCCGTTTTCTATTTCTTTGTTTCTTTCTTTTGCTATGTAAAAAAATACACAACAACCAGTGCTGTTAATCTTATCAACTGATCCCATGAGAATCCCCAAATGCAAGGGACTTCCGTGTCATACTTTTTGGTTAAGTTTGTTATTACGACCTAACTGATGAAACATGATTCAAACAACAATCGGTACAGTATCCAGATACTCCAAGACCCGACCTAATGCTCATGGTCAAAGGGGGTTCAATTCCTGAATTGAACAACAAACAGATTGGTTGACCGGCTAGGATGGATAGATCAATCCACAAATGCGTTCGGCAAGTTCGAACAGTCACCTCCTTTCACTCGATCATCGGCCACCTAAGGAACCGATCACTTCGACTCCGATCGATCAATGACAATATTCAACTGAATCTCACCTTGATTTGGTTTCATATCCCAACACGAAATGTATTTTCTAGATAAGAAAGAAAATCTTTATGAATTTAATCGATAAAGAAAGAATCTCTCCGTATAATTAAATTTCTTAAATGATAATGATTTTAAATTTGAACTCTGAAATTTTCGGATTACCTCGTAAGGAAACTAGGGTTATAACGTGAATGCACACAACTCTCGAGGCCGCTTATATAAAAGTCTTCGATATACCAAAATCCAGATAAATTCTCTTGACTCAATATTCAGCACATAAGTCACAGGAAGATCCACTCTCGCTCTCTCTCTTTCTCAGTCTGATTCATTCCTTTTAAAAATTGTTATTTCTAACATGAGCATCGGAGTCTTCGCTGTCAGAGCACCCTCTTGGTCTTTTGTAGGTTTCAAATCCTTTATTCAAGCCGTCATTCGAGTCAAGAAGAAGTCAGATTTATAGAGTCAAGACCTACTTCCAACACTAACCAAAATGTCTTTTTTTTTTTTTTTTTTTTGGTTTGGTCGCTATCCCTACCCAAGTAGCTTATTGATTTCGATCGATCATTGGAAGGGATGACATGGGTCTACATTTGGATCGATTCCTATAATCATGGGAAGGATTGGCGTGGGTCTACATTTGGATCTGCATTTGGGCATCTTGTCGTTAAATAGGATTGTAACACTTTTTGCATCAGTTAACTTGCACCATAAAATCATGAGCCCAATGAGCAAATTAAGAAATAAAAAAAGGGTATTTTATATATTCCATCTTCACCGATTACATCGAAGTAAGAATTTATAGACAATAAAGATAACATTATCTGTTGTTTTGCTTGTTCATGATGTCTTTCTAATTTAAAACCAAAAACACAACCACTCATGGTTGTTTCTATTTCTATAATAAAACTATATAAATTTATAAAATCCTGGCTTGGTTTCCCCTTTGGTGGAAGCATTTTGAATCTTCGTCTGATATATTTTTCTCACAAGTTAGAGAATCTTTTGAAATATTTAAAATATAAAAGAAATTCACTCCCCTATGTCTTTTTTGTTTAAAATTCTTTGTATCATAAATCATTCAATAGTACTTAGAATATGATAACTCCAAAGAAACCATCTAAATTGATAGAATGTCTTCCAAATCCCTAAAATAATCTTAAAACTCTCAGTTTCAAGTTGGTTGAAATTAAAAAAATTCACGAATCCAAACTCATCAGATAAAAACTTTTTAATCCAAAAATCTTATACTCAGTCTCTTCGGATTGTAACAAAAACAAAATGAGCGAACGGTGGAAGTGAGGGACTGAACACCTCCCATCCCATTTACTAATAATAATAATAATAATAATAATTTTATATCTTACCTTCTCTAATTATGATGGTGTTCTGTTCGTCACTTTCACGGTTCCCTCATTTTTATATCTTACCTTCTTTAATTTGGTATCAAATCAATCCTATTTTAATAATTTTATATTTACATTATAAAAGAAATAAAACATTACATTTAATTGAGATTAAGTATATTTTTGTTAAAAATTTGTTAATATAATAATAATTTTAATTTTTTAAAAAACATTTTTTGTATTTAATAAAAATGTAACATAGATTAACATTTTATATTACTGACCATATAGTGTATAGCAAAAGTATTAAAGAGGAGAATAAATGTAAAGCATTGAAAGATAAAATATATAAAAACTTATTCATGAGAATTTATGGAGTCTACAACATAGATCTCCGAATCCATGCATGTCTGCGTACAGAGCAGACATGAAAGTATCATCTGAGATCGTATTTTTAAAAGCGTGATTTTCACTTGCATTTTTTATTTTTTAAGATAAAATAACAAAATTGTGACTCCGACTTGGGGAAAAAATCACATTGTTTGAGTAATTTAATGTATAAAGGACGCTATTTTGAAAAAAAAAAAAAAAAACCCTCAGCCGTCGACCCATTGTTTTAAGACTTTTCCAACAAAACCAAAACCATCCTGCACTAATTTAGAGGGAGAGGGAGAGGGAGAGGGAGAGAACTTTTTAATGGACCTGACACCCTCAGCTCTCAGTCCACTGTTTCAGCCTTTGTCTAAAGACATTTCCGATCAATGTGCAAAACCACCCTACATTATTTTAGAGAGAGAGAGAGAGAAAGAGAGAGAGCGCTTTAATGGTTCTGACACCCTCGGCTGTCCGCCAATTGTTTCAAGACTTTTCCATGTGCAAAACCCCGGTTCGACTTTCGAAGCCTCGATCATATTATCGATGCACGCCATCAACATCAGTGGTCCAGTCAAGCTTGCCTTTTCCATCTTCAACTCTCTCTCTCTCTCTCTCGGGTTGCATTCTCTATGTTGGCTTTTCTCAGTGATTTAATTCGGGTCACCGAACTATTCTATCGGTGGGGCATGTTAGATTTGTCGGGGGTGTTTAATATTGGGTGAAAACTGAATATTCAATTGTATCAAATTAAATTTAAATTTAATTTTTAAATTTTAATTAATTTTTGATTAAAATCAAATTTTAAATTTAATTTTTAATTCGAGTTTCAAATTATAATTTTTAATACAAATTTGAAACAAAAATCAAATTAAAGCTTTAATTATTTTATTTTTTATTTATTTTGATTATTTATTATCTATTTTTTTATATAAATTTTAATGAATATATATTTTTTTAATAAGTAATAAAATAGGAATTAAAAATTCATTGTTATATTAATTCAAATTTAGTTAAATTAAATTTATGTAAAAATTTAGATTTTAAAAATTAAAATCGATTTATTTGATTTATTTAATTCGATTTGAATTTAAATAAAAATTTAAATTTTAAATTTAAATGAACTCGATTTAGTTTTTTATTTGAGATTAAAAAATATTAAATTTGAACAGAGCTATTTAATTTTTTTAAAAAAATTATAACATTCCCTCTTCTCTCCGCTCTTGTCCCTTATTTACTGTCTCCCCTAAAATAAGTTGTTGGTCTCGCCACCGATCTTAACTCGAGCCTGATTGATTGTGGGATAATTGTGTATGTACAAGATTTTTCTCATTTTCTTATAACAGTGAACAAACCCCAGGTGTTTGCCATGGCATGAAGAAATCGAGTAAAATGGCAGTTTGGTCGACGGAAACCAGGTTTCGTCAATCAAATGATCGTCAATTCTCTTTTAAAAAAAAAATATTTAGTTTTTTTGTACTTTTTATTTTTATAATTATAAATTTTGTAATATTATAAGATTCTAATAAATAAAAAATTATATCAAATATTAGTTTCTTTTTAGTATAATTGCTGTTAATCGTATTATATAATAATATATTTTTTAATATAAATAGTTCATTTTAAATATTATATAACAATATATGGTTCTGTAATAGTTTATGAATTTTTTTAATATGTTGTGTGTATATGCCTAGAAAACAAAAGTTTTTGTAGTTGAATTTTTATGTAAGGCAGTTTTACGGAACAAATACGAAGCAGTGGAGAAATTCGGCAAATGCACATACTATTTATCACAAGTACTATCATAAAAAAATTTAAAACCACGAAAAATCTCAAAAACTATTATATCAAAACTATTTTTAGTTTTAGTTTTAATATCCTGAGATGTTGCATTAAGGGCATACCCATTTATTTTCAAATATTTTTAATATTTTAAGTATAATCATAAATTTTTTTTAAATAAAATTATCATTTATTATAGTATAATTATTGATAAAAATATTTTTAAAATATTTTTTAATCTCAAAATATTTGTAATTTTTTTACTTATTATTTTTATAATTATAATTTTTCTAATATTATAATATTAAAGTATTTTTATATATGCACAAATATTTTGCATATTTTTAATATTTTAATATAATTGTAAATTTTATAATAAAATTATCATTTTATAATTTAATTTAAAAAAGCAAAAAAATAAAAAACAGAAAAAAAAGCCTTAGTCAAGGGCGGCGTGCCTTAGTTGATGAAGGCAAGCAATTAATTAAAAAAATAGAGAAAAAGACAAAAAAATAATTAAAAAAGGAGAAAAAAGTCTTAGTCGATAGACTAAGCTTCAAAATATTTGTAAATTTTTTACTTATTATTTTTATAATTATAATTTTTCTAATATTATAATATTAAAATATTTTTATATATACATGAATAATTACAAATTTTATTATAAAATTATGATTTTATAATTTAATCTTAAAAAACAAAATAATAATTAAAAAAGGATATGCATTTAATTAAAAAAAATAGAGAAAGAAATAAAAAAAAAGTTTTAATTGGCAAAAACATGCATTTAATTAAAAAAATAGGGAAAAAAAAAGCTTTGTTCGATTAGGTAGCCACCAATACACAAGTGTTACGTTATATTACCGTGGTTGTCTCAACTGAATATAAGATTAAATATCTTTAAATATGATCAAGATTTGATTTCTGTTAGGAATATTGAGTCCTCATATGTATAGTATATTTTCTGTTGAAAAACTTACCCTTCGAAAAAAACCATTATAATGATCGATCAAGATTAATAAGGATAAAACTCTAAATATCGAACACTGACACCGTCTAAAACAAGATAAAACAAAAATAAAAAAACAAGTGTCACGGTATTATCCAATAGACCTTATCATGTGGTTGTCTACGTGGTGGTAGAATCTCCCTTGCGCCTCGGTAGAAGCGTCAGAGGATGTTCAAATCTCCAAATCTCCTTAAAATGACCCGAAGCTCGAAGTCCCATACGTTCATTTTCATTAGCGCAAGAGGTTTTTTTTTTTCCTGAGTGAAAATGCAACGCTAATAAATCGATGTTATCTTATAAATTTTAACATTAAAAAATTATATTCTTCTTAAATTTATAAAAAAAAATTAATTTTAGGATTTTACTAATTTTTAATTAACAATGTGTAAATCCTAAAATTAATTTTTTTTCTATATATAATAGGTGCATATTTACTAACTTAGCCGATAGAACCGTGGTTTGTTCACCAGCGAAAAGTGCGCTTGAAATTGAAGGAAAGCGGGATTGGTGGGATATAGTGATATATTTTTTAATCATAATCATCAGTTTAATTTATGATTTGGATATAAAATTGCAATTGTAGGAAAACGAGATTGGTGAGATGGGGTATTAGATTTTTTAATCACAATCATAAATTTAATTTATGATTTGAATATAAAATTAACTATATTAAGAGAGTAATATCTTTAATAGATCACGATAAATCTAAGATCGAATTATTTAAAATATAATTTTAAATATATATTGATCTAATAAAAAGAAAGAAAAAGAAAAAAAAGCGGGGCTGGTGGGGGGGGCGGGGGGATCAGAAGAGATCGGACGGATTGTCCCAATTGATGGCTGTAGCCATAGGACCAGTCTTCCTAGAGGACCACCCATTTCATAATGCTTAGGAAAAGCTTCATATGGGTTGGACGAAAATGACAAGACATGAATTCTCCACCCCACTTCATCAATAGCAACTTCACAAAAACATTGAAGAAAAATGAGGTGAAAATAATTAAAAAGGAAAGTGGGTCTCGGATCATGAGCTCCTAATAAATCAATAAAAAAAGCACGTATTTTTTTATCAAGAAACTACAACAAAAATACTTTATTTTTCTTTAAAAAAAATTGTTAATAAAAAAATATATAAAACTTTTATATACTTTCTTTTCTAGAATCGAACTCTAACTTTTTAGGAGTAAGTTTTTCAATAGTAATCGAATCCATACATGAAAATATGAACTCATTACTTCCAACTAGTAATATTGGTGCATGAGGGGTGCACCATAGTCCTCACAAATCTGTTGACATGCTACTATAATCTCGATCTAGTTCAATGGTTTGATTCATAAACCTTTATTGAGATAATTCTGATTTTTAAAAGGCCTATTTAATAGGCAATATCCAGTTGAATGTGTATTCGAGGAGAATATTGCTTTTGAAGAACAAAGTCAAGGGTCATTGAAATCTACAAGTCCGGGATTCTCATTGCATACTCTTCACTGTGGGTTGGAAGAAATAAAGGAGATCCGAACTCTGAATTTCAAACAAAAGGGAAGTTCTAGGAAGTTTCATGACTTTGGTGACAAACCAAAAATGCATTAGGAGTACAAAGGAAAGTTCATAGAATAAAATTTAGGTGAACAAATACAAATAAATATGTTTTTTTTTTTTTTTTTCTGCTTTTGTTTTTGTGGGTGGGGCTTTGATTGGCTGTTCATTGAGCTAGCTAACATGTAAAGTTTAATAGACGTTATTGCAGAAAAACATGGTGAAGGTGCCACCCACAAGTCTACAGGATGGTTGGAGGGATTCATTTTTTTTTTCCCCTAGATTTGGTCCACCGTCAAGTGTCTGAAATTTTGCTCCGATTAATTTTAGTCGAACTGCTGTCGGGTCCCAATCGGGAGGGAGCTCTCCCAACGTGATTTTTTCTATTCTCAATGACGTTCAAACTCAAACGTTTAGTTAAGAGATCGTAACATCCTTTTCATTGTGCTAATCAAACGTTGGTATACCAAAAGTTGGTATAGTTGGAGGGATTCGATAGTATGAAGACACTCTTCCATGGAATGACACAATCATCTTTGGACCAAAATAACTTAAAATGAGTAAAACGAGAACAAAGGATACAAATTCCGAATTGAAATGTGGTATCCAGAGGAATAAGAATAAAGCCATTAGATGGAATTTTAAGATCTTGCATGAATAACATTTTCAGTTGCCTTTGCACCTTTAACATGTTGCCAAATTTCACACTCGCTCTTAATTATTACCTTCTATCCAAAGAGAATGGTTTTAATAAATCCCTAAAACCATCTTCCTTGTTGGGATTATATCATATTTTTTCTCTGTTTTTACCATTTTGTTGACTTATTTGTATGATAATATTTGATTTAGTTATTCAAATAAATAAAGAATTTTTCATATTATTCATACATTCATAAAATTATTTATTTTAATTTAAATGATTTGTATATGTATGGTATATATAATAGATATAAATTATAGTTACTTAATGCTTGACATAAACTAAAAGTTTATTGCTACTCGGTGAATCTGAATACTTCATTATGTATATGTTATAACTTATGAGTCTCATGATAATTCGGAAAGGTTTACCTTAATTATGAGATGAGATCCAGACTTGATAGAACTTAGTGTATAGGGATGGCAATTTGTACCAAATCTGGTAGATACCTGCTCCTGTCCTATCTAGTGGAGGTGGGTAAGGGGCCGGGTGTGGAGTGGATGAGGGTATAAAATTTTTAAACTCGTGGAGGGTTGGGTAGGGTATGGATATAAATTTTATACCTATTGTGTACTATACCCGACCCTCTATATATATATATATATACACACACACTGTTATAGTCTTCTAAAAAATAATTTTCATTTCACCTTTCCTTTTTCTGTACTAGGTTAGGGAACATCAACATCCCTTCCTCATCGCCAAGTTGTAAAACTTTTTCTTTTTTTTTTTTTTTTAATTTGAAGTTTCCTAATTATTTTTAAGTTTATTTCATTCTTAAGCAAGTATTTAATTATTTTTACTTCAATTAAAAATATGATTTTTTTTTTAGAAAATTTGATAACTATTTTTAGGCTAAATATTATTATTATACCGAAATATGTTTCCATATCAATTTTCTTTTCTCTACTCTTACTTTCCCTTCTTATTTTCATTTCTTCCTAATTTCCTTTCCTCTAACTCAGCAGGAGAGTACCCTTTTATTTTTCCAATTTGATGGCCTGGGATAACACATGCAAGTCGATAACTCAAAACTGTGAAAGAGAATTTGAAGTGCAAACAACTCTCTCTCTCTCTCTCTCTCTCTCTCTCTCACAGAAGGCTCATCTCATACATTGTCTTTTTTTATGTAAAATTTTGTTAAAATCTTAAGTTTTTGTTTGTTTAAAATTACATTTTGATTTTGAAATTTGGATTGAAACCCTAAAATCCCATTTTTTTAATGTAAAAATTTGTTCAAACCCTAAATTTTTGTTTGCTTAGGATTATATTTTGGTGTGTGGGTGGATAAACTCGTGGGTAGGGATGGGTTAGGTTGGGTGGAGGGTAGAGTATAAAATGTTTTATCCACTACGGGTGGAGAGTCAGGGTGAGTATGGAGTTTTAAGGTAGAGGGACGAGTAGAGTTTGACAAAAACCCGCCCCATTGCCATCCTTATTAATGTAGATAGTTAGCATTAAATATAACATACAAACAAATTTTCTCAAACGTGATGTCATTGCTAGAACTGGCAATTGGGCTGGGCCAGCCTGAGCTCGGCCCATTTTGAATGGCCGAACTCGACTCATTTTAGAGCCGGGCCGAGCTTGGGCCCAATATTTAAGCCCGTTTAAATTACGGGCCGACTCTGAACATAAATGGGCTTGGCCCTTTATTAGCCCGGCCCATTTTAAAGTTAAATATTATGCTTTTTTTTTTTTTTAATAATGGGGGACAAGGTCAGTTTGCTTACATAGAGAAGAGAAAGAGGGGTCTTGTCCCTTGTACGCATGTCAACACTCCTCCCTCTCTCTCACTCTCTCTCTCTCTCTCATGCTCACTCACTCACTCTCTCTCACTCTCACTCAATCACTCTCTCTTGTCTCTTCCCTCTCTCTCACGCTCACTCACTCTCACTCTCTCACTCACGCTCTCTCTCGTTCCTCTCTCTCTCACTCTTTCCTCACAATCTCTCACTCTTCCCTCGCTCCTGCTCCTCGCTCACGGCTATTCTACTTCTCCGACCATCGCTCACTCTCCCCATTCTCTCTTACTCTTTTTTTTTTGGCTCAGTCTCTGCTTTTCGCTCACTCACGCTTCCCTCTCTCACTCTTTCACTATTTTTTTCTTTTTTTTTTTGCTCCCTCTCTGCTCTTCGATCTTCTTTTTCCTACTTTCTTGCCAGTGAAGATCAATTCAATGATGGAGATGTCGAATCTGTAACGAATCGAAGGTCGGAGAAGCAAAAAAGCTGGTAAATCTCTTCAAACTTGGCTATTTCCCCTTGTCCTTCACCTTTCTTCTCAATGTTGCCTTTTTTTTTTTTTGATTTTTTGGATAGATCGAGCTCGGGTCTGGCCCGAAATGGGCCCGAGGCCCTTTTAATTTTTTTGGCCAAACTTGAGCCTGGATTCTCCTAATTTATTCGAGCCTAGCTCGGGTTCGGACCAGTAAAATTTTAAACGGGCCGAGCCCGAGCTTTGTAAAGCCCAACTCACAAAGCTCGATTGCCAGCCCTAATCACTGCATAAAAACATACATTTCCAACCACTTTTTTTTTTTTTTTTTTTTTTTTTACCATTCTTGATATTTTCTAAGTGTCATAGGATATGATGACAAAAAAATGTCCGCTAAAATGTCAAAAAAAATTTCGTCGGGGATAGTTTTGACTTTTTCTTACAAACGTCAAGATATTGCGCCAACGCTTCTAAGGATAAATGTCCACAATAGGATGGTGATAACATTGACAAATCCATGTTCCTTGCCAATGTTTATCCTTAGAAACACCAGCAAGGTATTTTTTTTTTTTAATTCCTTTTAAGTATGGTTTGTTTATGTTTGATGCCAAAATCTGATCCCAAATCCAAAACAAACATAAACTTGTTTATCACATTGCCATCAAACACAATATTAAATATCAACAACAATAATTCTAAACTTCAAATTTCATCCATATTTTATATTTCAAATAAACAATCATTCAACCACCAATTTCAAATAAATCATTACTTCATATTTCATATTTCACAATATCAACCACAATATTAAACACTAATCACAATATCTCCAAACTTTATGTTTCATCCATACTTCATATTTCAAACAAATAACTCTTCATTCCAAATATAATGTAAATTTGAAAGAACTAAACAACCATCCACACATAATTTTAAACCCAAAAAAATAAAGTTTTTATTAAAAAGCATAAAAAAATTATTACAAAAAAAGTTAATAAACCAACATATGCCATTATATACAAAATCTGCATCACCTCCCAAGGCGTGGGACCACCCCTTGGATGGAATGAGAGCCACCACCTTCACTAACCGAATCATTATCATCTTGTAGAGAACAAAAATTAGTGTATCACCTAAAATGATACATAAGATAATTCTTATTATGTAAAGAACAAAAGTTAGTATGTTATCTGTTTGCACATCTCGGGAAGGATTTTTATATCTTGAAATTTTGAAGCCAACATTTGATACAAGATATCAAATTTGGCTTTTGTTTGCTCCAATTCATAGCACATCTTGGCTAACTCTTGTGTAGAGCTAGCTTTTGTGTAAGAACATGATGATTTTCCATAGTAACTAGTAAGTGTTGGCCCCATTTCTCTACCTCTAACTCCACCCAGACGTTCCTTGCTAGTCACTTGGAGGAATATTCTATCCTCGTTTTGATTGATGGACTCTTCTATTGAAGCAGCTTGTTGAGTTGCCATCAATTCATCAACTTGTTCTTATGTATAGAAAATGTATATAGAAATATTAACAAAAATTCTCATAAAAATATGAATACAAACACTTAAAAATAAGTGATATCTAAATTTCATGTGACTTTCTATCATATTGGCAAATTCTACGCTCTCGTATAAACCGTCCTTCTTGTGGATTGTTTTGCATAGTTCAATTCTGTGAGAAGATGTTCTGTCTCTAATCTCTAAAACAAAATTGCTAACGACTAAAAGAATTACAATATTAGTATTTAAAATAATTACCAATTCCTTCGTGCACCTAGCAAATGACTTTGAGCCTCATGTGTGTGTGTATACGTTTGCTACAATCAGCTCTACTTTCCTGCTTTAGACTTCTCCTACAAAATATTTTAAGTTATTATGGTAAGTATATAAAAGTAAAAAAAAATATTATTAAGTAGAATATGTTAATTACCTTCTCACATCTTGAGTACGAATGTGCAATATTGTCCTCCCACTTATGAGGGTTGTGACCCTCCACGGCATTTGCTAAAACCTCTTTAGTAGTTTTCTTCTCATCATAACATGAAGAAATAATAATGAACAACCTAGGTTGTTTTTGACACTTTTTATTTTTTTATTTTTTGGATTTTAAAAGAAGATTGAGGAGAGAATGAAAAAGATTAAAATAGGAGATTGATAATGGTTTCACCCTCCCCGATGTACATCCACTCATAGATTTTACCTTGATTTTTTAATCTACTATTTTTAATCAAAATAGTATACCCAAATAGTTTAATCAGGTATTAGTCAGACCTTACAAGTATTTCTCTCAATCACTTCCCACTATGTTTGTACAGGAGCTAGCAAACATAGATCATGTTTCACACAAACACCTTTTAAATCCGAATCAAAAGAACCCTTTTTTTATCTTTTACAAGCGTTCTGAGGTGAAACAAGAATATAATTAATGAATCTTTAATTTTAGATGATACATTAAAACTCAAAAGGAAAATACAACACAAAGAAAATTAAGTTCATTGAAGATTGTTGTTTAATAATGCTTACCAATATGATTCAAAGATACTCTAAAAGTTGTTTAATCTTCTTTTGAAGTGTTATAGTTATAAACTTGACGAAGAGATAGCCGTTGAGATTCATTTAATATAGAAATATAGTCATTGCAAGTGGTTGGGGCTCATTTAATACTAAAACAGCTTTTCTGAATTGCTAGTCGTTACTCACATCTAGCCAACTCTTTCTTTCTCCAGGTCGATTGTGTTTTGAATTTTGTATTGTTCAGGGCTAGTACAAGTTGCCTTCATATGTATGTCAAGTCGACTTGTGTTGTATTTTGCTTGAATATTTTTGCATTGTTGCTCATGTAAGTCAGTTTGTGCTCTCTTTATGTCAATTGTTGCTTACTAGTGCTTAAAAATTTTCATAATGTCACTTGTGCAAATCGACTAGTGTTCTCTTTTGACTGATTTGAATTTCATTTTGTTTAAATATTTTCAATTGTGTTACTTGTGCAGGTCGACTTGTATATGCTTCAGGTCAACTTGGGTTTGATGGTATTTAAGCATTTAGTTTTATGGCTGATGCAAGTCGACTTGGTATTGCATGCTTGTCGAATTGTGTTTGATAGTGCCTAGGCAAACTTGCATTATAGCTCATGCAGGTCGACTTGGTATTGCTTTCTAGTTGACTTGTGTTTGACAGTATTTAGGCATACTTGTATTGTGGCTCATGTAGGTCGTCTCCTCTTTGTGATAGGTCAAGTTGGTGTAACTTGATTTAGTATATTTTTTGTTATGGCTCATGTAAGTTGGCTTGCTATTGCTTGTAGTCAATTATAGGAGTGTTCACTAAAGTCTATGATACGTGCATGTCAACTTGAACATAGGTTAGGTTGACTTGTGCTCAGTGGACTTTGAGTTTTTTTTTTTAAAGGCTGTGATGCATATGTATATGCCAACTATGTAGAGTGTCTAGGCAGACTTGAGCTTGAACTCACTTAAGATTTTATAAGTTCTTAATGTGCAAGTCGACTTGTGACTTGAGTAGGTCGATTTGGACTTAAGCTTTTAAGTTCTAGTACGTGGCATGTGGCTCGTGGCCTGTAGCTCATGACCTGTGTCCTAACTTGCTCATAAACTGTGGCTTGTGAATCAACTTGACTTTCAAAAATTTTTCTAAGTGTTGGTGTAGTAGGTTGACTCTCTTATATTTAAGTTCAACTCATTTCTTCTTCGGGTTGACTTGCAATTTCCTTGCCTCAAGTTGACTTAATGTAGCAAAGTTGACTTGTTATTGCTTCTGGTCACAAGTTTCTCAAGTTTTTCATATTTGGATTGACTTATAATCCCTTTAGGTTGACTTATTGGATACACTATTCTATCTTGAGTTAATCAAGTTGACTTGACCATCAGTAAGTCAAATTGCTCAGCAGGTTGTTCATCAAGTTGACTTGAGTTAGCCTCAGGCTGACCTGTTATAACACCGACACTGTGGTATCCGTACTAGTGTACTATTTTCGAAATATATATATATAAATAAAATATCCCTCAGTTTATATATATAGAGTTTATTTATATTGATTTTCGATTTTGGAGTCTTTAAATTGAATTTTTGGTATATTCTAAATGTCGTACCCGCGATTTGTAGTGTAAAGTGAGTATAAAAATATATATATATATATATGTATATTCATTCATTCATTAATTTATTTATTTACTCATTTAATCATTTATAAATTTATTTATAAAAAGAAATACATATATATATAAATCCCAAATTAGAATTAAGGTTAGAAACTCTAATTCTTTTCTCCCTCTTTCTCACTCCGTTTCTTCCTCTCCCGCGGCTCTCTCTCTCCCCGCAGCCGCTCTCTCTCTCGCTTTCCTCCGCCCCCTCCACCGCGATCAACCGCCACCTCCAACCACCCACGGTTGCCACCGCCCGTTCTTCTCTCTCTTCCCCCTTCGTTCTCTCTCTGCTCCATTTCTCTCTATTTCTCTCTATCTCTCGCGATTCTCTCCCTCTATCCGTCACTCGTTCCGCTACCATCAACCGCCCTCCGCCTCCTCCCTCCGTCGCCAACCACCCACGACCACCACCCTCTCTTTTTACCTCCCTCTCGATTCCCCTCTCTCTATTTATCTCTCTCTGTTTTGCCCCTCTCTGTTTCTCTCTCTATCCCTCGCGATCTCACTGTCTCTCAGTCTCCCCCAGTCTCTCTCGCTCTGCTACTCCCTTTTCTCTCGATCGCTCACCCTCGGTTCTCTCTCTCTATTTCTCTTTCTCAGTCTCTCACTCTCTGCTCACTCCCACGCATGATAGCCCCTCTCTCTCCCTTGCTCGCACACTCTGCTCTCTACCGAGAGCTCTTCTGCAAGCCGCGCTGAGGTCCCTAACCTAGCGACCTATAAAGTTTCGAAAACCCTCTGCCGCGGTTACCTGTGATCCCTCCACTGTGCAGGTAAGGGTGAGAGTTCTAACCTATAGTTCTAGGGTTTTGATTTCAATAGGGAATGAGTCTAATCATTGAATTGTACTTCGAATTGGAAGTAATGTAGGTCCAGACTGAGTTTTAGGCACACAAACGATAGGGTTGTGGACTGCGAAAACCCTAGGTAAGGTAAAATTCTGGTTCCTTCAATAGATGAATGAGATTAGGTTAAATTTAGAATAAGATTCTTATATGTGTCTTGAAATATGTGGAAGTTGAGGGGAGTGCGTTTTTCCTGACATTTGGTATGTGAATTCTAGAGTGTTATCTAAATTTTTCAGGAAACTATACTGTCTGATACTAAAGAAGCATGTTAAAGGATAATAGAATCGAGTTGAATTGATCTGAATGGGTTCCCTTAGAGTTTAATTCGACATGTGCATGAAAATAATATGAATTTGGAATTTGAATTATTGCAAATCATGAATTATTGTTTATGAATAATGTTGTTTGACACTCCAATAGTTCACCTACACTATTTGTGCTTGATATTAATCCCCTTACTCACTGGGTATCTTCCTTGATACTCACTCCTCTTCTTTCCTCCCTCAAACAGGATTATTGTGCTAGAGCGACACTTCAGATTCTAGAGGTTTTGGTGGATCCACGACGGTGAGGTCTAAGATTAAGTTGAAATCTGAATTCTACACTTTATTTCGACCCTACGAGGTCATGATATTAAGGTCCGTAGTTGGCCGTGTACATATTATGGGATGACTGTATAACTTATAGACATTTATTTGCGTAACTCTCATATTGGTTCATTTCGTTTGCATTGAGGCATTTGTAATTATTTAAAATGATTACTTGGGAATTTGTTATACATTTGTATAAACTTTAGGCTCGCTCGGTGTGGCGGCTGCTTATGCTCTAGTTGGGCATGACAGTAGAGGTCTGTGGCTAGATCTGCTAGTAATTATTATAGTCTGGTATTGTTCTGGTTGTCTGCTGTGGGTTGGTGGATTATTGTGAAGCCGGAATGACCATTTTATTTAATTTATAGGATGGTTGTGCAATATACATGTTAAATTGTACATGGGAGACCTCCGAAATATGGGGAGATTCTGTTTGATTTTCTGTAAAAATGTAGTCGGCAACCAGGGTAACGAGCGGCTGCTCACGACCCCGGTTCGGGGCGTGATAGTTGTATTGGTATCAGAGCTCTAGGTTGAGAGCTGTGTTTATAAAAAAGTTTTAAAAATATTCCCAAGTACATTTTAAAAATTTTCAATGCATTAGAGAGTTTCATATAGTTATTTAAAATCCCATACATAGTCATAGGCATATAAGTTCTTCTATTTTAGGGGGTTGGATACATGATGCATCTATCCCATTATTTTGCATTCACATGTCTTGATCCATAACTCAATTTTTTTAAGAGGTTAGTTACTCTATAACTAACCCTAATCCTTGAATTCTACCTAATGAAAAGTGTGCTCTTTTTGCAGAACTATGCCGCCTAGACGTGGTAGGCACGGTGTACCACCAGAGAGTCCCTCAGTGCCTGAAGCTTCTAGGACACTCTAGGCTCCAGAGTACCAGAGGGTGCTTCCTCTACTCACGCACCTTACCAGTGCCACCCCTAGTACCTCCACCCGCTGGTACAGTCGAGATTCCTCCACCACCACTCGACGCTTTGAGGCAGTGGCAGGAGTGGTACAGTAGATATGGGGTACAGATGCCACCACCTCCATCACATACTCTAACGACCACACCTGCAGCCGTACCTACTCCTACGGTACCGATTCTTCCTTCGGTGGCCGGTCCTTCTATTTCTGGTCCAACCGATGAGACATCGGTTACTTTGAGGCGCATCCATGAGGTTACTCAGTTGGTGAAAGAGTCTCGGCAACTCGGATACACAGACTTTTCAGGATCTAGTGATGCCATAGCGGCGAAGCACTGGATCAACAGAACTCGCAGGATCCTTACTGATCTGGGGTTTCATAGGAGTCAGGTTGAGAGTTGCTGAGAGACTCCTCGACAGAGATGCCCTCTCGTGGTGGGAGGCTATCCGTGACAATGCTACACAGATTCTGCGGTGGGAGGACTTTCTACGAGAGTTCGACCGCAGGTACTTCACCTTGTTCTAGCAGGACCGTATGAGGACGGAGTTTCTGCACTTACGCTAGGGGACTAGGTTAGTCTCAGAGTACGAAGCTTAGCTTAGACGACTAGCAGCATTTGTCCCCGACATGGCTACACCAGCTCAGATGAGATTCAAGTTTGAAGATAGCCTCTGATTGAGCATCAGGAAGTATATGACGGTGACTCCCTCTTTTACACTATCAGAGGTGATTGATTCAGCATATCGGGCATAAGAGATCGTCTGAGCTGAGGTTAGGCAGAGAGAGAGTCACCAGAAAAGGAAAATTGGGTCACAGGGTGGATAGTCTTCGAAGAGGGGTAAAGGTTTTGGATATCCCGGAGGTTCTTCTAGCTTCAGACCAGTAGGACCGGGACAGGGACCTCGACCACAGGGCTTTGGGGCACCAGCCCCTAGTGTCACTGCATAGCCTACTACACAGACATAGTCTTTCTGCCACAGATACGACAACTATCATGCATATGGGGCATTTACAGTACCGGTTACTTGCTACCAGTGTGGGAAGCAAGGTCATTTTAAGAGTGCCTGCCTAGATTTAGGTTGAGGATAGACTTTACGGAGTCATACTGGTACCTCTGACACAGGCTAGCAGGGGGCACCTGTGTACTCAGCTCTTACAGCTCCTCGGACTGCAGCCGGGAGTAATACAGTGCCAGGACCATCGCGACAGCAGCCTAGGGCCTAGGCTCGTGTGTTTGCGATGACGCCAGAGGACGCACAGGCAAACCCTGATGTTATTATGGGTAATCCTCCTGCAGACCTCTCAGTGTAATACTTTTGTTGTACTTTCTTCACGAGACCTAGCATATCATGACGTCGATGTACAGTTTTGACTAGTTAAAACTTTAGAAGCTTAACTAGTTTGATATACATATATAGTTATATATACTTTTCTTCGCATTCTAAATATCTTTAATCTTTTTCCTATCTTTAGGTATCATGCGAATATTTGGTATCGACGCCCGTATTCTCATAGATACCGGGTCAAAATTTTCCTATGTGAGCGACACGTTCACTCGCCATTCTGATAGGTCTTCTCACCACTTGATGAGGAGATTATGATAGTCACACCTCTTGACAAGCATATCATTCGAGATACAGTCTATAGAGGCTGTGAGGTCAGTATTGAGGAGGCGGTATTAGAGGCAGATCTGATTCCACTCCCTATCTCGGATTTTGATGCCATCCTAGGGATGGATTGGCTGAGTTTACACCGGGCTTCCGTGGATTGTTTTACGAATGAGGTTGAGTTTCGGAGGTCCGGGCAGCCACCGTTGGTATTCCGGGGTAAGAGACGGGTATTGTCCCGCTGTATTATATCTGTTATGAAGGCCAGACGCATGGTACGCCGTGGATGTACGACTTATCTGGCTTATGTCGTTGACACCACTGCTAAGGGATTGAGACTTGAGGATGTCCCTGTGGTACAGGAGTTTCCAGATATGTTCCCCGAGAAACTTCCCAGATTACCACCAGTTTGAGAGTTTGATTTTGAGATTGATCTAGTACCGGGAACCAATCCTATTTTTATTCCGCTATACAGAATGGCGCTTGCGGAACTGAGAGAGCTTAAGATTCAGTTGCAGGAACTTCTAGACAAGGGATTTATTCGCCCGAGCACTTCACCCTGGGGCGCTCCGGTGTTATTTATAAAGAAGAAAGATGGTATACTTCGGCTTTGTGTGTATTAAAGGCAGTTGAACAAAGCCACCATCAAAAACAGATATCCCCTGCCACGTATCGATGATTTGTTTGATCAGCTGCAGGGAGTCATGGTTTTCTCTAAGATTGATCTCCGTTCGGGTTATCATTAGTTGAGGATTCGGGCCGAAGATGTGCCCAAGACAGCTTTTCGCACCCGATACGACCATTATGAGTTTCTAGTCATGCCGTTTGGGCTGACTAATGCCCCAACTGCTTTTATGGATCTGATGAACCGAGTCTTCCACAATTTCTTGGATCGGTTTGTCATCGTATTCATCTATGATATCTTGGTGTATTCACGGAGTGATGAAGATCATGTTCAGCACCTTCGAGTGGTATTACAGATATTCCGTGAGAAGCAGCTATATGCCAAATTCTCGAAATGTGAGTTTTGGCTGAGACAGATAGGATTTTTGGGGCACATTGTCTCCGCAGAGGGTATTTATGTTCATCCGCGAAAGGTTGAGGCGATATTGAAGTGGGAGCAGCCACAAACAGTTACTGAGATCCGTAGTTTTCTCGGTTTAGCCGGGTATTATCGCAGATTTGTAGAGGAATTTTCCCGAGTAGCTGCTCCGTTATCTAGATTGACCCAGAAGGGGGTTAACTTTGTTTGGGATAACCGTTGTGAGGTGAGCTTTCAGGAGTTCAAACAACGGTTGACCTTTGGTCCTATTTTAGCCCTTCCCACTAGCAGTGAATACACAGTGTACAGTGATGCTAGTCGACATGGATTGGGTTGTGTTCTGATGCAGGATGGTCGGGTTATTGCATATGCCTCACGATAGCTGAAGAAACATGAGGTTAACTACCTGACAGATGATTTGGAGTTGGCAGCCATAGTCTTCGCGTTGAAAATATGACGACATTATCTTTATGGGGTGACCTGCAGAGTATTTACAAATCACAGGAGTTTGAAGTATCTATTTACCCAAAAGGAGCTGAATTTGAGACAAAGGAGATAGTTAAAGCTTCTCAAAGATTATGACCTCATTATTGACTATCATCCGGGCAAGGCGAATGTTGTAGTAGATGCATTGAGTCGAAAGTCAGCATCATCCTCACAGTCGACAGAGGAAGCATACCTTTCTTGTCTGGTAGGACTCCGAGCCTTAGGAGTCAGTTTGACTAGTGATGATCAGGGAGGCTTACTAGCCAGATTTGAGGTCAGGCCGACTTTGTTCGACCGTATCAGAGAGTTCCAGAGTACAGATGAGGAGTTTCAGGGTATTGCGGATAGAGTCCGCGGAGCTGAGGGCGGAGACTTTAGGATCCGAGAAGATGGTTTATTAGTTTCAGGGAGCGGGTTTGTATTCCCGCTGATACAGATCTCCGCAAGGTCATACTTGAAAAGACACACTCCTCTACTTACGCATTGCATCCGGGTGGTACTAAGATGTATTGAACCATTTGGGATAGTTATTGGTGGCCTGGCATGAAACGAGAAATTGCAGACTTTGTGGCTAGATGTTTAGTTTGCCAGCAGGTGAAGGCCGAACATCAGCGGCCGGCAAGTACATTACAGCCCTTACCCATTCCTGAGTGGAAGTGAGATCACATTACTATGGATTTTGTGACAGGGCTACCGCGGACTTCATCTCTGCATGATGCCATTTTGGTGATTATAGATCGACTCACCAAGTCCGTATATTTTTTTCCTATTCGCAGCGACTATCCTTTGGAGACCTTGGCACGTCTTTACATCGATACGATAGTCAGGCTGCATGGTGTCCCTGTGTCCATAGTATCAGATAGGGACCCAAGGTTCACTTCCAGGTTTTGGCCCAAGTTGCAGGAGGCAATGGGCACGAGGCTGAGTTTTAGCACGACCTATCATCCACAGACAGATTGTCAGTCAGAGAGGACCATTCAGACCCTTGAGGACATGCTGAGAGCATGTGTGATGGATTTCTGGGGTAGTTGGGATCGACACCTTCCACTGGTCGAATTTGCATATAATAACAGCTATCAGGCCAGTATTGGGATGCCACCATATAAGGCACTGTATGGCAGGAAGTGCCGCACCCCGATATGCTGGGATGAGGTCGGAGAGCGATGTCTCAGCAGTGTTGAGTTGATTGAGAAAACGAAGGATAATATTAAGGTCATCTATGAGTGGATGAAAGCTGCCTAGGACAGACAGAAGACATATGCCGATCGTAGGCGACGACCTCTTGAGTTTGCCACGGGAGATATGGTTTTCTTGAGAATATCTCTTTTGAAGAGAGTTATACAGTTCAGACAGCGGGGCAAGCTGAGCCCTAGATATATTGGGCCCTTTCGTATCCTTGAGAGGGTCGGGAGTGTGGCATACAGATTGGAGTTGCCAGATGAACTATCCCGTATTCACGACGTCTTCCATGTCTCAGTACTCAGGAAGTACCTAACTAATCCTACTCATATACTTGAACCTCCACCTGTTGAGTTGCGAGAGGACCTTAGTCTTCCAATTCAGTCCGTGGCTATTCTAGATCGGCAAGTCAGAAAGCTACGGAGTAAGGAAGTTTCATTGGTCAGGGTTTTGTAGAGAAGTGATCAAGTTGAGGAAGAAACCTGGGAGTCCGAGGAGGCTATAAGGAGACCGTACCCCCATTTGTTTACTGTTTAGTTTTCTTTTAGTTTCGAGGATGAAACTTATTTTTAGGAGGTTAGAAAATGTAACACCGACACTGCGGTGTCCGTACTAGTGTATTATCTTCGAAATATATATATAAATAAAATATCCCTCAGTTTATATATATAAAGAGAAATTTTTTTATTTATATTGATTTTCGATTTTGGGGTTTTTAAATTAAATTTTTGATATATTCTAAATACCGTACCCGCGATTTGTAGTGTAAAGTGAGTATAAAAATATATATATGTATATTCATTCATTCATTAATTTATATATTTACTCATTTAATCATTTATAAATTTATTTACAAAATATATATATATATATAAAAATCCCAAATTAGAATTAGGGTTAGAAACCCTAATTCTTCTCTCCCTCTTTCTCTCTCTGTCTCTTCCTCTCCCGTAGCTCTCTCTCTCCCCGTAACCGCTCTCTCTCTCGCTTTCCTCCCCCCCTCCGCTGCGATCAACCGCCACCACCAACCACCCATGGTTGCCACCGCCTGTTCCTCTCTCTCTTCCCCCTTCGTTCTCTCTCTGCTCCGTTTCTCTCTCTTTCTCTCTATCTCTCACGATTCTCTCCCTCTATTTGTCACTCGTTCTGCCACCATCAACCGCCCTCCGCCTCCTCCCTCCGTCGCCAACCACCCACAACCACCACCCTCTCTCTTTACCTCCCTCTCGGTTCCCCTCTCTCTGTTTATCTCTCTCTGTTTTGCCCTCTCTGTTTCTCTCTCTATCCCTCGCGATTTCTCTCGTAATCTCACTGTCTCTCAATCTCCCCAGTCTCTCTTGCTCTGCTACTCCCTTCTCTCTCGATCGCTCACCCTCAGTTCTCTCTCTATTTCTCTCTCTTAGTCTCTCACTCTCTGCTCACTCCCACGTGCGATAGCCCCTCCTCTCCCTTGCTCACGCGCTCTGCTCTCTACCGAGAGCTCTTCTGCAAGCCACGCTGAGGTCCCTAACCTAACGACCTGCAAAGTTTCGAAAACCCTCTGCCGCGGTTACCTGTGATCCCTCCGCTGTGTAGGTAAGGGTGAGAGTTCTAACCTATAGTTCTAGAGTTTTGATTACAATAGGAAATGAGTCTAATCATTGAATTGTACTTCAAATTGGAAGTAATGCAGATCCGGACTGAGTTTTAGGTGCACGAACGATAGGGTTGCGGACTGCGGAAACCCTAGGTGAGGTAAAATTCTGGTTCCTTTAATAGATGAATGAGATTAGGTTGAATTTAGAATAAAATTCTTATATATATCTTGAAATAGGTGGGATTTGAGGATATTGCGTTTTTCCTGAAATTTGGTATGTGAATTCTAAAGTGTTATCTAAATTTTTCAGGAAACTAGACTGTCTGATACTAAAGAAGTATGTTAAAGGATAATAGAATCGAGTTGAATTGATCTGAATGGGTTCCCTTAGAGTTTAATTCGACATGTGCATGAAAATAATATGAATTTGGAATTTGAGTTTAAGGATCGATGCAGCTTTTTTCATTATAAGTCGTCCTGCCTATAAGCAATCAAAATACGATCTCTATATTATGAAAATAGATTTCTATATCTTGACAAACCCTAAAGATATTTGGAAATTTGATGAAAATTATGATGATTTGATTAGGTTGATCTTTTTGGAGACTCGAGCAGTCAAATTAAATTGATTGTGAAAATATGGAGTGACCACCCTCCCTAGAATGTGGGTGAGACCCTAATCTCTTGCATAAAATAGTGAAACTTGTTTTCTGTCGTGTTTTCAATAAAACATGCTTTTGATATGCATTGACTTGACGTATGATATTAAATTTCAAATCTATTTTGTGATTATTGGAGTGTCGTAAATTTATGTTTCCGATAACTATGCATCCATGTTTGAAATGAAATAAAATTGTGCAATTACTTGAAGATTTGATAAGTTTCCTTTTCTACCATTGCATTGGTATGCTGATTTGAAATGATTTGATAAAATGTATTGGCACACGGATTTGAAATGCTTTGATGAATTATGTGGGTTGGATGCCCACTAATTATGTGATGATATGATGTAATGATGTGATGAGATGTTTGACAAATTAATGGTGCTATGTGTATGGATAATGGCTATAGTCATTCCTCCCACGGCGTGACCCGACAGGGCAACGTGGATGAGGGTTGGATTATATTTTGCGAGAGAGACAAACGTATCTCCCTTTGCGGACAGGTCGAGCTATACCCGGACACACCCTGGTGAGGCACAGCCCAACGCCAAGAAATGGGGTATGTTTGAAACATTTATGAAAAAACCCTTGACGGGCTTTCGTCTGGGTTTCGGCCAACCTGAGACGGAAGTATTTTCAATGGGACCCCAGAATTTTCTAAAAAAGATGATCGATATGGATGCATATATGTATGATATCGTGTGATTGATTAAATGAGTTCATTTTACTGAACATACCATGTTTTATTGCAAATCATGAATTATTGTTTATGAATAATGTTGTTTAACACTCCAATGGTTCACCTATACTATTTGTGCTTGATATTAATCCCCTCACTCACTGGGTATCTTCCTTGATACTCACGCCTCTTCTTTCCTCCCTCAGACAGGATTATTATGCTAGAGCAACACTTCAGATTCTAGAGGTTTTGGTGGATCCACGATGGTGAGGTCTAAGATTAAGTTAAAATCTGAATTTCGCACTTTATTTCGACCCTGCGAGGACTTGATATTAAGGTCCGTAGTTGGCCGTATACATATTATGGGATGACTGTATAACTTATGGACATTTATTTGCGTAACTCTCATATTGGTTCATTTCGCTTGCATTGAGGCATTTGTAAGTATTTAAAATGATTACTTGGGAATTTTTTGTACATTTGTATAAACTTTAGGCCCGCTCGGTGTGGCGGCTGCTCATGCTCTAGTTGGGCATAACAGTAGAGGTCTGTGGCTAGGTCTGCTAGTAATTATTATAGTTTGGCATTGTTCTGGTTGTCTGCTATGGGTTGGTGAATTATTGTGAGCCGGGATGACCCTTTTATTTAATTTACAGGATGGTTGTGCAATATATAGGTTAAATTGTACATGGGAGACCTCAGAAATATGGGGAGGTTCTACCCGATTTTCTGTAAAAATGTAATCGACAACTAAGGCAATGGGCGGCTGCTCACGACCCTGGTTCCGGGCGTGACACCTGTCACTACATTTTCCATACTAGGTCCTTAGTTCAACTTGCCTTGCTATCATGCTAGTTTCTGCCACTTGAACATACATGAACTATTAGAGGGAAATTCTAAACCTTGCAAAGGATGAAATGAGATCCAACTTGCATATGTAATTACCATAAGAAAGCCAAGAGTCAAGTATTCATCTTGGCAACATAAATCATTTTAAAGAAATTCACTATACAAAAGCAAATTCATTTTCTTATCATAAATTCTATTGTAATTTTTTTCTTTTTCTAAAATTTTTCTACATATAAGAAGTATGTGCTACAACATCTAAATAACACAGTTATCATCAAATTTAACATATTCCCCACTAAGCTCAAATTGGTGGGGGATTCTGAATTCTTATTGGTTTTCAAGATTCTTGGGGATGATGATCCTGGTGATGTGAAAGGTTATACTTGTATCAACACTTCTATTGCATTGAGAGACTTAGTTCCACATTGAAGCATGAGAAGGAGAATATTTGGTTTCTGAGGTCAAAGAAGGAAATGGGTTGTACATGTCAGATTTTTTTAGCTGATTTGTACATAATGGTGGTTTATATTGCTATAAAGTAAGGATTCTAGTGTAATTCTTTCCTTTTTCTTTGTTGTATATCGTTAAAAAGTTAGAATATGTCTATTTCCCTTCTTTTCTCTTTCCTTCTTGCAATTATACACACACACACACACACACTATTGTATTCTTTTATCAAAAAGGTGAAGAAAAGAAAATTAAAAACCAAAAGTTCTTCTCCTGTGTTTTGCTTTCTACAACCCTTTTTTTTTGAAACTTTTCATGGTATAAGAGCAAGATTTAAAATCTGATGGTGGCACAAACAACTACTCTGTTACCTTCAATCCAAACAACTTAAAAGAAAATTTAAACTCTCATTTCTTGAATTTCAATGATCTCAATAACCCATATAGACTGGACAATGGGGATAATTCCGCTATAACTCTTGTTTTAGACTTACTTACCAGAGAGAACTATGTCCCCTGATCATGATCTATGCGACGAGTATTAAGAGCTTGAAACAAAATCGGTTCATCAATTGTGACTTTCTGAGACCTACAGACCCAACAGATCCTCTATTAGATGCCTAGGAGCATTGCAATGATTTGGTGGTTTGTTGGATCTAGAATTTTATAATTAATACTGTGAAATCAAGTTTAACCTTCATTGATGACACTAGAGACTTGTGGAATGAATTGCAAGACCGTTATTCTCAACAAAATGATCCACAAATTTTTCGATTAAAAAGAACACTAGCAAGTTTGACACAAGACCAAGACCTTGTTAGTGTCTATTATGAAAAATTAGAAGTATTATGGGATAAACTTTCTATTTATGATCCAATAGCAGGCTGTAGCTACAAAATATTGAAAGTTCTCTTGGATAGATATCAACGGGATTCTGTAATACAATTCTTCATGGGCTTAAATGAGTTCTATGCTAACACAAGAGACTAGATAATGTTGCTTGATCCCTTACCGACTATGAACAAAGTTTTTTATATGATACAACATAGACACAGCATAAGCTTGGAACTAATGTACCGGTAGTTGAATTTATGGCTCTTGCAACACGTAGGGGTCATGTGGATGGAAAAGGTAATTACAAACACAATGTTTCAACTAAGCAAAATTGGCCATATTGTACCTTCTGCAAGGCTAGTGGACACACTTTTGAGATATCCTTCAAAGTAGGAAATGCAAAACTGCCGATATGTACTCACTACAATATGAAGGGACACTTGGCAGAGAAATGTTACAAGTTGGATGGTTATCCCTCAGGCCATAAGTTGTATGTAAAGGGCAAGAACAATGCTGTCGTTGTGTAGTCTAATGCTATTGCTATAGAATCAAAACAAGAAGCAGATAAAAAGATGGCTCTAATTAAGATTCAATATCAATAATTGCTAGTTTTGTTAGAAAATAAAGACACTAATAATACAACACACTCAGTTAACCAAGCACTAGCATTATCAAGACAGTTAGCACTTCCTCTAACATGGCTAGTAACATTATATGTCTTTCAACTAGTATTTCTCAAAACATTGCTCAAAGTGTTATACCCTGGGTCATTGACACAGATGCAATGGATCACATGATCTATCATAACTTATTTTTTTTTTCTAATACCCCATGTTCAATTTCCTGTTTAGTTAAACTTCGTGATGGCAGTGAAGTGCCACTGACTCACATAAGCAATGTTAAGCTTACCGAACGTATTGTCCTTGTTGATGTTTTATGCGTGCGAAGTTTCTCTTTCAATTTGTTGTCAGCCAAGAAAATTGCATAGTCACTCGCTTGTTGTCTTTTTTTTTTTTTTTTACCATGTTACATACAGGCTTTCCATCTTGGACCACAATTGGGATGGGTATAGCAAGGCATTGACTTGTATCATCTCAAGCTCTCAAGTATTGCACCTTCAGCTCTATTAGACAGAATTCCTAAATTCCATGTCAGATACTTATTCATAGCCACTTCCATTGGTGTAAACAATTCCAAATTTTATTTATGGCATTGTCATTTGGGACATGTTTCCCCTTCCAAAATGAACTTAATTAATGATCCACTTATGAAAATTCAATATTCTGATATTAATAGAATGCCTTGTTTTATTTGCCTAATGTATCGGTTGCATAGATTACCTCTCCAATCTTGTGAGAATAAAACAACTTCTTTCGATCTTATACATTGTGACATCTGGGCCCCTTTTCAGTAATAGCATATGATGCATCGAAGTACTTTCTAAAAATAATAGATGACTTCACCCATGCCACTTGGGTTTATTTACTCAAAACAAAATCAGATACCGGATCTTGTTTAGAAGCCTTTTGCAACATGATTGAAATCCAATTCTCAACAAAGATCAAAATTCTTCATAGTGACAATAGTTTAGAGTTTGAAATGGTAGAATTATTTAATAAGAAGTGTATAATTCATCAAAGAATTGTGTAGCTACTCCACAACAAAATGGAGTGGTTGAACGCAAGTATCAACATCTTCTCAATGTTGCTAGAGCTCTTAGATTTCAACCAACTCTACCTTTATTTTATTGGAATGACTGCATACTAACTGCAGTGTATCTAATGAATAAAATACTAACATCTCTCTTGTAAAACCGCAGCCCATATGAAATTCTTTTTAAAATAAAACCTTCATACACCTATTTGAAAGTTTTTGGATGCTTCTTCTTTGTTGCTACTTTACCACATGATAGAAAAAAATTTGATGCAAGAGCTCAACCACGTGTTTTCCTAGGTTATCCTTATGGGATAAAGGGATACAAGTTGTTGAATCTGATAATATATCAAGTTTTTATATCCAAAAACATCATTTTTCTTGAAGAAAATTTTCTCTTTCTTGCTTCGCATCTGGACCAAAATTTTAGTGAACACTTAGTTGAAAATTCTTCGCACATACCTATTTACCATGTTCCCACACTTTATTTTGATTTGATGCCAACATTTCCAATGTCTCATTTACTCGAAAACAATATTAATACATCTAATATTTTTCCTATCAGCCCTCCTTCAACATCAGAACCGACCCTTCTAATCCTAATACTAATATTTTTCCTAGTAACATAGTAAGCCAGCCACAACCAGAACAAGTTCCACTTCATAGGTTAACTAGAACCAAGATAGCCCCCCAATACTTGAGAGTAGTTCTTACTTCTTCACTATCCATTGATTCCAAGGTGGTTTCCTTTACACCATTTAAGCGTTATTCTTTGGTAGTCTCTTTGTCTTATCATAGGTTATCACCTAATTATTTTTCTTTCTCAACTGGCATATCTTCGCATCTTGAGCCTACTTCATACAGTCAAGCTGTGAAAGACTCAAAATAGTGCTAATCTATGGTAGTAGAATTGCAAACACCTGAACAAAATGAGACTTGGATTATTACTGATTTGCTACCATGAAAGGAGCCTATTGACTACAAGTATGTGTAAAAAATTAAGTATAAATCAGATGGTACAGTGGAGAGATATAAAACACGTTTAGTGGTAAAAGGATATATACAACAAGAAGGGATAGTTTATACTGAAACTTTCTCTCTAATGGCCAAGATGGTGATAGTACGTTGCGTTGCATATTATCTATTGCTGCAATTCATGACTAGTTTATCCATCAATATGATGTGAATAACAATTTTTTACATGGTGATTTAAAAGAAGAAATCTATATGCAGAAGTCTCCAAGTTATACAGGACATGGACCAAATCAAGTGTGCAAATTGATAAAAAGTTTGTATGGTTTAAAGCAACCTTCACACCAATGGTATGCAAAATTTTCTTCTTCACTTTTAGATTTTGGCTTTATTCAATCAAAGGCCTATTACAATTTGTTTACCAAGAACACTGTGACTTCTATCATATTTCTTTTGGTATATATGGATAACAATGTGATAGCAAGCAATTGGCCTCAAACAATAATAGAAACGAAGGCCTTTTTACAGAGTAAAATCAAGATCAAAGATTTAGGAATTCTTCGATGTTTTCTTGGAATTGATGTGGCAATATTGGACAAAGGAATTCACCTCTCTTAAGGAAAGTATGCACTATACATTCTAGCTGATTTTAGACTACTTGGAGTAAAACCTCTCAAATTGCTAGTTGATCCAAACACTATACTTGATAGTGATTCTGGCACTTCCCTATCTGATGCTACCCCTTACAAGTGCTTCATTGGGAAGCTTTTATATCTCACAGTTACACACTTTGACATCACATGTGTAGTGCATCTTCTAAGTCAATATGTGGACATAACCTTCATATGTCCGCAATACATCACATTCTTAGATATCTTTGTGCCTCACCTAGAAAAGGACTATTGGTGTCTAGCACCTTTTAATTGCAACTGCGTGCTTTCTATGACTCAGATTGGGCATCCTGTCTATATACTTGAAAATCCATAATTGGCTTTTGCATATTCTTGGGTTCTTCATTGATTTCATGGAAATCAAAGAAACAACGAGTAGTGTCCAAATCCTCAACAGAAATATAATATAGGGCTGTGGCGATACATGTGCAGAGTTAACTTGTTTCCGTTATATTCTTGTTGATCTGTAGGTTACTCACACTTAAGCACCTCTTCTTTATTGTGACAAGCAAGTAGCACTTCAAATTGCAGGCTGGCAATCCAGTTTTTCACAAATACACAAAGCATATAGAAATAGATTGTCATTTTGTTCGTGATCATCTCCAAGCTTGACTCATTCACATAGCCTATATTCCAATCTAAAGACAACTTGCAGATATCTTTACCAAGTGTTTCACTTCTTCTATCTTTCATTCAAATTTACTCAAGATGGGCATAGTTAACATATATGTCCATTTTGTGGAGGGATATTGAAACATGAAGAAGGAGAATATTCAGTTTCTAAAGTCAAAGAAGGAAATGGGTGGTACACATTGTAACACCGACGCTGCGGTGTTCGTACAAGTATACTGTTCATGGAATATATATAAAATATTCCTCCGTTTATATATATAATTTTTTTTTTAAATTAAATTGCGTTGATTTTCAATTTTTTGGGTTTTAATTCAAACCTTTGGTATATTCAATTATTAAAATAGAATAATAAAGTATATATAAATATATAAATATATTTTTCTTTTCATTTATTAAATTATTTATTTCCTCATTTATTTAATTCCAAATCAATCCAAGTATATATATAATAAGAATAATAATAATGAAAATAATAATAATAATAATAAATAAATAAAAAGAGGGTGGAACAAAACGCAGCAAAACGCTGCGTTTTGCCCAAATGAAGATTAGGGCTAAAAGCCCTAATCTTTCTCTCTATTTCCTTCTCTCTCCTTCATCTCTCTGCCTCTCTATCTTCCCGCGGCCATCCCTCGCCGCCGCCCTCCCTCACTCGCCCTCGCCGCCTCCACCGCAAACCACCACCTCTCTCTCTCTCGGCTTCTCTCTCGGTTTCTCTCTCCCAGATTTCCCTCTCTTTCTTCATCCCGTCTCTTTCGTCTCTCTCACTCTCTGCGCTCTCTCCCTCCCGCTGCAAATCTCCGCCATCATCTCCCGCGATCGCCGCGCGCTGTGGCGCTCAGCCACCGCCGTTTTCGTTCTCTCTCTCTGTCTCTATCTGTCACGCCCCGAACCGGGAATCGTGAACAGTCGCCCGTTGCCCTGGATGTCGGCTGTATTTCTACAAAAAATCGGACAGAGCCTCCCCATAAATCGGAGGTCTCCCAATGTACAATTAACCTGTATAAACCTGTATAATTTAAAATCATTCTAAAAATAAATCAAATGGCCATCCCGGCCTAAAAACAATCCACCAATCACCCAACCGACATCCAGACAACGCAAGGCTAACACATCACCAACAGTCCTAACCACAGACCTCTACTGTCATGCCCAACTAGAGCATGAACAGCCGCCACACCCAGCGGACCTAAATTTATACAATTATTTTACAAATTCCCAAGTCAATACTTTAAATGTTTACAAATGGTTACAAATGCCTCAATGCAAGCGAAATATGAGAGTTTCGCAAACAAAAGTCTAAAAATTATACAGTCATCCCATAATATGTACACGGTCAACTACGGACCTCAACAAGACCACGCAGGTTCGACAATAAAATATGAAATTCATATTTTCAATTAGAACTTAAATCTCACCGTCGATAATCACCCAAATCCACCATCAAGCTATCATACCTTCCAGAGCCAAATGCGTCGCTCTAGCACCATAATCCTGTCTGGGGAGGAAAAAAGGAGGGGTGAGTATTCAGGGAAGAATACTCAGTGAGTGAGTGGGTCAATGTAATCGTGTAATATGGGGTGTGAAACTGGAGTGTCAAAGTATAAGTATACAATTCATATTTCAAATCATCATGCTTTTCATTTCAACCATATATCATTTACACGCATCAACAAACCAAATATGCATCCAAAATACTTTCATCAAAATCATAGAGCTGCCAGCCGTAAAACTCCTGGCAGAGGTCTACCACGACCTATGACAGGCGCACCGGGGGTGTTATATGCGATTTTATTTAAAGTGCTCTCTACCCCGGCGTTGGCGACGGACCTCGTCCAGGTGCTAGACTTGACTAGCAGCCAAGTCCTCCCCCTTTCGGGTTCAACCTGCCTAGTTCCGTGTAGTAAATATCATCTCATCTCGACATCTCGTGGGATACCCCAGGCCTAGGCATATCCGGACGCCACCAAAGCGCCTCTCACGGTGTCCTTCGTAGCTACGGAACAATACATATCACAGCCCTCAAGGCCAATATCAATATCACAGTACAAATCACAGCCCTCAAGGCCAATATCAATATCATATCAAAACATGTGCCATAAATCAGGTTCACAAACCAAATGCAACATATTTCATAAAATGGCACATTTTACATTTCAATCCCATGGATGCATATTTCATAATTCAACCACATTTTCAGACACTCCATCGGTTCACAAAATCATTTTCAAAACCAATCAAAACATTTTAAGCATACGATAAATCATGCTTATTTATCAAATTGTTGTAAAACAGAGTTTGCATATTAAACGAAAACATTTCAATAAAACCCACTCACTGTATACGGGAGGGTCAATCACTCCCTACAATGCACAAGTGTCGAAATCGTGCTCCCCTCGATCAGTCTCCAATCAAGTCACTACAATTATAACACATCATATATTTCTCACACCTCAACCTCAATTGTATCTATGTACATTTATAACATCACACTGTTCAATCCATATACACTTGCATATACTTACAATTCATTCAATTAAAATTTTACTCGATCCTCGATTGACCTTCCTAATACAAAATCATAATTATGTCATCAATTTCCATTTTCTCTAATTTTTGTACAAGTCTCAATTCTTCAATTCATGAATACACTCTAATGTCATCAATTTCATTTCATTTATAATTAAGTAACACATTCAAAACCAAGTCTAATTCAACTCCAAAACCACTCAAAGTCGGAAACATGCGTAAATTAATAACTTGTCTACAAAATAGAAAAATCTTTGAAAAAATCATATACTTTTCGATTCTCATCCGATTTCTTCAAACCTTATGTCATTTTAAAGGTATTGAAACCTATTTTCATAATATAGAGAGTGTATTTGACTTACCTATATGCAATACCAACTATAATGTAAAACATGCATCAATCCTTAGGCTCAAATCCTAAATTTCACCTAGTTTTCATACATTCGTCAAATTAAACTCTAAAAGCAACCATTCAAATCAAATCAACATGATTCTCTCCTCCGGAACATTCCAATTCATATAAAATTTCTATAATTGACCTGAATAATTACTTATAATGTCACACAAAGCATTAAAATCAAATCTAACATACTTCCAACACATATACAACACTTTTGATCCTAATTTACCCTAATTGCATCCAAATAATTCAAATGAGTTAGAAATCCCTCACCTAGGGTTCACTGCGATCCAAAAACCCTAACGTCCGTACGACATTCGATTCATTCCAAAACCTGCAATGTCTCCAAATTGAAGCAAATTTTAGCAATTAGACTTAATCACTATGGAACTCAAACCCTAGAACTAAGATCTAACTCAACCCTTACCTATGCAGTGAAAGGGTTGCAGTGGGCTCTCGAAGGAGCGCAGAAGGCACACGAGCGTGCGAGCAAGGATGGAGCGCAGCGCGCGCGCCGAGAGCAGACGGTCGCGCGGGGTCACGCGCGCTTTGGCTGTCTTGCGCTGCAGAGGCGCGCGCAGGGTCACGCGCTGTTGCGCGCAGTCGCGAGCGCGCAGGAGAGGCAATCTCGCGCTGGGAGCGGCGCGCAGTCGCGCTGGGAACAGGGCTGGCGCGCTGGGAGCGCGCAGTGGCGCGAGCAATCGCGCGCTGCTGCGCGCAGTCGCGCGCTCGAGCAGGAGGGAGACAAGCGGCGACCCGTGGTGGTCGCGGTGGCGGCGATGGCAACGGCGGCGGCCAGGCGGAGGCGCGAGGAAGGCATGGGCTGCGGGGAGAGGGAGAGGCGGCGAGGGAGAGAAAGAGGGGAGAGAGAGAAAAGAATGAAGAAATTAGGGCTTAGCCCTAATTTTGACTTTTCTTTTTCTTTTTTTTTTTTTTTTTTTTTTTTTTATAAATAAATCTTTTTGTAAATAAATTTAACAAAAAATTTAATTGAGTAATGTATAAATAAATAAATGAATAAATGAATAAATAAATCATCTATATAATTTTTTTTATACTCACTTTATTTTATAAATCGGAAATACGGATATTTTAAATATCCCAAAAATTTCAAATTACATACCTCAAAATCGAAAATCAATATAATTTAAAATTTTCTCTCTCTATATGTAAATGAAGAAATATTTTATTTAATTTCGTGAACAGGATACTTGTACGGACACCGCAGTGTCGGTGTTACATTTTCTAACCCCCCTAAAAATAAGTTTCGTCCTCGAAACTTCAAATGCAGTTTATACATAAAAATGGAGGGTGTTGCTTCACATTGTTCCTTAAATCTCCCAAATTTCTTTGTCAAGTAAAATCTGGTTATTAAACTAGCAACATTTTACTTCCATAAAATTGGATCCATTGTTTTCATTCCTTGTCATTTATACATTACTATCCACTAAGATTTCCACTCATAAAACTACCAACTTATGTCTTAGTCTCCTTTCCTTAATCTTGGATAACTTCTTATTGGAAAATATTATACCATGTGGATCTCATTCTCGCTGCACTCGTTATCCTCAATACTTGTCATTTAACCTTCTAATACCTTTCCATGGGTGCTTCAAACCCTCGTCAATATGATTGCCTTAATTAAAAACACAAGGTTTTCACTATTTTAGGGCTCTAAAATGAAAACCCAAAAATCCAAAATTTAATTTCCCGAACTACGAGTGCAATCAAAATACATATATTCCTTGAGGTAATATTAGTCAAAACTCAATAGTCTCCATCAAGATGGTGCATATTGCATATAGCAGCCACAGTTTTAAGACTTAGTGTAAGATATATACAATTCCCTATATCATTAAACTTGTGTATGGTGCAATGTAGGTCAATACCAAGATAGCCTAGACTACGTAAGAAAACTTAATCCACTTCTTTCCACGTTTTCAAATCTCAAATCCTTAATTGGATAACTTTTCAATCAAAGTACTTCTATATTACTACTCCCAACTTATCAAGATTTAGAGATAATAAATATATACCTCATTACACCTAACTCTATCGTCACAAGAGACATCATTTCCAACTTCAAGACCAAAAAGGCATAGACTCAAACTCTCTCTATATTACTTTATTTAATGATCCACATAAAATGATCATGAATAAATAACGAGAATACTATCCTCCAAACAGAAGAATCCAATAACTAAATATTAAGTTTCCCATTTCCATTGGAAATTCAATAATAGAGCATAAGTCACATTTTGTTCAATTTCCTATCAAACCCATAAACTCCATGTCGATAATTGTATGAGCATCAATACTTTAACGATTTGCTCCTGCAGACAATATACAATGTTTCACTACCTCCTTAGTTTTTCCCAAGTCTCTAGCGATATTATATGTTTAAGGGCTAATAATTTCTCAGTAGACTCATAGTTTTGTACAATAAAATCCTTTATATCACAATACTTTTCCATGTGGAATTTCATTCTTCTATCACATAGGCCTAGCTTCAAATTTACTTTCCTTAAGTAATCAACACCCACTAAGTATCAAACCACCAAGAAGTATTTTCAATCCAAAAATATACATATAATAATGCATATACGCTCAAATTTCTATTATAAACTGAAGTTTATGATTTTATCTTCATGTAAATACTATTCATTAATTTTGTCATCTTCTCCATTTTCAAGTGATGAGTAAAAGAAACTTATACAAAAATAAATAGCCTAAGAAAGTCAAACCCAACATGGGCTCTATAAATAAAAATTCCCATATGATATAGCTCAAAAAAAAAAAAATCTTGAATTCATAAAATATACAAAATAATTAAAGCTCGAATTTGATAACACTTATTGATAGTATTATAACTTTACTATCTAACGGAAAAGATACTAATATACTTTTTCATACCCTCATTCCCTTAGACCTTTGTCCATAATACCTCGGGCAATTAGAATACATACATGTCATATGTATCTAAGAACAGTTATAAGCAACGTAACATAATTGCAAATGCAAATTGCTAAATTTTCTCTAACTAAACTTTACACCTTTTCCCATCTAATTGCAGTCTTGAATCACAGAATTGGCTAACCTCGCCAAATAATATAAAGAACAAAGAAATACTATGAATTCTATAATAGTGTCATCAATAATTAAACTCCTACCTTCTTTTGGTCCCTACAGGACTAATTGAAAACTTTAAGAATTTCTCCTCAGTAAAAGAGAATAGTCTCAACTCTCATATTCTTCCAATACAATGACATTCAAAAGTCCTTTGTCAAGAAAAGTCAAGAATCGATTAAAGTGCTAAACAAACTCCATACTCATAAACGAGTTATTAAACTCCATGAAAATGAACACTCGTGAAATCAACTTAAACATATTCATCATAGCTAACAAGATAAACAAGAGAACATTCATCAAGCCCCAACATCCACTCACAATATCAATTTCTCAATAGCATTTTACTCTATATCTTAATCATAAACAATCATATATTGTCATGCCTATTACACAAAATATCAAACTTTTAACATCAATTGTCAATCCGAAATGATTACTACAAGAGTACTTACCATTCAGCCAAACAATTCAAGTAAAATCTTCAATCACAATTAAATATACATATACACACACACTAAGTATCTCTAACTCCTTTATTAACAACCTCATTTCCATTTTATTTATACTCAACACCAATTCAAGTTTTGTACACACGAATTTCTCGAGATGTTTCAATTCTGAAGTTATATATAGCTTGCTTCCTTCAAAAGTAAAATAGACACGAATTTGTAATCTTTTCCTATCCCCAAAGTTTCTTCATCAATTTATAAAGTTAAAGCCTCTTTAGTAAGAAAATGTCACTAGCAATCTAGAAATCCATTTGGTATTCATTATTTAATTCCAAGGGGATCCATCGATCCATGAGTATACCATATACAAGAATCCTAGGACTAAAATATGTTAACCGAACAAAGTCCTACTAAAACTTCATAAAATATCGGTGGTCAAATTTCCTCAAGAAGTCTTCCTATCATAATAGATCTGTAATTTCATCACCAATAGCCTCCCACTAATTGAGGGCATCACCATGTAACAATCTCTCTGTTACTCATAGACTCTATAGATCGTATCTCGAATGATATGCTTGCCAAAATGAGTGACTACCATAATCTTCCCATCAAGTGGCGAGAGAGGCCTATCAGAATGGCGGCCGAATGTGTCGCTCACATATAAAAGCTTCGACCCGATATCTATGAGAATACGGGCGTCAATACCAAATATTCGTATGGTACTTAAAGATAAGAAGAGATTAAAACATTTAAAATATTAAGAAAAGTAGCCATATATATATATATCAAACTAGTTAAGCTTCAAAAGCTTTAACTAGTCAAAACTGTACATCAATATCGTGATATACTAGATCCCATAAGGAGCGTACAACAAAAGCGCTACTCTGAGGGGTCCGCGAGAGAATCCCCATAATAACACTAGGGTTTGCCGGTGCATTCTCCTGGGTCGTCGCAAACACACAAGCACTGGCCCTAGGCTGCCGTCGCGACGGTCCCGACATCGTACTACTCCCGGATGCGGTCCGAGGAGTGGTAAGAGCCGAGTGCACAGTGCCCCCCCGCCGGCCTGTGCCAGAAGTACCAGTATGACTCCGTAAAGTCAATCCTCGACCTAAATCCAGGCAGGCACTCATAATATGACCTTGCTTCCCACACTGGCAGCAAGTAACCCTTATTCTTCATGCCCCATATGCATGGTGGTTGCCGCATTTCGGCGCGGTAAAGGCTATCTCTATGTCATAAACTGTGTAGTGACAATCGGGGCTGATGCCCCAAAATTCTGTGGTCGAAATGATAGCATCTGCACCCAATGGGAGGTGCACTACTCATACCCTGTCTAAACGCATTAAATGATGGTGATAGAACCATGGCTATAATAGTCGGCTGAGAAGCTGCTAAAATGATACACATAATGAGGAAACATCCTCGGATATTCTAAGTGTCTCAGGTACAAATCTAGTACCTTGCCTAAAAATCAAAATCTTACAAATAAAGAGCGTAAATTAGATATGATTTAAAGGTTAGGGTTAGTTACGAAGTAACTACCCCCTAAATGAATATACTTATTAGTTTAAGAACTGATAGAACCATTATGCTAGGTTAGATACGCACCGTATCTAATCCCCTAAAAAGGAATAACTCATATGCCTAAGACCATGTACTGGGATCTCATGACTGTAATGAAACTCTCATATGCATTGAGGACTTTAAATCATACTTGGGAATGTTTTCAAGACTCTCTTCCTACATAACTCTCAACCTAGAGCTCTGATACCACCCGAACTGTCACGCCCCGAACCGGGAATCGTGAAACGATCGCCCGTTGCCCTGGATGTCGGCTGTATTTCTACAAAAATCGGACAGAGCCTCCCCATAAATCGGAGGTCTCCCAATGTACAATTAACCTGTATAAACCTGTATAATTTAAAATCATTCTAAAAATAAATCAAATGGCCATCCCGGCCTAAAAACAATCCACCAATCACCCAACCGACATCCAGACAACGCAAGGCTAACACATCACCAACAGTCCTAACCACAGACCTCTACTGTCATGCCCAACTAGAGCATGAACAGCCGCCACACCCAGCGGACCTAAATTTATACAATTATTTTACAAATTCCCAAGTCAATACTTTAAATGTTTACAAATGGTTACAAATGCCTCAATGCAAGCGAAATATGAGAGTTTCGCAAACAAAAGTCCAAAAATTATACGATCATCCCATAATATGTACACGGTCAACTACGGACCTCAACAAGACCACGCAGAGTCGACAATAAAATATGAAATTCATATTTTCAATTAGAACTTAAATCTCACCGTCGATAATCACCCAAATCCACCATCAAGCTATCATACCTTCCAGAGCCAAATGCGTCGCTCTAGCACCATAATCCTGTCTGGGGAGGAAAAAAGGAGGGGTGAGTATTCGGGGAAGAATACTCGGTGAGTGAGTGGGTCAATGTAATCGTGTAATATGGGGGGTGTGAAACTGGAGTGTCAAAGTATAAGTATACAATTCATATTTCAAATCATCATGCTTTTCATTTCAACCATATATCATTTACACGCATCAACAAACCAAATATGCATCCAAAATACTTTCATCAAAATCATAGAGTCGCATACCGTAAAACTCCTGGCAGAGGTCTACCACGACCTATGACAGGCGCACCGGGGGTGTTATATGCGATTTTATTTAAAGTGCTCTCTACCCCGGCGTTGGCGACGGACCTCGTCCAGGTGCTAGACTTGACTAGCAGCCAAGTCCTCCCCCTTTCGGGTTCAACCTGCCTAGTTCCGTGTAGTAAATATCATCTCATCTCGACATCTCGTGGGATACCCCAGGCCTAGGCATATCCGGACGCCACCAAAGCGCCTCTCACGGTGTCCTTCGTAGCTACGGAACAATACATATCACAGCCCTCAAGGCCAATATCAATATCACAGTTCAAATCACAGCCCTCAAGGCCAATATCAATATCATATCAAAACATGTGCCATAAATCAGGTTCACAAACCAAATGCAACATATTTCATAAAATGGCACATTTTACATTTCAATCCCATGGATGCATATTTCATAATTCAACCACATTTTCAGACACTCCATCGGTTCACAAAATCATTTTCAAAACCAATCAAAACATTTTAAGCATACGATAAATCATGCTTATTTATCAAATTGTTGTAAAACAGAGTTTGCATATTAAACGAAAACATTTCAATAAAACCCACTCACAGTATACGGGAGGGTCAATCACTCCCTACAATGCACAAGTGTCGAAATCGTGCTCCCCTCGATCAGTCTCCAATCAAGTCACTACAATTATAACACATCATATATTTCTCACACCTCAACCTCAATTGTATCTATGTACATTTATAACATCACACTGTTCAATCCATATACACTTGCATATACTTACAATTCATTCAATTAAAATTTTACTCGATCCTCGATTGACCTTCCTAATACAAAATCATAATTATGTCATCAATTTCCATTTTCTCTAATTTTTGTACAAGTCTCAATTCTTCAATTCATGAATACACTCTAATGTCATCAATTTCATTTCATTTATAATTAAGTAACACATTCAAAACCAAGTCTAATTCAACTCCAAAACCACTCAAAGTCGGAAACATGCGTAAATTAATAACTTGTCTACAAAATAGAAAAATCTTTGAAAAATCATATACTTTTCGATTCTCATCCGATTTCTTCAAACCTTATGTCATTTTAAAGGTATTGAAACCTATTTTCATAATATAGAGAGTGTATTTGACTTACCTATATGCAATACCAACTATAATGTAAAACATGCATCAATCCTTAGGCTCAAATCCTAAATTTCACCTAGTTTTCATACATTCGTCAAATTAAACTCTAAAAGCAACCATTCAAATCAAATCAACATGATTCTCTCCTCCGGAACATTCCAATTCATATAAAATTTCTATAATTGACCTGAATAATTACTTATAATGTCACACAAAGCATTAAAATCAAATCTAACATACTTCCAACACATATACAACACTTTTGATCCTAATTTACCCTAATTGCATCCAAATAATTCAAATGAGTTAGAAATCCCTCACCTAGGGTTCACTGCGATCCAAAAACCCTAACGTCCGTACGACATTCGATTCATTCCAAAACCCGCAATGTCTCCAAATTGAAGCAAATTTTAGCAATTAGACTTAATCACTATGGAACTCAAACCCTAGAACTAAGATCTAACTCAACCCTTACCTATGCGGTGAAAGGGTTGCGGTGGGCTCTCGAAGGAGCGCGAGAGGCACACGAGCGTGCGAGCAAGGATGGAGCTGTGGCCGCGCGCCGAGAGCAGAGCCGGTCGCGCGGGGTCACGCGCGCTTTGGCCGTCTTGCGCGGCGCAGGCGCGCGCAGGTCACGCGGCCTGTGCGCGCCGGCCGCGAGCGCGCAGAGAGGCAATCTCGCGGCCGGGAGCGGCGCGGCGCGCCGGGAACGGGGCTGGCGCGGCCGGGAGCACGCGCGGTCGCGCCGGGAGCGCGCGCGGCGCGAGCAATCGCGCCGCCGCGTGCGGGGCCGCGCGCCGAGCGAGAGGGAGACAAGCGGCGACCCGTGGTGGTCGCGGTGGCGGCGATGGCAACGGCGGCGGCCGGCGGAGGCGCGAGGAAGGCATGGCTGCGGAGGGAGAGGCGGCGAGGGAGAGAAAGAGGGGAGAGAGAGAAAAGAATGAAGAAATTAGGGCTTAGCCCTAATTTTGACTTTTCTTTTTTCTTTTTTCTTTTTTTTTTTTTTTTTTTTTTATAAATAAATCTTTTTGTAAATAAATTTAACAAAAAATTTAATTGAGTAATGTATAAATAAATAAATGAATAAATGAATAAATAAATCATCTATATAATTTTTTTATACTCACTTTATTTTATAAATCGGAAATACGGATATTTTAAATATCCCAAAAATTTCAAATTACATACCTCAAAATCGAAAATCAATATAATTTAAAATTTTCTCTCTCTATATGTAAATGAAGAAATATTTTATTTAATTTCGTGAACAGGATACTTGTACGGACACCGCAGTGTCGGTGTTACACTATCTCACTGTCTCTCAGTCTCTCTCTCACTCTGCTCCTCCCTCTCCTGCGACGACGCGCGGGCAAGCCCTGGATTGCTCGCACGTGCCGCACGCACAAGGCGCTCGATTGCTCGCGCGATTCTCCATGCCTCAGCGTGCGCGAGACTGCCCCGGCGCACGCGAGACTGCCCCAGCGCGCGACAGCTCACAGAGCTCTCTCTCGCTCTGTCCCTTGTCTGTGCGTATGCGGGCTGCTCTCTGTCAAGAGCCTTGTTGCAACCTCAGCTAAAGCCCAACCCGCGTCATCAATCGACCCTCGAAAACCGTAGGTCACGACTTCTCCATTGTGCAGATAAGGGTAAGAGTTCTAATCTATGGTTCTAGGGCTTGATTTCAATAGAGAATAAGTATAATCATTGAACTGTACTTTGAATTGGAAATAATGCAGGTCCGGACTAAGTTGTAGGCGCACGGACGTTAGGGTTTTGGATTTGCAGACCACTCTAAGTGAGGTAAAATACCAACTCCTTCAATTTATTTGGATGAATTTAGGGTAAATTAGAGTAAGTGTATTACATAAGTTAGGATGAATGTTAGAATAGATTTGAAATGCGCTGTTTGACACTATATGTAATTAATTAGGTTAAATATAGGATTTTATACAAATTGGGTTGTTCTGAATAATAGAATCGTATTGATTTGTTTAGAATAATTTCTCTCGGAGTTTAATTTGACATATGTATGAAAATAGTCGAAATTTGGGAGTTGAGCCTAAGGATTGATGCGTTGTTTTACATTATAGTTGATGTTGCATATAGGTAATTCAATTACAATCTCTATATTATGAAAATAGGTTTCAATACCTTTAAAATGAGATATGGTTTGAAGAAATCGGATGTGAATTGAAAAGTGTATGATTTTTTAAAGAGTCTTCCATTTTGTGAGAAATTTAATTATTTGATATTGGTTTTCGATTTTGAACGATTTTAGATGTTTGAATTTAGATTGGTTTGGATTTGGTTATTTACTTATAAATGGAATGAAAATTGATGACATTGGAGTTTATTCATAAATTGGAGAATTAAGATTTGTACAAACATAGGGAAAATGATAAACCCTAAGAATAATTGGAAATTTGATGATTTTTGTGATAATTTGATTAGGTTGATCTCTTTGGAGACTCGAGGAGTCGAGTTTGGTTTGATTGTGGAAATAGGGAGTGACCACCCTCTCTAGAATGTGAGTGGGACCCTAATCTCTTGCATGAAATGGTGAAAACCTAATTTTATCATGTTTTAAACAAAACATGTTTTTGATATGCATTGTCTCGACGTATGGAATTGAAATTCAAATCTATTTTGTGACTATTGGAGTGTCGTAAACTTATGATTTCTATGACTATGCATCTATGTTTGAATGAAATGAAATTGTGCCATGATTTGAGAACTTAAATGTTTTCTATTCTACCATTGCATCGGTTGTTGATTTGAAATGTTTTTGATGAAATGTATTGGCACACGGTTTTGAATCATTTTAATAAACTATGTGGGTTGGATGCCAACTAGTTTTGTATTGATATGATGTGATTGAGTCCCGGTGGGGGACGGATGTTCTTGATTGATTCCATAGCTACGAAGGGGGTGTTTGTAGAGGCACGAGTTGCCCGAATACGCTTTGGCCAGAGGTATCCGCAAACGTCGTGATTGCGATATGTATGGGCCCGGTTGAACCGAAAGGGGAGGTCCGTCAGAATAGGCGGTCTAGCACCGGGAGTTGCTTATACATGATTGTGATATTCCGTATGGGCCCGGTTGAACTATGTATTGGGGAGGTCCGTCAGCATAGGCGGTCTAGCACCGGAGTTGCTTGTACATGATTGTGATGTTCCGTATGGGCCCAGTTGAACCATGTATTGGGGAGGTCCGTCAGAACGGGATTTGCAGATGTAATACCCAAACTACTTAGAAATATTCTATCTTCTTTTCCTTCAAAATTTTCAAGACTTGTTGAAATTGGATCAAAATTTTTAAGAGAATGGATCAAAATTTTCAAAACTTGCTGAAATTGAAAAATGTCGTGGGTTATAACATTCATTAGTTCAACAAAAAATTTCTTTTGGATGAATCTTAATACAACGGTTGAGTTGTTACGGGTTCGAGACGTGAAAACAATCTCTTTGCAAAAATACAAGGGAAAGACTGCGTACATATACATCTATTCCAAATCCGACTCCAATTATTGGGATTAAAATTCTGATTGTTGTTGTTGTTGTTTACTGATTTTATAAAAACATTTTAATTTTTTATCGATTGTATAAATTTTTATTTAATTTATTAATTTTTTTAATTTTGACCCCTTTTTTATATTAATTAAATAAAAATATTAAAAACTGTCAATAAAAAACATCAATAATATTAAAATATCTATAATATAAAAGTTCTAAAAATGTTTTCTTCAATATAAAAATATTTATAATACAAAATTTTCAAAAATTTTAAAATTCATTAAAAATTATAAAAAAAAAAAGTATATAAAATCAAAAAATTTTGATCTCATTTTAATATTTTTAATATTAAAAAAAGAATACTTTTATATCCTTTTTAAGATTTTGATTTTACTTTTTAATATTTTTTTATATTTTTTCAAAACTTTGTATAAAATCAATAGAATTATAATTTTTTATATTATAGTAAATAATGTAAAAATAAATAATGAATATAAAATAAATAAAGTGTTTGAAATATGAAAAGTACATTTATAATTTAATTTTCATTTAATAAATTAACAAACTAAAAAGAATGTAAATTATTATTGTGTAAAATATTAAAAAATATTAACTTTACTAAACCTTTTGATTATATAAAATGAGTTCAATTTTTTTTTGATTTTATATTTTTTAATTTTTTTTTAGTGAGTTTTGAAAGTTCTTTAATTTTTTTTTTTTAATATTCTTTGATATCATTCTTTGCATGTATTATTTTTATTATAAAAAAGGATCTAACTTTAAAATTTATTACTTATAATGTAATTTATTTCAATTTATTGATTTTATAAAAATATTTTAATTTTTTATTGATTTTATATTTTTTTTTAGTTTGTTAATTTATTAAATGAAAATTAAATTATAGATAAGCTTTTTATATTTCAAATATATTATTTCTTCTATATACATTATTTAATTTTACACTACTTACAATAATATAAAGAATTCTAATTTTATTGATTTTATGCAATTTTTTGAAAGAATATAAAAAAACCATTCAAAAATATTAAAAAATAATATCAAAATCTTAAAAGGATTTAAAAAATATTCTTTTTCCATATTAAAAAAATTAAAATGAGATCAAAACCTTTTGATTTTATTTTTTTTAATATTTTCAAAGTTTTATCATAGTTGTTTTTATATTTTAGAAAGCATTTTTAAATATTTTTATATTATGGATGTTTTTAATGAAAATTTTTAATATTTTATTTGATTAATATCAAAAAAGCATTAAAATAAAAGATTTAAAAATTAAATAAAAATTTATAAAATAAAAAAAATCAAAATGTTTTTATTAAATTAGTAAATTAAAATAAATTACATTATAAATAATAAATTTTAAGTTATATCCTTTTGATGAAAAAAAATAAAAAATGAGATAAAAATATTAAAAATATAGAATTTCAAAAAAACTTTTAAAATTCATTAAAAAATATAAAATTAAAAGATCTTGTTCCAATTCTGTATAATGAAAAAAATTATATTTTTAAAATCAAAAGTTTTTTTTAACATTTTTGGAAAAAATTATATTATTCTAATATAAATATAAAAAAAATTATATTATTTTTATATTAAAAAATATTCATATTAAAATATTATATTCTATTAAATAAATATTATATTATATTATATTGTTTTAATGTATATCGATATAAATATAAAAAATTATTATGTTTTAATATTAAAATATGAATTAGAAAGTTTTTAGAAAAGTTATATAAATTATCATTTTAAAAAATATTAAAATAATTTAAAATCTAATATAATCCTTTTGATTATATAAAATGAGATTAAAACTATGATAAAAAACTACCATGGACCCTTTTTCTATGAGGGGAGAGAGAAGAGAGAAAGAGAGAGAGAGAGAGGGTGATTGGAAAAAAAAAATATAATGGGGCTAGAAAATTAAAGGATAACCAAAGAGGGATATGGAAAAAAAAGTGCGATCATGGGTAAAAAAAATGAAAAGTCTTGAATGTAAGAAAAAAGTGTGGTCCCAAAAAGATGAAATATCCAACTAGGAAGAAAAAAGAAAAAGGGTCTAAAAAAGATTCTAGGACATGAATCAAAAAAAATATATATATATATATATTGGGGTAAAATGTTGAAGCAGTCATGCAAAAAAGAAAAGGGCAAAAAAAAAAAAAAGGGCATGAAAAAAAAAAAGATGCAAGGATTTGATTGAGAAAAAAATAAAGCGGGGTCTGAAAAGTAGAGGACGACCAAAGAGGGATGCCCAAAAAAAATGGTGTCACAGGAAGTGCCTTCAACGCTTTATATATAAGTAGATAAATTTAAGCAGAAAAAATTTGAGTCAAAAAAAAATAATTTGAATGAAAAAAACCGGAATTCCAAAAATATGGGATGACGATTGAGAGATATCCGAAAAGTGGTGAATAATGTGATGAATAGTACCGGACTTAAGCGAAAAAAAGGAAAAAAAAAATTGGGGAAAAATTGCAAAGAATGAAATGAAAAAAAGGGAAAAAATGCGGAAGGATTGAAGTTGAAAAAATAAAAGCTAGTGGACTGAAATGAAAAAAAAAAAATTGGACAAGTAAAATGTGGAAGGACTGAAACGAGAAAAAAAAAAACAAAGCGGGTTAAAAATTGTGTAAGGACTGAAACGGAAAAAAAGGAAAAAAATGTGGAAGGATTAAAAAAAAAAAAAAAAGAGCTATCAGACAAAAACGAAGAAAAAACTGGACAAGAAAAATGTGTAAAAACTGAAATGAAAAAAAAAAGAATATGGGGTAAGAAAAATAGCGGACGACCTTCGAGGGACGTTCAAAAAGTGGCGAATAATGTAATGAATAGTAGCGAACTGAAATGAAAAAAAAGAAAGCAAATTAAAAAATGTGTAAGGACTGAATTGAAGAAAAAAAAAGAAACTGGGAAAAAATGCCAAAGGACTGAAATGAAAACATCCAAGGATTAAAACGAAAAAAAAAAAGAATGCGGGGCTTGAAAAATAGTGGACAGCTAAAAAGGGATGTCCAAAAAGAAAGCTACAGTGTTCCGTGAGCAGTAAGCCCCGTTGGCACTTATATATAGGAGAATAAGCCCAAAAATTGGTCCAAGGGAAAAAATATGTTTAAGGATAAGTTACTTTCTAAATTCAGATGTTGATTCGTCGCTTCATCACCCATATCAAATTCATCTCTAACTTTGATATGCTTTACAGCAAGCCATCTTTTATGTCTTTTATCAGCCACATAAAATACTTTCTTTGCTTGAGATGTCGACACATAAAGATCATCCAGCAAATCAGTATCCATATGATTTACATAAGAGAAATTCACAAGTGTTGAACCAAATTTGTCTTGCTTGCATTCTCGTTGTAGGTTGACCTAACCACACCAAAATAATAGAAACATATACATTTTATTATAGTTTACTTGAATGATCTGCCTTAATATTCTATAATAATTAACTTTATCATCAATGGGATTTTATTCCTAAGACTTGCATAACTAACGTCATCCACTACTACTATACAAAATCTTTAAATGATATAAGTGCACAATAGTTGTAAGTATAATATATTTCGAATTTGAATATACTAGTTTATTAGCATTCTCAAGTAATTCATGAAATTTATCTAAAATTGGTTCGTTCAGGCTAGATGCATGAGAAGTTAGTTCGTGTACCTTGGATGCATCATGTAAATGTATGAATGCATCATGTAACATGCCAAACATGTTATGGTCAAAGAGATTATCATTACAATTTCAAGGGTCATCTATGTTGGATGGATGTCATGTAGATTTTGTCATATTGAAAGTTATGACATAACAATCTCAATGTGTTGAAACATTTAAAACAAAGACATGATATCTTTCTATCGATGGATTGAATATTTACAGATGTAAATTCAAGAATTAATTTAGAATACATCCATGACTTATCCATCATATTAAATACAAATGCAAATACTTTTGCACAAGTCAACAAAGAAATAAATGAAATAAATACACAGAGTAAATAGAGTACAAAAATATTTTTTGCACCACAAAGAGAAGTGTGATTAAATTGGCACTAAATAAAAAAATAAAACAAAATAAAAAAATGCTTCTGGAGCAAAAAAGATAAAAAGACGTCTAATTAAATTAGCACTAAATAAATAAAGAAATAAAAACATGAGCAAAGAGTAGAAAAATATTTTTGGTGCCAAAAAAGAGATCTGATTAAATTGGCACTAAATGAGATATTGATTACATTGGCGCTAAATGAAGTTATTGCGGTACTCTCATTTCTTAAAATGACATAAATTAAATGTTGTAAATTAAATATCAACTATATTAATGTTGTTATGGAACTCATGGTCCTCTTATTTATGTCTTTTTCATATTCATATTCTTATTTGTTGTTTTTTCTTGGAATTTATATAAAATTATATAATATTGATAACTAGTTCTCAAATTTTGGTTCCATATAAAATTATATAATATTGAAAATTAAGATTGTATTATATAATATTGATAATTACTAATATTAAATATCATAATATATGTTATACCATTACATTATTATTGTCATAATTTCATATTATAACACTATATTATCTAATAATAAAAAATATATTATATAAATTATTAATTTCATATTATTACATTATTTTAAATTAATAATATTAATAATTTATGTGAATTAAATTAATAATATTAATAACTTATGTGAATTGTATGGATTACACATTATCATATTAAACCTTAATTAGTTTAGGGCTCACGGCAGGCCGCAAATGTGTGCGAGACCGTGCGGGTGGCATGGTAGACCGTGCTTCCATGCGTGATAGACCGCGCTTGCCAGCACAGGAGTGGTTGTAGGCCGCGCATGCCCGCTTGATTTTTGCGGAGAGCATCTAACATTAAAGATCAACAAAAAACATAAGACCCAACAAATTCAAACCAGATTTGAAACCCATCCGGGTGCAAAACGAAGCAATAGCTTATCAGAAGGGGGAGGGTGTGGTAGCGTTCTTCACTCTGCCCCATGTTCTGGAACAATCTTCATCTCGCTCTTAACTCACGACTCAAGAAACTTCTATCTTTTTCCCCAATATATATATATATATATATATGATTGGAAGGGTTGACTGTAATGGGCTTTTTCATATGTTCTAGAATAAGCGCAAAAATTAGTCCCAGTGAAAAAAAAAAGAAAAAAAAAATCATATGCCAGCACATGGGACAGAGGCCGGCATCTCGGTTCAACCAATACACAATTAATGAAATAAAATATTATATAATATGAACATGCAGATTTGTGCATGGCTATTTTATAAGCATGTACCCTCTGTTTCCGCCATTTATATTATTATTATTGAAATACACATCTCTCTCTCTCCCTCTCTCCCTCCCTCCCTCTCTCTCTCTCTCTCTCTCTCTTCCTTTTCTAGATGCATAGAATAATACAAAAGCCTCTCCTGAGAGAGATTCGGACTCATTTATATGGCTGGGTGGTTGAGCCATCTCTCTTTCCTCCGTCTCCCCGTCCTTCACTATGGGGCTGGATCCCTTCACTAAACTACTCTAGATTATTTTGTTTTCTACTTCAAAAATTAAAACCTTAGGTTGCTAGAATTATATTAAAAACACAAATTCATTTATCAATACCCTAATTCTATATTGAATCAACTAACTGGTTTTAAAACACATCTAATAAAAAAAATAAAAATTCCAATAATTTTTTTTTAAAAAAAAAATATTAAATGAAGTATAAAATAGGAATATAAAAGGCATGCATATAAACATCATGCATGACAAAGGACAAAACATTGCATCTTAACTTTTCTTATAAACCCAGAGAATTCGCTTGCATATTTTGTTTATTGTGAGCCAACTTTGGAAATTTTTTAAGTTATTGACATTTAAGCATATTCTTATAAATTTATTATACATCTAAATTTTTAAGTTATTCTTATTGAAAATTTTTTTAATATTTAATTTTTTCATTGAAAAGTCTATAGGTATTGTCTTTTTTTTTTTTTTTGTATATAGAAGGTGGTCGAATTTGAAGTATCTAAGAGACAGTGAATGGCATTAGTTAGATTTATAATTCATTGGTATTGATAAAGTACATGAGTACTGTGTTACATAATGAAAATGAACTTTTTCATATAATTATTAAATAATTTATTATTAATATTAGGATTCAAATATGTCGTAAAACAATTTTCAAGCATAAACAAAAATAAAGAAATCAAGCGATTGAAATATGCTATCATGAGATTATCACACTATATTACCACTAGTTATCACAAACTTACTATAATTTATCACCAGTAATTGCGAACTTATCACTGTTATAGCAACCCACCACCTGTTATTCCAAATTATCTTCTGTTATTGCAACTTACCGCTTGATATCGCAAATGATTTGATACCTTAATCTTTAAGCTTTTAAACCATTTCTAAAGACTATACAGATGGTAGGGCTTAGTAATCGATATAGATAGTACAAATAAAGACTATTTTCAAATACTCCCTAAAGAGTATCACATTTACGAGCAAAAACTAATAACCCCAAAACTAATAATCATTATAATAGTATATAGCATTTACAAATGGTATAATATATGGGTTAGCATAATCATAAATTTATACAAACGGTATGGTTTAACGGATATAGGAGATAGTATAAATTACGCATATAGAGTCTATTTTTAACCGTCTCTAAAAACTGATACATTTATTGATGAAAAGTGATAACAGTTAGAATTATAGATAACATTTACGTATGATACAATCTATAAGTTGCTTAACTATAGCACTTATGAAACTATATGTTTCAGCAGTAAGTTCAAAAAATTCATATAGAGACTATTTGCAAACGTCCTTAAAAGAGTGCCACATTTACTGACGATAATTGATAACTATCCTAATTAAATATCTTTTTTTTTTTAAGGGAAGCCAGCCCTAATTTAATAGAAAAGAATAAAATTACAAAGGAGGAGGACATAAACCTTACTCCCAGGGCAAAACGAAAATTACAACCAATAAAAGGGAACAAAATTACTAACTACGTGTGAAAGTTCTAAATGAGGGAATTCCAATTTTATCTATTTAACAAAGTGCTTTTGTTTCGCGAGAAAGTTGGAAAAATTCATAAAAAATGTTATCTTGAACTACCGAATTCCCAAAAGACGCTAGCGAATCTGCTGGTTTATTTGCTTCTCTGAAACAATGAGAAATAGATAGTAAATTATGTCTATGCTGAAGAATGGAATCTATCTCTCTTTGGATTTGCCAAAAATCTTTAAAAGCATCCTACATCATCTTAATGAGCAAAAGTTAATCTGATTCAACGTGAAAGAGAAGATACTCCTACTTAATACAAAGCTGGATTTCATAAAGCATGGCTTTGGCTTCAGCTTCAAGAAAGTACCAATTTATAAGTAATAGTAGATTTGAAGAAATTACTTTACATGCCGTGTTCAGTGCTAACTGGCTGCACTAGTTTCTATTAATCCCTGATCTTGTCCAATAATCAATGTAAACCATCCTCAATTAACAAGAGATAATCCCTGATCTCGTCCAATAATCAATGTAAACCATCCTCAATTAACAAGAGATTTGCAAGCTATAGCTTATATATGATGAAGTGTCTAACATCATCGATTAGCTATGAACTTTTACTTTAAGTCAATGTAACTATAATTTATGCTTACTGCATGCACCATCAACTAGATCATATACTAAAGGATCTTATACATATACAAATAATATGACAAAACCATTTATCTACCTTAAAAACTAAATCAAATATTATCATAACACAAAAAGTCAATAAATAGCCTTCAAAAAATACCAAAAAAACAAATACTAGTAGAAAATTAGGATATAATCCCAACACTGTCCTAAACTTGGTGATATAATTTTGGTTCATGTGATTTTCTTAAAATTTGTATAGTACCATTGGCTACTCGGAGATGAGGCACACATTTTTGGATATCCTTTTTTTTTTTTTTTGAATGAATGAATCCATGGAATTAAATAATTGAGGAGATGATAATATATTTAATTTTTGTAAGCTCAATTGGGTGTTACATAGATGGACAACGTGTAAAAATACATATAAGTTCCAGGATAAAGCAATAAATATTTTTTTTATTTTTGTAAATAATACAAAATTTATTTTTGGGTGCAGTATTAGGGTAAAAATACTTTTAATATAACTAATATTAGTGGATTAAATTATAATTTTTTGGGAATCAAAATAAATATGTTTTCGGTCTCTTTTTTATCTTAAAACTATGTTAGTATTGATTACTTGGTTAATATGATATTATTTTTGTGTTAGATTGATTAGAAATGAAGAATAATAGAGAGAGAGAGAGAGAGAGAGAGAGAGAGAGAGAGAGAGAAATTTAGGATTCAACTATAATTTTTAGAAATTTTTACTCTCGGTTTTTAATTTCAAAAACTTTCTAGCTTAATTTGGAATTTCTAAAAATTTCTCTTCTGATTTTGAATTTTGAAAACCATCCCTCCTGTTTTATAATTTTAGAAATAATTCATCCCATATTATATCATAAAAAATTATTGGGGTTATTTTGTAATTTTTGAAGCTTCATGTATGGTTGTGTAATTTTGAAAAATAGTAAACCTTAAGTGTTTAGTTTTTGTTTTAAACACTATTTTTTGACTTTTAGTTCCTGCACTCTCCCTCTCTCTAATTTCTTTTTTTTTTTTTAATTCTTCTATGATAATTAAAACACAAAAAAATAGAAAATTATGGTCACCAGGAAATTATTATTTTTTAATGGATGGATAATTAATTATCAGGTTGATATCCGTCCAAGTTTAATATTCGGAATATTAGAATTAAGACACATGTAAGAAAACTTGGGTTTAGAGTCGATTTTAGGTAATCCAGATTGCAGCCAAGAATAATTGGGTATTACCATTCTTTATCAATTAAAAATTTTCTTCAAAATTAACTATATTCATCCTCATTCTTGTAAGCATTTCATGTTCAATTTTTTTTTTTCCTTTCGTTGTGTTATTTATTAATTGAACATAGTAGAAACATTAAAGTATAAAATTTTTTTTTATATTGAATTTTTTTTGTGCCTTTGACTCAGTCCACCACTCGGTGTCTAAAGTTCGTTCATACTAATCTGGCTCGACCCGACTGAAGCTTCTCTTGGGAGTAAAAGTCTCTCAACATAGTTGATTCTATATCCAAATCACGAGTTGAATTCATGATCTTGATTAAGGGATACAGTAACATATTCGGTGCACCAAGTGGCCCTTAATGAAAAATTATATTAGTTCTTGCACTCCCACCAAGCTTGAATTTGAATGCTAAGGCATTTTATCACCAAAGACCTATATCCGTAGCTAAGTGTACAAATCAATTTTGAGTTTTCTATCCCAAAAAGGTTTCTCAAAACCGTGTATGTAGGTTTTCACAGAACCGTGTATTTCAAAAATTTTAGGAAAAATTGTGAACATCTCAAAAATGCGGGTGCATAAGCATGGTATGACGGTTTTCACAAAACCGTGTGTTTTAATCCATGATCGGTTGTCCTAACGAGATATGACGTTAAATCTCTTAATTAAAATTCTGAGTTTGATACGTGATTTGGATGTAAAGTAAACTACGTTGGAAGAATAACTGCCTAAATAAATTACTATAAGCACTAAATTGAATTAATCAAAATATAATTTTGAATATGGATCGATATAATCTAAAAAAAAAACCGTGTGTTTTAAAAATTTTTGTCTGAATTGATTATAATTTTATAAGTGATTTCGATATTTTATACACCCCAATTTAATTAACACCTTGCTATTGAAAACGACATATCAATTGTGGCATACGTCATTCTTTCCCATGCTTTGTATCACAAGTTGAGTACCTGAAACCACGAGCCGAGTTCGACAAGTGTAAGGCCTCTAGTCTGTGTGCATGATCACTCCTCCGAAAGGTATGATTTGAATATGCGAAGGTAATTAATATAACATTTCAAAATATGATATTTAGTTATGTTATGTTTTGAGATGCTCTCTTTCAAAATATTAGCAAGTAATATGTCATTTCAAGCTATGTTCAAATCATTATGTTTTAATACGAGGGGAGGGGGAATTTTGATATAACGATAGAATTATTTTTTTTATAATTTCGAAATCACGAATTCGAGAAGTGAAAATAATTTTTTTATAATATAAAGAGAAGACTGTATACATATACGTCTATCCTCTGCCTATCTCGCATTAAGTTAGAGAATATTTTGTGTATCGGGTAAACCCTTGGAATCATAATGAAACCATGACAAGTGTTTCTCATTAGTGGTTTGAATATGTGAAGATATATTTTGTTTTGATTATGTGAGACATGTTTTATGAGAAGTGTGTTTTGTCTTTAACTTTATTTTGGAATATGTTTAAAATTATAGTATTTATATTTTCTTTTAAATATAAATCTGTGTTTATTGTGTTCTATACTCAACCTTATATTAATATATTTTGTGGATGCACCGGGGACTTAAGTCCGCCCTATCACTTGCCACTAGATTGCGATGGATCAAAATAACTATTTTATTTTTTTCAGACATAAAGAAATGTAATCAAATGAAATCGAATGAGGGAAGACAGGATGGAAGTGAAGAGACTTTATCGTCTTAGTTGTCCCTGAGAGATGGATCAAAATAACTATGACTCTGTGCTTATATTAATTTTAAGTGTTGAATGAAATCAACCCGCCATGGCTCTTAGAGTAATATCATTAAAATGGTTGAAATTTCTCATGAATCATGGCAATGTGATGTCAACAATTCATTTTGGAGGGGGCTAGGTTAAGGTAAATTTTGTTTTTATATTAAAGTGTTGAAATAAGAATTTTAAAATCTTGCCAAACTATAATGTATTCTTTTAGAAGATGTATAAAAAATTTTGTGTAGGCTAATACAATTTTGGGAAACATCGGCGGACCAGAAAATTTTAATTATGTTTAAAACATATACTAAAAATTATGACGTCTTATACAATCTCATTTAATGTTTCAAAATAATTTTTACCTACTCTATTATTAAAATATATATTTGATTCTCGGTTCAAGCTAATTTTTCTTTTTTTTTTTTTGGTCTTGGCTTAGTCACCACCCGGTCGGGGCTCTACCATGATTAAACCGGATCGATCTTCGGTCGGGCCCACGAATGGGGAGAGGTCTCCCAATGCGATTATTTTTACGCCTCCACAGGGATTCGAACTCAAGACCATGGAGACGGAATGCAGAGCCCTTCCCACTGCACCCAATCCGCGATGTTTGGTTCAAGCTAATGCTACAACTGGAATGTTGGCACCCGCATGTCATTATCAGGTGGCACGGATCAATGATAGAAAACTCATACAACACACATCACACACGAAAAAAAAAAAAGACTAATACCACTTCAGAGAGAGAGAGAGAGAGAGAGATTAAAATTAGTAGTCTCCAATAAGATTAGGAGAAAAATAATAAAAAAAAAAGACCAAGTTCGATAGATCATTTTCAAAAGAAACCTAGTAGATAATACAAATTACTTAGCAATTCGTTTGTTCTTGTCTTGTTGCCTGGTTTGTAAAATTTTTTCTTAATCTTAGTCAATCTCAATCAATTGGTAGCCCCTTTATTTGGAATATAATCCACTCATTTTCACCATTGATAATTTTAAAAATTTATCCAAATTAGAAGTAACTTGTGAGGAAATAAATTAGACTTCAATCGCAATGTTCTCATCTTCTAGCAACATCTTCAACCAACTGACTTGGTTGACATTTGGATTCTGAACTTGCCACCCAACCAACTGATTTGGTTCTATTTTGGATTCTGAGCTTGCCACCTAAGTATGGATCAGGATTCGGCTACATAAAAGCAACACTATCATTTATTCGAAGTACAAAATAGCAAATCAAATTTTAAGCTTTAAGAATAGAGAAAAAGAATTTATGAAATATAATCTTTTAATAAATTTCATAATATTTTGAATTAATTAAACAAAATATAAATACGATCGACAAAAAAAAACAATAATATAATAGCTCCACCTGCTTTTGGAGGGGACATATTACGAGCAACACTTTCAATTATTTGAAGTACATGACAGCTCTGCCACCTGCTTTTGTAGGTGATATATTACAAGCAGCCCTTATTTACTATATGAAAAAAAAAATGATAAAAATCAAAAGATGAGCTGATTGTTATTCCTTAGCCCATGCTAATAATGGGCCCATGGTTAAATTGATGGGGTACTTGGGCTGTTTATTTGGGAGAAAGAGTCCCTTCTCAAGTTCCTGGCTTTTCTTATTCTCATTAAACATTGCAAATATATCTCTACAGGCCCCCAGGCCTTCTTGGAGTCCCTTTTTCACGTGTTGGATCAGGATGTTATTGCAAGTCCTGGCATTATCAATTGTTGTCGTGGTGCCACCAGTTGAGTGCCAACCGCTTTCTGTCATCACAACAATTTGTAAAGACCCGCCACCAGACTTTTCAAATGCAGCATAAATTGAATCCAGCATGACATCAAACAGATTCTGGCATCTATGATTTCCATCAGTGTCAGTAACCACAACTGAGGGAGCTGTGAAAAGAGTATAGTCCAATCTGATATTTTACGTGTTTTGACCATAGGCGAAATAAGGATAAACATTTGCAAGCAATGGTGACTTAATGCTTACTAGGAAATGAATGATGGGGTTGATAAATCCTTGCGCATATGTTCTAAAAGCATCTTTAGATGGCAGATATGAGTCCCCAAGCAGCCCTGTTTCAATGGGAGTAGAGACTTTAATTTGGTTGACTAAACCTGCTGAGACAATCGCATTATGAATGTTTTTCAAGGTAGGAAGAAGAACTTGTACATATCTAGTATTGGAGTTAAAAGGGCTTATTTCATTGCCAACTGCTATGTACTTGATTCTGACATTGGGATAGTTTTTAACATTGTTTTGGACCCATGTATTGGCGGTGGTTTGGCTTAAGGCAATCCATGGCAGGTCCTCATTTTCAACCCCAAGTATGACCTCAACATTAGAGCCTCGAAGGGCTCGAAGAGCATCTGCATCTGGCCAAAAGAGTCTCATTCTTTGGATGTTGTATTGTTTGTAAAGGGCTATATATGACTTCTAGCTTGGATGGTAAATTGTTACCAAGCATGCCATAGTTAAGGCCTATCTGAGCTTCCGCATTGCATTTAGATTGAGCAAAATCATTGAATGAGTGTGAATACATCATGTCCCATTTTGTGGTTGGTTAAGCTTGGCCTAAGGGTTCCAATGAAAATTCATTTACAGCAGAGATGTATCACCCACCCCGCCTAGAGGAGTCAAATGGAGTTGGGGAGTTTGTAGCATGCTGGCTGGCGTTGTGCCCAAGAATGACAAATTTTACCACGTTATTGTGTAGTGTTGGGCCATCACCATCCCATATTAAATTTATATATATGAAATTCAACTCATATATTAAATTTATGAAAATAAAAAATAACAAACAAAACAGTGTTCATGCCAAAGAAATATGACAATATTAAATATGTTAATATTAGTAAATACATACATATATATATATATATATATGTATGTATGTATGTATGTATGTATATAACAAAGAAAAGAAAAAGTAGTCGTGCTTGTGCTTGTGCTTGCGCTTGCTTGTGTGTTACGAGCTCATTTCATGCCAATATAATAGGTTGGCCCAAAGTACAGGTCCATTGTGCTCGCGTTTAATCTCCAAATTCCGGGACTCAAACACAATCATATGCCCAAAGGCATGTCTAATCACGTCTTTTTACTATTCTTTTTTTTCATCGATATCCAAAATCATATTTCAATAAATTCGGTTCGAATATCTATGACCTCTATTAAGGAGATAACTCTTGTAATTTTTTTTATTCCTAATTTTAGAATATAAAATTTAGTTAAGAGATTTAACACCTGATTCTACTAGATTAACTGTCCGTTGTTATGTCTCCTTACTATCCATTCTTTTTGGTTTTTCTATCCTCATCCAAGATCATACGTAGATCAAAATTAGTAAAATGAACAAAATAAAATGGCATTCATAGCATAGCATATATTATAACAAAAGAATGGAAATTTTGAAAAACAAGAAGAAGAAATAAAGATAAAATTTTACAATTTAAATAAAGACTTGCCCTCTCTCTTTCCCTCTTTACTAACTTGTTGGTTTGAAATTTCCAATTAATGTCTGAAAATATTTGCAAATACTTGACAAATTACCAAATACATATCAATGTAAGTAAAAATTAAGCCAAAAAAAGCAAGATAGAAAATACTTGCCTTTTCAAGATAGAAAGCATTGAACCAGAAAAAGAAAAAAAAAATAATGCCATAACAAAGTGAAAAAAGTGAAAATTTTTAAGAAGAAATGGTGATCAAATTTTACAATTCCAAGAGAGACTTTCTCTCTCTCTCTCTCTCTCTCTCTCTCTCTCTCTCTCTCTCTCTCTCTCTCTCTCTCTCATAAAATGCAAGTCCTACAAATATTTCAAGAGGAAGAAGAACCTAAGAATCAAGAAGAAGTGAGAAAAAATAGAGAAAGCAACCTAGGCTTTGAACCTCTCGGAGTAGTAATTGAAAAATGATGTAAATAAAAACCCTTTTCCGCAATTATTTTCTCTTAAGCATAGGAATCAACTACAACAATAGTTGAACATAAAGACTAAGATCTGTTAAATAGGTCTGCAACTAATGGAGTCATAGGGCTTAAAACTAGATATAGGTCGTTTGTGATGGCGTTTTTTCTCTTGCAAGATGATGGAGGCTTTTCGACTGAACAAGGGCAGATAGGATTATTTGGGTTATTTTTTGTGAATTTGCAAAAGAGAGATGAAAAAATTACTTAATTGTTTATATTTGTGGATACAGGTCGAATATCTACAAATTTTCACAATTTAAATTCATATCCATATATGTAAATCCTAAAAGCCAAAACAAATCTGAATCCATATAATTTGATGGATCAGATATCCATTTTTTGTGAATTAGATCCAAATAGGATATCACGAAACTTTGGACATTTTACATAGCCCTACTTACTGCATGCACCATCAACTTGATCATTGATCGCATACTAAAGGATCTACTTGAAAAGTAAATCAAATGTTATCATAACACAAAAGGTCAAGTATTTTGAGCACACAAAAAAGAAAAAAAAATAATAAAAAAGTAGGATATAATCATAATATTGTCATAAACTTACTGATGTAATTTTGTATCATATATGAACTTTTTAAAGTTTGTCTAGTAGTGTTGGCAAGTGGGAGACAAGTCAGATATTTTTAAATATCTACTTTTTTGGATGAAAACTCAATGGAATTAAATAATTAAGAAAATGATAGTACACTTAATTCTTGTGGCCTCAATTTGGTGTTACAAAAGGGGTATCGTATAGAATTACAGACAGTTAAGGATAAAGCGATAAATATTTTTTGTTGACTTTAATAAATAATATATAAACCTTATTTTTAAGTATAGAATTAGAGTTAAAATAATTTTAATATAACTACTATATTGACAGGTTATATTATAAATTTTTGATGCTAAAACAAATATGTTCACAGTCTTTATTGTAAAACTCTGTTAGTATTAATTACTTGATTAGTATGATATTATTTTTGTGTTAGATTAATTAGAAATGATGAATGATAAAAAGAGAGAAATAAGGGCTGAATTATAATTTTTAGAAACTTTCTATGTTATTATGTAATTTTTAAAACTTCTTGTCTGGTTTTGCATTTTTGAAAAGCAATAAACCTTAATTATTTAGTTTTTGTTTTAAACACTACTTTTTGAGTTTTAGTCACTCTTCACACGCTCTATCTCAAAGTTATTATTATTTTTTTTAACTTTTCTACGTTAATTGAGATACAAAAGATAAAAAATTATGGCTATAGGGAAATTATGTTTTCTTTACACACGGATAACCAATACTTTATGGGGCACTTGATGCAGAAGCTAAACCACGTTGCTCGTGCAATGACAATTCCATTCACTTGTACACAAGTTCTCTCCTCTCTCTCTCTCTCTCTCTCTCTCTCTCTCTAAATTAGAATTAGTATTCTCAATTCTGTAATTCTATAGTCTCATTATCATTGCCCTATCCATCAGATAGTTTCCTAATTTTGGATCCCTCTCTCTCTTTCTCTCCCCGACTTGATCTTTCTGCTAATTTGTGCAAAATTGGCGACACTATACAAATGAGTTCTCTCCAATTCCAATTTGGTCATGTGGGTTTTCTCCCAAAACCCCGAATGCCAACTTTCTACCACAGACATGGTTCAGTCTGTATTATACTGAGTGCTTCACCAATAATATTTTGTGGTTTGAGAAATGGGCCAAGAAAACCCACGTGGAGGTCAAGAGTATTGTCCACAGACGCAATCCAAGTTGTTCAATCTCTTAAATTGGCAAAGTCTACTTCAAAATTGGACGAAGTTTTCAATAGGCTCTTGAAAGCAGACTTAATGGATACAATGGCTAATACAACAACATTTCATGGGTAACAAAGATATTGGTATGTGTTAATGTAAATAAAGGTTTGCCCATTTAGTCGCACTTTGTTTGTTAATGGAAAAAATCTTCTCTTCTTCTCCTCAAGAGAAAGATTCTTTGACATTCTTATATTACTACGTTGGAGTGATGAAATGATGAACTTTTTTTGGGGGGGGTTATAACATTTGACAGTGACTCAAACATTGACATTTGAATGTGTGAATTTGTGTTGCAAGAGGAAGAAATTATCGAAAGACTTCTAGTTTGCTAATTATGGAAAATGAAAGTATGATACTTAGTTTTGCATTATGTCAGAAGCCATAATGTCCATCTTAATATTGTATTTGCATGTCTATTTAGCCGTGTTTCGACTCCTGGCATGAGAAGAAAAGAGCAAAATGTAGCTAAGAACAAACTGCCTGATGATATTCAATTGCGTTGTTGCTTTGGTGCAATTTGGGCAAGTTATCCTTGGCTACAATCGACTCTCTGCCTCTTCATCTGAGATATGAACACTATGAGACCTTGATCACTTCATACTTGTATCGTCCTTTTCCGTTTCAATACTCTTATTTGTTCATGATTTCTATTTGCAATATGTGAGACACAATAATGTCCATCTTGGTATTGGATTTGCTTGTCTGTTCTATTGTGTCATTATTCCTGGCATGAGCAGAAAAGAGCAAAATGTAGCCAAGAGCAACCTACCAGATGAACATTGATTAAGCATTGTTGCTTTGGTGCAATTCAGGCAAGTCATCCTTGCCCACAATCTACTCTCTGCCTCTTCATGCAAGTCATGAACACTCTGCACCATTGATCACTTCAAACCTGCATCATACTTTTCTGTTACAACACTCTTAGTTCATGATTTCCAGTGCAATGCAATGGCATATATATATATATAGTGCTGTGAGCCAGCGGAATACTCTCTGCCTCTTCATGCAAGTCATGAACACTCTGCACCATTGATCACTTCAAACCTGCATCATACTTTTCTGTTACAACACTCTTAGTTCATGATTTCCAGTGCAATGCAATGGCATATATATATATATAGTGCTGTGAGCCAGCGGAATAGTTGAGGAATCTGCTTAGGCTAATGTCTCAATAATTCTCCCATTATCTTGAGCTGTGAAGATAAAAGACCGGATAAGTTCAATCCAAGTTAGAGAAATAATGAATTGATTCTTGTTATAGAATCTAATCAGAGAATTTTTATGGATGTTTGTGGGACAAGTGGGAGTAGACTTGTGCAATTGTGATGTTCAGAACATGATTTGCTTTTGGACCAGCCTTTGGAATATCCAAAGGGTCACAGAATATGTAATTGGAACTTATCAGATATGTTTGATGCAACTGTAAAAATATGGATTTTCTTTTGTGGTTTTTCCAAATGTGGAAAGTGTTTGTACAAAACTCTCCAAATCTACTTCAGTGTGAGGTATTTTAGACATGAATTGTAAAATTAATGTAACACATCTAAGAACAGTTAATAAGCATAAGCTAGCTAGTTGGGCATATAAGGCTTTTTTCATGAGAGATGGATTGATTTTAATCAATTGTACCGGTGATGGTGAAGGCGAGAGCTCTAAAGCACCAGTTATCTATAGGCCCAAGCTAGAGTGTTAGCTTATCAAAACTAGACATAACTACTTGCTTTGCATGGGTAAATTCTGCTAGGTTACAAGCATGTTTCAGCAAATGTCAATTGTTGAATAAATTATGTGAAAATGTAACTAAAACATTGTTGTCATAAATTGTATTTTGAAATATTGCGTTTAGCCCTACTAGTATGATTATTATTGATTTCTTGTCAAATGGAAATTTAGATTGGCATTAAAACCAAAAAAAAAAAAAAAAATCATGTCATCGCTTTTATTGGAGTCAAACTTCTGGGTGATAGAAGCTTCATGACTAAGACCTTTTTTATAGTTCAATATGCTTATGTAAATTGAGTTATGCGGATGAATAGAAGTTTTACTGATGAGACTGGCCAATGGACATCCAAAATCACTAAATTTGGCAATACTGAATAGAAGTGTCAAGGATAATAAGTTATGGCTTATATGATTAACTTATAAATTAATTCTTTCATATTTTTCCTTTCACTGACAAGTTTGGTATTCTTGTAGTTTTGAATTCATTTGTGAGTGACTTGAAGATTAATGGAGTGAAAAGTTTGTTGTAATGTTTAATATACAATTTGATTCAATTTATTGCTCTGTATTTTTAACAATCAAAATCTCTTCCTACTACCTTCTATCAGTTGTTGGAAATATGGCAAAGAGAAGTTCCCAACCAAAGGGTAGTTACCTTAAGATGTTAGGGAAATATATTTACTGATATTAGACTTCGAATAAAACTCGGACTGCAAAATTTTCTAAGTAAATCTTTTACTGGACCTTTGAAAAATTTTCTTGGTTTATGGATTCTGGCCATACTTAGGGATGCAGAACCTAAACTTACTGAACTAGAAAGTAATCACGCTGCAGTCATGGCCTTAGTTTCATGAGTTGCCATTTTCTGAAGGAAACTATTTGATTTCGTTTCAACTTCCTATTTATGTGAGGAAGTATGGTACAACCCCGAATTGTCCTTGTTCTCTAATATGATTCAGATGCTGGGGAAAAACAAGTTGATTGATATGGCTGAGAGTCTTTTCTCTGAACTAAAGAAAGAAGGCTTGGAACCTGACACCAGGATGTACACTGAAATGTTAGGAGCGTGGTTTGGTGGAAAAGGCAATGGACACGTATAGAGTTATGAAGGCATCTGGTTGTACCTCAGATAAGTTGACCTTTACGATTTTAATCAAGAACATGGAGAATGCTGGGGAAGAGAAACTTGCAACAACAGTGAAGAATGAATGTGCTGAATATATTGATTACTCAGAGCAATTAATCAAAGATATCAAGACAAAATATGTGAGGAATCTCACTCTCTTACTCTTTATCATAAATAATTTAGTTCTTATTCTACATTATTTTCTGCCACCTAGTTACTTCAAGTGGTTACTGTTTTGTTACTATAACTTTCTTTTTCCTTTTTACATGTGGGACATTTATAATTTCATGCTTCCTGTTTTTTAATTTGCTAGGTTAGGGGGTGGGGGAGTTGGGAGCCTTGAACATGGTCGGTTTGAACCTTGTCTTTGAGCAGCTTTTGCTTTCTTTTGTTGTCTATTTACTTAAATTTAATATACATGAATTTTTGAAACCAGACGCTTGAAATTTGCTGGTTTTGTGATAAAAAATTGTCCTTGCATGTGAGAATGCTTGAATTCCATAATGCTAATGCAAATTCTGTGAATGCATATACATGACAACCTTTGTAGTGCTTTCCTTGTGGATAATTTTGTAGAGCCCAAATTGATCTTTGTGGCCTCTTTTTTTGTGCTTTTTTCTCGGCAAGGAGGGAAAGAATAATATATTCCCACATCAAATTCAAGCAAATATAGGAAAAAGATTTCTTTGCCCTGCCCCTTTGCTGTCAACTGAACACCTCCCTTAACTCATTGCTTGTCTAAGTAACCCTGAAACTGAATTTCACCCATTGCTTTGGTTAATTTTACTCTTGGACAGCCTATGAGAAAGGAAAGAATCACTGTCTAGCTATACTTCTTTGACAACAAAATAATGGACCCAGCAATGCTGAAGGTAATAAACCCGTTCCTCCATAACAGATAGAATATAGAACAGAGTGCTTTCCTGATTTCTGCCAAATGATAGAATACTTTCCATGTTGACACTTAGCCTTCTTGCTGGTGGTGTTTGTCATTGTTGTTATCCCATTTTCAAGCTTACCTTTTTTTTTTTGGCCTTTTTTTCCCTTTGCATGTTTCAAATGCAATGGCCTTTTTTTTTTGTCCCTATATGAGGTGAGGTGAACGCAGAACCTTTGCCTTCTTGGTTGGAGGGGAAACCATGTCCCAATAGGCTGCAAGAGCCGGTGTTTGATGCAATATTTAGATTTCTTTAATTAGGTTATTTAGTATATATGGCGTGAATATGCTTATACATTATACTTAAAAGCTATATCTTTGGATGAAAGAACAAGAAGGCTGTGCAACCTTATGTTATGTTGGTAATCAGTACCCGTTCTTGATTCTTATCTCTATATGTAATAAATTAATCATTTCATTATCGTGATATCCAGTCAAAGCGAAGGTCTTTGGATCTCGTTTGAAGTTCTACATCACCTCTACTGTGAGTTGAAATAAATCACCATGGTATTTACAAGCTATCCATGATGGTGCATTGCAACTCAATGAACTGTTCACCAGGATTCCCCTATTAGCAAACCGACATTTGAGCTTGTATAAAATTGGTACAGGTAATTGTTTAGCTTCTGATCATGGAAAAATTATAGGTAGAAAGTGCAATTTTTTGTAGCCTGGGAACTTTGGTTTTTATATAATTTATTTTGACCCATTTCTTTTGTATTCTGCTGTAGTTGATAAAGATTCTGAAAATATAGGTAATTTGAGTATTGGTATCTTGGTACCTACTCATTTTCTGTATTCTTAGTTACTTAATATCTATATTGTGTACCAATATTGCTTTATAACATTGTCCATTTATCTTTTGTTTTTTATTTGCATGGATGTATTACATTTCTTATTCTTGATTGATTCTAATAAGAACTACCCTTCTAGTCATCACTTCAGATGGCAAATCAATGTGTCGTTTTTCGTTTTCTATTTCTTTCTTTCTTTCTTTTGCTATGAAAAAATAAAAAAAAATAAAAAAATAAAAAAATAAAAAAGAAAAATCTTACTAACCGATCCCGTGAGAATCCCAAAATGCATGGCATTCCATGTCATACTAACCTTTAGGTTAAGTTTGTTATTACAACCTCACCAAAATGTCTAGTTTTTTATCTTTTATTTTTTGGTTTGGTTGCTACCCCTACCCAAGTAGCTTATTGATTCCTATGGATCATTGGGAGGGGTTTGATATAAGTCTACATTTGGATCTAGATCTACATTTGGGCATCTCATCGTGGGATTGTAACACTTCTCGCATTAGTTAACTTGCACCATATGATCATGAGCCCAATTAAATTAAGAAAAAGAAGGGTATTTTATATATTCATCTTCACCAATTACATCACAGTGAAAATTTACAGTTATCCATTGTTTTGCCAGAAGAAAATCTACAAAGAAATGCTTAAAAGTACAGACATCACAATACACAATCACAGATCAAGTATCCAAAATGTTTCATCTATGTCCATACAAACAAACTGGTATTAGACCACTTCAGAAATCAAAAGCAAAAGGAGAAAAGGGAAGGGGGGAAATCTGGAGAGTTATAAATAAAAACAATCAATTGATCATTCTTTAGCTGACTTAAGTGACTCGGACAACTATGAACATGGTATTGCACACGAAAGCGCTTGAAAGCACCATTTCAAGCTCTTGGTGGCTCCAATTTTGAGTCGGAAGATGCTGAAGAAACATCACCATCTCCTGAAATTTGAGCTTCTAAAACTTATCCAACCACTGTAAAAAGTTAAAAGTGCATTACCGTTAGGATTCATTTTCCTTCATACAACAGAGGACCCATAAGTTAAATACTAGTAAGAGAAGTGTGAGTTCCGCCAATAAGTGGCACAAGAGAAACAATTAGATGTAGGTTACATGCCTAGTTCAACTTTAGGTGACACAGAGTAATGCATTGCCTAAGCGTGGGGACCCAGACATCCATAATTAGGTCAATAGCTAGCAAAAAAACTATCACGCAAGGATAAGTTTTAACTTAACCCAAGTTATAAAGGGCACTCCAAATCCAACAAGAGGAAAATCAACATTTTTAGCTCCCTTATTGCAAGTGTGATTAATATCTGTAATTTTGCAAGCCACTAGTCTTTAACTTCTGAAACTGCATAATCAAATTGTTCCTGGAAATATAAGATCAGATGCAAATCACTATAGTCATTCTCATGACTTCCATATAACACGTAAACATCAATTAGTCAAGAAGCAAAAGAAGCTAACTTGCCACATAAAAACATGTATTTTATTGCTTGAAGGCTGTATAGTCTTGATTTGGTAACAACAATGTTGTGAGAACAACAAAGCCTATTTGGTAAAGAAAAATAAAAAATGATTGGTTTTGCCTCAGCGTATATGGCATGCTAATCATCAGTTCTCTGATTTTCTGAATAAATTACTAATAGAAAATTTTAAACTGTAACTAACAAAAATAAAGGATAGCTTTATCAAGTAAAATGTTATGATGAGTATACGAGATTGGAGTTCATACCGTCAACAGAAAACTTGAAAATATATACACAAGAAGATCTGGCAATGCATTCCCTTCTACAAGATATGTGTCCCATAGGTGAGTAAGAAGATGGAATGGGATCTGTTGGATGGCAGGGCATTAATTTCTCTCAACTCTTCCAAAACTCCAGTAAAAGAATAAACAAAATAATCAAAAACAGAAAATTATCCAGTGGGAAAGGGTAAGTGGAAGGGGAAACTTATTATATTTATAATAAGAAAAAAAAAATGAAACCACAGAAAATAGTCCACTGTGCTGAAATTGCCTTTAGTCAAAGGAGAAAAATAAGGATAAGTTAAAAGTTATAACAGCAATGAAATAGTGGCGGATTCCAACCTTGCGTATTAGTAGACAGTTGACCCACTAGAAAGCAAATTGAAGAAATTCAAGCCCTTGCTCTTCCATATGTCTTAAAATCAGCTGGTATGACAGCAAGAAAAATAAACTAATTAATTACTAGGCATTCTTGCATGATTTACAAATGGGTAATACATGGTGAAAGCCTGACAGTGCTTCGATGGTAGATGCGTCACTTTTTTATGGTTATGATAACCTAATCAACAAAAGCGGCAAAGAGAAAATATAAAAAAAGGGCTCTCACCTATTTAATTCACACAGTGCTTCGGCCAAGGGAGCAATTCCTCTGTTTTAGAAGTCGTGTGTAAATGTGAAGTGGTGCTTAGTGAAATGGTTTTGCAGGTTGGAGGATGGGCGCGATCCTTTGGTAGATTAAATGAATGTGAAAATGTAACATATATCACATTTGCAATGGTCCGAGGAGCAAGCCATGTGGTCCCATGCACATTGCCTTGACAAGCCCTCACCTTGCTCCAATACTTGATCACTGGTTTACTCTTCCACAGCCTCTTCCAAACTAGTTGTTCCTGAAAATATAAGATCATAAGTAAATCACTAGAGATATTCTCTGGACTTCCGTGTAACACGTACTCATCAATTAGTCGAGAAGCAAAAGAAGCACACTTGCCAAAAAACATGTATTTTATTGCTTGAAGGCTATATAATCTTGATTTGGCAACAACATTGTTGTGAGAACAACAAAACCTGTTTGGTAAAGAAAAATAAAAAATAATTGATTTTACCTCACAGTGCATAGACATGCTAGTCATCAGTTTTATGATTTTCATCCATAAAAAACTATCAGAAAAATTTAAACAGTAACTATACTTGAGTGGAAACACAAGGGGAAGGAAAAATTAAACAAAGATGGAGGATAGCTTTATCAAGTAAAATGTCACGATGAATATACGAGAATGGAGTTTATGCCGTCAACAGAAAACTTCCAAATATATACACAAGAAAATCTGGCAATGCATCTCATTCTGCAAGATGTACCCCACAGGCAAGTAACAAGATGAAATGGGATCTGTTGGACGGCAGGGCATTAATTTCTCTTAAGTCTTCCAAAACTCTGTTTAAAGAATTAACAAAATGATCAAAAGCAGAAAATTATCCAAAGGGAAAGGGTTAGTGGAAGGAGCAACTTATTATATTTATAATTAGAAAAATAAAAAATGAAACCACAGAAAATAGTCCAAAATTGCCTTTACTCAAGCAAGAAAAATAAGGATAAGTTAAAAACCATAACAGCAATGAAATATTGGCAGCTTCCAACCTCGCACTTACGTCAGTGGCAGATACATCACTCTTTTATGGTTATGATGACTTAATCAACAAAAGTGGCAAAGAGAAAATATATAAAAAGGGCCCTCACCTATTTAATTCAGACGGTGCTTCAGCTAAGGGAGTAATTCCTCTGTTTTAGAAGTCGTGTGTAAATGTGGAGTGGTGCTTAGGGAAATGGTTTTGCAGGTTGGAGGATGGGCTCAATCCTTTTTGCAATGGTCCGAGGAGCAGGCCACAAGGTGTCATACACATCGCCTTCACAAGCCCTCACCTTGTTCCAATGCTTCATCACTGGTTTCCTCTTCCTCCAATGCTTCATCACTGGTTTCCTCTTCCACAGCCTATCCCAAACTAATTGTTCATGGTCCAAAGTGAGTCAAACTTTGTGCTAATTTGTATATACATTTAAATTACAAGTTGAAAGCAAGTTGATCAAGCAATGCCAATAAACTATATAACGTGCAGAAGCTAAATCTCATTTAGTAAATTGCTTATCTCACCTATACAGACAGTAAGCTTAGCTTTTAACTTAATGTTCAATTATTTATATATATGGACTCACACTACTAAAAAACTAACTCACAAATTCAAATGTTTGAAAATTGTCTTAGTGGGACATTTCGATCGGGAGAAAGCAAAAAGAAATGGGTGCGGTGCTTAGGCAGTTTCAGAAAACTATGCTCAGACATGGGAAGAAGACAAAGTACATCAGGGGTAGATGCATCACTTTTTTATGCCTATGATGACCTGATCAACAAAAGTGGCAAAGAGAAAATATATAAAATGGAAATTACAATCATAAGGCTCTCACCTATTTAGAAGTGATGTGCAAATGTGAAGTGAAAGTGTGGGAATACGATTAAGGAAAGTGGCTTCTACAAATACATATTATTGACCCATTTCCTATGAGCTTAGCTTTTAGTATAGTGTTCAATTATATATATATGGACTCACTCTACCAAAAGACATCTCACAAATTCAAATATTTTAAAATTCTCTAAGTCGACAGTTTTATGAGGAGCAATCAGAGAGAAATGGGTGCGGTGCGGTCACAAGATCATTAATTCCTTGCTCATATCCCCATGCCGGGCATGATTTTTGTTTTTAATTTTTGTTTTCAATCGAGTAGGAATTTACCTTATGGAAACTTTGGGTAGGAGGGATATGTGGGACCAATATTCTCCTTTCTCCTTTTGAAATAGACGTTCCAGATTAGGGCAGTTTTCGATATTTAGTGTGGAGAGTTGTGGGAGCAACAGCAATTCCTCTGGAAAGGACTGAAGCTTTGGACAGCGTTTGAGCCATAGGGTTTGGAGAGAGGTGAGGCTTTGAGAGAGGCGGGGTGACAATGAATCCAGATTTGGGAAATTATTGATTTCGAGAAAAGATAGGGAGGAGGGTAATGTAAAGTCTTCTCCGAAGGTAACCGTATCTGGGCATACTTCATTAATCGTGAGATCTTTAAGGGAGGTAAGTTTGTGGAGGCCCCACTCCGATATCCGCTGCTTTACATTCTTGCAATCATCGATGCGGAGTAATAAGAGTGTGGTGGGAAAACCTGCTTCAGGAAACTTCTCAAGTCCACTACAATACGATATTTCAAGATGTTGAAGGGATGTGAGGCTTTGGATCTGGTTAGTTATGCACCTGAGAGAGAGAGAGATTGTTAAATTAGAATTCCAAAATTAATCAGGCACATATATAATATATATTGTCAAATTGTGCATGCATTTCTTTAATCCTGCATTATGGTGAAATTAAAGCTAAAATATGGTCTACTCACCAAATGCAGCCGCCAGTCATTTTAAAATTTTTAAAATATTCTTTCCTTCAAATACATTTTTTTTTCTTTATAATATAATTGGGTATGAAATTTTATATAAATTGAAATTAAATTTGACTTTTCAATAAGAAAACAGTTTTGATATAAAATCTTTCCTTTAAAAAAGTTTCTCATTTTATTTCAAAATATTATGCATAAAATAGAATAAAATAAAATTAATCACCTGAGATTGTCACAACCACATAGCGAAAGAGTCTTCAAATTAGGCGCCAAAAAGCCTCCTTCCCAAAAGGACTCTAAACATTCGCATTTCCATAAATACAATTCGGTGAGGTTCACGAGAGTGCATTCCGGTAAGATTTTTAAATATCCATTGAAACCTATTATTAAATTTTCAAGGCAAGTGTTGGTGGGCATCATCCGCTCTACAATTGACTCTATTTGTGGGCAACTGCAAATAAGCAGAGTTTTAAGTGAGATCCCCAATTCTCCTGGTGGAAAGTATTTGAGTGACCTACATCCCACTAAGTTCAACTCTTCAAGACCACAAGTGTTCATTATTCCATCAGGCAGGGATTCCAATTTGTCACAATTCTTAATATTCAATCGCGTTAGAGTTTTAGGCATTGCACCGTCCGGGAAACGTGTGAATGAAGGACAAAGCCCAATTTGCAAGTGCTCAAGAGGACAAATGTTATTTCCAGATTCTGATTCATGTGGTGACATTATTCCTTCAGGCAGACCCTCCCAAGCATCACAATTTGACACGCTAAGATGTCTTAGCGATGGACACCTCATGCCTGCAAAACTCACAAAACTTTCACAACTATCAATTCCCAACACCACAAGAGCACTCAGCTCTACAAGTGGAGAGTTGCAGAGCGCAAGATGCCCTTCTTCTTTTTCCTCTGCTCCAAAGTATTCCAAAACAGAACAATTTCGAATCCCAATCCTTCTTAGGTTAGTAAGGCCTTTAGGGTGATGGTCCTCTGTTTTCTTCCACAAACATCTCAATTCTCTGCACCATGATATATTCAATGTCTTAAGGCTCTCAAGTTGGTTGAATTCATCTCCCAAACAAACAAGCTCTAAAATATTATCAATTGTCAGAGAGGTGACTGAGGTGAGGTCCCTTAGACTTCTAAAAACTACCTCCTTACAATATCGTAATGTTAACACAAACAGGGAAGGAAGGCTGAGAGGCACTTCGACTAACTGGGGACATCGGATTATGGAAAGTTCATGGAGACAAGAGAAGGAACATTCACCAACTTTGACTAACTGGGGACAATTGATGATGGAAAGTTTATGAAGACAAGAGAAGGCACGTTCACCAACTCCATCCCATGTCTCCCAATTCTTCATATCTTCAAAATGAAGAGTCTCTAATGATGGAAAAAGCTTAACACATGAAGAACCATCCCCATAAAACTCAGCCCCCATTCTTCTTACTTCATTCAACCCCCTTATCCACAAGTTCTTTAGTGTCGGCAATTTTCCAAGTGATGGAAAAATTTTACATCTCCTGCAATTGTAGAGTTTGATACTTACAATCTTATAGAATGAGGGATCTACCATCCAACTTGGGAATTCTGATCCTGCATATCCCGAAATGTTGAGTGCTTCTATGTCACTGTGGGGTCGCAGAGACTTAATCACATGTATTTGGTCCTCTGCAATGTCTGTATCATCAATAGACTGACTCCATTTCAATTCCAACTCTCGAAGATTTTGCTTCTGCTTTAGCTTGGCCCTCATTGCCTGTTGAACATCAACTGTATTTTCCAATCCTGAAATTAAAAGACCATCATGAAGATCCGAGAGGTGTTCCAACTCTTGTATGCCCACTCCATTGTCTTTGCCCACTATAAATTTGGATAGTTTTTGAAGGCCTTTTAGACTACCCAGTCCCATTGGCATCTCCTTCAAATGTACTGTGTTATTCATACTAAGATGTCGTAGGTTTGTCAAACTTCTCATGCCCCTTGGCAATCTACAAAGGTAATCACAGTTATCTAAGATCAAACTCTGCAAGTTGTGGAGGCCACTAACCGATTCAGGTATGCCATATATGGAAGTGGAAGATAAATTAAGATATCGCAGTTGCTTTAGCTCACCAATTGAATCTGGCAGCTCACTTATTCTATAGCCACTCAATCCCAGCACCCTTAACATTCTAAATTGTTGCAACAAACAACTAATCAATTTTTCAGCAATCCAACTACGGCGTGGTGGTCGAGAAATAGGCAGTGCCAAGAGCGTTCTTTGACACTTCTTTCCTATAAAAGGATCAAATTTTTTAATAACCTCCAGTTCTTCACGAGCATATGAACAGTGACGAACCTTATCATGGACTTGACAAGTATTACTACCCGACAACCCATCCTCCAGCCTAAAGCAAATCTCTCCTGCAACAAATTGAGCCAAGTCATGTGTAAGATCATGTATCACATACCTTGACACGTCATTGCTGGACTGTTGCAAAAGTGATCTCGATACCAAATCTTGAAAGTATTGGTGGCCCAAATCTTCCATTTTCTTTCCACCATTCTTCTGCTCTAGGAAGCCTTCTGCCATCCAGAGAAGGATCAGTTCCTCCATCTTGAACTCGTAATCCTTTGGGAATATTGAAAAGTATGCAAAGCACTGCTTTAGAGAAGAAGGCAGGTAATGGTAACTTAGCCGTAAAGCTGGAAGAATTCTACTTTCATTCTCTGGGAGGTCCCATATATTGCTCTTTAGTACATCTTCCCATTCATCAGGGTTTAATTTACCACGGAGGAGACCTCCAAGAGTTTTTGCAGCTAAAGGAGAGCCTTTGCACTTTTTTGCAATTAGCTTACCAATAGGTTGCAACTCGGGGCGTGATTTGAAATCATCTGCTTCCAAAGCATGCTGCGTTAGTAAAGATATGCAATCAGGGTCTGACAACCCCTCCAAAATATGGGGGTTAACGGTGGAACCGGCCCTTGACGTTGATGAAGCAACCCCATGGAGACGGGTTGTGACAATGATTGTGCATCCCTTGGTTGCTGCTGCTTTAAGGGGTCTGCACAGGCTGTCCCATTCGTTCTTGTCTTCACTCCAAACATCATCTAAAACCATCAGAAACAGCTTCCCATCTAGTTTCTTCTTCAATTCTTGCTGAAGGGAATCCAGATCCTTGAGATCATCATTAGCTTTTCCACTGACTTTCTGCAGAATTAACCTTGTTAACTCCTTAACATTGAAGCTTTCAGAGACACAGACCCAAACTTGCAGATCAAAAGATTTCTTGACTTGGTCATCATTGTAGACAAGCCTAGCAAGTGTTGTTTTTCCTATGCCACCCATGCCAATGATGGGAATCACAAGGAGTTTCTTCCCAGCAGGAGCAACTGGTGGTGTTTTGAAGCGAGGAAAAGCAGCAGATCTAGGGCCCCCCATACCACCAAAATTGCTAGAAGGAAGTGGAGTACTTACACTGGTGGATTCAGGATTCAACGGCAACAATTTAAGCAGAGCGGCTTTGTCAAGATCTCTGCCTCTGACAAGAGACTCATCATCCTCCAGGCAAGAAGTCTCTCGTCCTTCTCTTATCACGGAGGAGCTCCCTTCCCCACTACTGTAATCTTTCAAACCAAAGGCAGGAATTTGATTTTCAATTCTTAGTAAGCTGCGAGTGATCCTCTCCACCGTGTCGGAGTCCATCGGTGGGGATGAGCCGGTGGGAGGAAACTCGTCCAGAATGTCCTCAACATCATAGGTTAATTCCCTGAGGTTGTTTAGCCATCTTCCCACATTTGGATTTGTCAGGTGCTTATTCTCCGCATCATTAAGCACAACATGGATGGTTGTGAACGTATCCGCCCACTGCTGGATGTTGTCATGGAGTTGCTCTTGAGATCTTGCCCAGTTGAGTAAGTCAGAGGAGGTCAATCGGACAAGCAACCTCTGAATCGGAGCAAACAGAGCAGCCTCCGCGGTTAAAGGCATGGTTGCTTGCAGAAACTTGAAAGAAAGTTGGAAAGGAAAACTGAGAGAGAGAGAGAGAGCAGAGCAGAGGAACGAGGAAAGAGAAATTCGGGATGTTGAAAAGTAAAAAGAGAGCAAGGAAACAAGGGGGAGAGGGAGAGAGAGAGAGGAGAGATCAGAGCAATAGAAGAAAGAGAGTGACAGAGTGTGGAAATTGAGATCAACTTGTGAAGCAGATGAGAATGAATTTCTTTGGTCGGACGTATGAAAGGATTGAGCGTAATGAAGGGTGTGAGACAATTTAGAATCTCCAAAAAAGAGAAAAAAAATGGAAAAAGAAAAAGGGTTGAAGAAAAGCAGAACGGAAGTCACAACTTTTGACCATAATTTGCGTGGGGAGTAATAGTTAATAAGCATAAACTAACTAGTTGGGCAGGGTAGGCTTTTTTATTATTATTGATTTATCTGTAGGCCTAAGTTAAAGCAAAAGCTTATCAAATTTAGGCATAACTACTTATTTTACAGGGATAATGTTATTATGATTATTATTGATTTCTTGTCACAAATAGAAATTTTAATTGATATTAAAACCATAAAAGAGGGAAAAATATGTATTACTTTCATATTTTACCTTTCACCGAGAATTTTGATATTTTCATAATTTTGACTCGAAGATCAATGAAGTGTAAGGTTTGTTATAATGTTTAATATATAAATTGATTTAATTTAATGTTTTGCATTTTCTGTCATCTAATTACTTCAACTGATTACTGTTTAGTTACTATTATATTTTTTTCCTTTTTGCATGTGAAACATTTTATAATTTCATGCTTCCTGTTTTTCAATTTGCTAGGTTAGGGGTTGAGGTAGTTGGGAGCCTCGAACCTGGTTTGTTTGAACCTTGTCTTTTGTTGCCTATTTGCTTAAATTTAATATACATGCATTTCTAAAATCAGACATGTAAAATATGCTGATTTTGTGATAAAAAATTATCCTTGCATGTGAGAATGCATATTGATGACAACCTTTGTTGCCTCTTTTTTGTGCTTTTTCTTGGCAAGGAGGGAAAGAAGGAATATATTCCCAAATCAACATGATAGAGGCCAGCAACCATAGGAAAATGATTTCTTTGCTATGCCCATTTGCTGTCAACTGAACACCTCCCTTGACTCATAGCTTGTCTAAGTAACCCTAAAACAAAATTTCACCCATTGCTTTGGTTAATTTTCCTATTGAACAACCAATCAGAAAGGGAAGAATCACTATTTAGCTATACTTTCTTTGACAACAAAACAATGGACCCCGCAATGGGTCCACTCTTGAATAGAGTGCTTTCGCCTACACTTTCTGCAATTTCCAAGAGGAGCATTGATTTTTGCAAATGACTGAATACTTTCCATTTGATACTTGGCCCTCTTGCTGGTGTTCTCTGGCATTCGTTGTTATCCCATTTTCTAGCTTACAATTTTTTTGCCCTTTCTTCTTTTTGTGGTTCAAAAGCAACGGCCATTTTTTTTTTTTTTTTGATTCCTTGCATGAGGAGATTTTTTTGGTACTTGAGGAAATTACTTGGTAAGTTTTTGAATTTTACAATGAATTTACAAATTAGTCCATAAATTTTAAAATACAACGACTGAGTTTCTATACTTCAAAAATCATAACACCATTGATTCTACCGTTACTAACGATGCCACGTTGACCGTTAAATACTAAGTTGACAAATGAGGTGGATTGATACTATCTCACATGTCTCATGCTGACGTGGTTATGTCACATCATCAAGTGGATTTTTTTTCTAGAAAAAATTATTTTTAATTCAAATTTAAATAAAAAATTTTTTAATTAAAGTTTTAAAAAGAAAATAGTAAAACTCATCTCTCTCTCTCTCTCTCTCTCTAACCCTCTCTCTCTCTCGATCTCAAGAACAGGAACCCTAGCCAAAACCAACGGGAAGAATCACTCCCACTTAGATTCGAAGAAGACGCAGCAAGCAACTCTAATCGGAGCAAAGATTTTAATCGGACCTCAGATTTTAACTGACAACTCGTTCACTTAGATTTTGATTAGCAATAAAATCTATCTGCTGCATCTATTCCTATTCCTATTCTTGTTCTTGGGTTAAACCTACCCACTTCGAGTCTTGTTCTTGGGTTAAGGGCAATAAAATTCATCGTCTACTTCCTGTTCTTCGAATCTCTCCCACCCACTTCTGAAACCAAGATCTCTCTCCAAAATCGATCTAGAGCTTCTGATCTCAATTTCAGTTTTTGATCATCATCTCTTCATCTCCCGATCTCAATCACCTTGACAAAGATGGAGGGCAGGAACCCTAGCCGTAGCCTAGTTCCGAATTTGAGATTCTACACTCATAGGAACAAATCCAAAATTCCCTTCTTCAGATCCATCAAATGTATTCAAACCCCAAATCCTAGCTCCTTTTCTCCATTTCCTCTTCGGATCTCCTAGTCATTCAACAAATCCTCACCATCGAAAGGTTGCAAAGCCGAAAGGTCGTGTCTCGGAGGCTATTTGAAGCACCATGGTGGAGGAAGATGATCGAACCTCAGATTCATCACCCTAGCCCTATTTGAATCACCATTGAAAGGTCGTGGAGTCGAAAGGTCATCTCTCAGAAGCTATTCAAATCACCATGGCGAAAGAAGATGATCGAACCTCAGATTCATCACGCTAACCCTATTTGAATCACCATCGAAAGTCTTTGGATCTTCTGAAACAGACGCAGCAAGTAGAGATTCAAAGAAGAAATCACAAGGCTGTGGGAAGAATCACTCTAATCGGACCTTAGATTCATACCTCACTTAGATCGATCGTTCCCAATGATTTTGACCTTGTGTTCAATCTGCAGATGAACAAACCCTCATTTCAATTTCAATTTTATGGTTTTTTTCCATTTTTTTCTTTCAATTTATCAACGATTTTTTTGTAAAAATTTTTTGTGGAGTGTTGTAAAAATATTATACAGCATTTCTTCATCTGTAAAAAAATTTTGTAAAAATTTTAAAATATTTTAAAAATATTTTTGTGAAAATATGTAATATTTTGTAAAATATTTAATATTAAAAATTAAGCCGTGTACCAATAGGTTACAAAAGCCGGAGTTTGATGCAATATTTAGATTTCTATAATTAAGTTATTTAATATATGTTATGGAAATATGTTTATATATTATATTTGAAAGCTATATTTTTGAGATTCTATGTCACCTCAAATGTGATCATCAAACTGTCTCCACACACACACACACAAACACACACACACACACACACACACATATATATATATATATGAAAACCTTTGTGGTGCTTTCCTTGTGGATAATTTTGTGGTGTCTAAATTTGATCTTTATTGCCACTTTTTTGTGTTTTTTTCTTGGTAAGGAGGGAAAGAAGAATATATTCCCACTTCGAAGGGTGGTGCAAGGCGAAAATTTCAATTTGATTTGGTTTTTTTTAAAAGAAAATAAATTTCGATTCAAACCGAACCTAACCGAAATTATTTCGGTTTGGTTTCAGTATAATTTTTTAGAATCGGTTCGGTTCAATTTGAACCGAACTAGTATTATTTTAATATTCTTTTATTAAAAAATCTAATTTAATTAATTCTTTTTCCTTGTATTTTTGTGATATTCAAATAATTGATTAGGTTGTATTATTTAAAAAAATATATTATTAATAAGAATATTTTTTTAATGATTATTCTTGATATGGTTTAAATAAAAAATATTATTTTAAAATCTAAACCAATTTAAAACTATTATTTGAGTTAAACCCTAAATAGTTCTAAACATATTATATTTAAATAAGAGAAAAGAAAACATATACGTCTTTTATAAATTAATAGTAAATAGTGTATCCTTATACCTAAAAAGATAGTGACAAAAAAAATTAATTTAAACTAAACCAAACCAAATTAAATTTAATTTTTTTAGTTTGATTTAGTTTAAACCGAATTAAATTTGGTTTGATTTTCGATTTAAAATTTTTTAAAATTTTAATTTTTGATTTATTTTAATTTGATCATTAAAATAAATCAAATTGAACCAAACCATTTACACCTCAAACCATGTCAACATGACACAGGCCAGCAATTATCTGAGAAAAAATTCTTTGCCCTGCCAATTTGCTGTCAACTGAACACTTCCCTTAAGTCATGGCCAATCTAAGTAATTCTGGATGTTGAAATTATAAAATAGCTGGTCATGTTTAGTTGTTAGGGTTGTAGGCCAGATCATCCATATCGTATCTCTCTCTGTTTTTTTTTCTTGTGTTATAAATGATACAGTAGAAAGTAACACCTCAGAATTCACAAACTCTTTGATCGAGGGCACTTAAAAAATGGTGTGTGGAGTACAGCTTTAAACAGGAAATAGAAAAAATAATTTTTAATTATGTGTCATCTCTTGATTGAGGGCCTAAAAATGGTCATCGCATGTGACAATGCTTGAATGCCATAAAGCTAATGCCATAAAGCCGGTGCTTTCCTTGTGGAATATTTCATGGAGCCCAAATTGATCTTTGTTGCCTCTTTTCTTTGTACTTTTTTCTTGGCAAGGGGGAAAGAAGAATACATTTCCACAGCAACATGACAGAGGCCGGCGATTGTAGGAAAAAGATTTCTTTGCCCTACCCATTTGCTGTCAACCGAAAACCTCTTTTGACTCATAGCTTGTCAAAGTAACCCCGAAACAAAATTTCTCCCATTGCTTTGGTTAATTTCACTCTTGAAGAGCCTGTGAGAAAGGAAAGAATCACTATCGAGCTATACTTTGTTTGACAACAAAATAATGGACCCTGCAATGGGTCCACAAATGACTGAATACCATTACAAAAGCAAATGGGTCCACTCTTGAACAGAGTGCTTTCGTCTTTCTGCAATTTCCAAGGGAAGCATTGATTTCTGCTGACCAAATACTTTCCATTTGATACTTGGCCTTCTTGCGGGTGTTGTCTGGTATTTGTTGTTATCTCATTTTTTAGCTTACAATTTTTTTTACCTTTTTTTTTTTCCTTTTGTGGTTCAAATGCAATGGCATTTTTTTGGGGGGTCTTACGTGAGATAAGTTGGACGCAGAACCTTTGACTTCTTGGTAGGAGGGAAAATCATATGCAATATTTGGATTTCTATGATTAGTTTATTTAGTATATATCATGGAAATATATTTATACATTATACTTGAAAGTTATATCTTTTGGATAAAAGAAGTAGGTGGTGTAACCTTATCTTATTGTTGGATGAAAGCAATGGATTCACAAGGACATGAAGCATTGAATTCACAAATTTCCAAATAGTATGCAGTCACACTATTAATTAATTAATTAGTTAACTAATTAATAGATATTGAAGCTGAAGAATTTTGAGAAATTTCACAAAAAGTATCACATGCCTCTTCAAATTCAAATTGATACAAAGAACAAAGAGAATTTGATTCTATGGCCAAGTAGACAAAATCCCTCCACATAGTATATCATGTTTTCAAAAGGATACCAATGTTTCATTGGTCTAATAAAAAGGGTACTAGAATATCACATCATATGCTCGACTTCGAGTCTGAATGAGGACCCAATTGCGATTCAATTTAAATTAGTCAAAACAAAATTCTAGATACTACACAATGGACTAAATCCAGGACATAAAAAAAAATTCAAAAGAATAAATTTAGGATATATTATGTACTAAAATGTTACAATTCAAACTATAAAATGCTCTATGAACTCAATGTCAAAATTGATAGGAAAAGTAAGACAAGAGTATATAGATTATTAAATTTTTTTCTTAAGAAAAATGAATTAATGTATGGAAGAGATAATAATGCCCACTTAGGTGGAAAAGTAGAACTTCATTGAATTTACAAAACAAGAAAATCTTTTTTGAAACAATGTACCTAGCCCTAGTGGCCAAGCTACAACAAAATTTACAAAATTTTAATGCGTATATTTTTAGTATTATTTTTTTTAAAAAAAATATCTTCGAAAGTTTTAGGGAAGGAAAAAAAAAAGACCATGTAAGGACCAAAAAAAAGGGGCCATTGCATTTGAACCACAAAAATGAGGGGAAAAGAAAATATATATATATATATATATATATATATATATATTTATCTTTAATATGGCATCTTCACTTCCTAATTCGTGGGGAAACCATGTACCAATAAGTTACAAAAGCTGGTGTTTGATGCAATGTCTAGATTTCTTTAATTAAGTTATTCGGTATGTGAGACGTAAATATGCCTATACATTATATTTAAAAGTTATATCTTTGGATGAAAGAAAAATCAGGTAGTGCAATCTTATGTTGGTAATCAGTATCTATTCTTTATTATTATTATTATTATTATTATTATTATTATTATTATTATTATTATTATTGGGGATGTTCGAACTCGATAAGAGAGGGGAGAGGAAGATGATGCTAGTTAAGCTGTAGTTTATTGGCATACAATTATTTCATTATCGTGATGTCCAACCAAATCGAAGGTCTTTGGATCTAGTTTGAAATTCTATATCACCTCTACTGTGATATTTACAAGCTATCCATGATGGTGCATCGTAACTCAATGAACTATTCACTAGGATTCCCCTACTAGCAAATAACATTTGAGCTTATATAAAACCAGTACAAGGTAATAGCTTGGCTTCTGATCATAGAAAAATTATAGGTAGAAAGTGCCATTTTTTGTATCTTTGGAACTTTGGTTTTTATATAATTTAGTCTGAGCCATTTCTGTTGTACTCTGTTATAGTCGACAAAGATTCTGAAAATATAAGCAATTTGAGCATTGGCATCTTGGTACCTATTCATTTTTTTTGTATTCCTTGCCACTAAATTTCTGTATTGTGTACCAATGTTGCTGTTTAACATTGTATATTTATCTTTTGCTTTCTATTTGCGTGGATGTATTACACTTACTATACTCAATTGGTTCTAATAAGAGCAACCCTTCTAGTCATCACTTTGGATGCCAATTCAATGTGTCGTTTTCGGTTTTCTATTTCTTTGTTTCTTTCTTTTGCTATGTAAAAAAATACACAACCAGTGCTGTTAATCTTATCAACTGATCCCATGAGAATCCCCAAATGCAAGGGACTTCCGTCTCATACTTTTTGGTTAAGTTTGTTATTACGACTTAACTGATGAAACATGATTCAAATAACAATCGGTACAGTATCCAGATCCTCCAAGACCCGACCTAATGCTCATGGTCACAAGGGGGTTCAATTCCTGAATTGAACAACAAACAGATTGGTTGACCGGCTAGGATGGATAGATCAATCCATAAATGCGTTCGGCAAGTTTGAACAGTCACCTCCTTTCACTCGATCATCGGTCACCTAAGGAACCGATCACTTCGACTCCGATCGATCAATAGCAATATTCAACTGAATCTCACCTTGATTTGGTTTCATATCCCAACACGAAATGTATTTCCTAGATAAGAAAGAAAATCTTTATGAATTTAATCGATAAAAAAAGAATCTCCACGTATAATTAAATTTCTTAAATGATAATGATTTTAAATTTGAACTCTGAAATTTTCAGATCACCTCGTAAGGAAACTAGGGTTATAACGTGAATGCACACAACTCTCGAGGCGCTTATATAAAAGTCTTCGATATACCAAAATCCAGGTAAATTCTCTTGACTCAATATTCAGCACATAAGTCACAGGGAGATCCGCTCTCACTCTCTTTCTTTCTCAGTCTGATTCATTCCTTTTAAAAATTGTTATTTTTAACATGAGCATCAGAGTCTTCCCTGTCAGAGCACCCTCTTAGTCTTTTACAGGTTTCAAATTCTTTATTCAAGATGTCATTCGAGTCAAGAAGGAGTTGGATTTATAGAGTTAAGACCTACTTCCAATACTAACCAAAATATCTTTCTTTTTTTTTTTTTTTTTTTGGTCCCAAGTAGCTTATTGATTTCGATCGATCATTGGAAGGGATGACATGGGTCTACATTTGGATCGATTCCTATAATCATGGGAAGGATTGGCGTGGGTCTATATTTGGATCTGCATTTGGGCATTTTGTCGTTAAATAGGATTGTAACACTTTTTGCATCAGTTAACTTGCACCATAAAATCATGAGCCCAATGAGCAAATTAGGAAATAAAAAAGGGTATTTTATATATTCCATCTTCACCGATTACATCGAAGTGAAAATTTATAGACAATAAAGACAACAGTTATCAGTTGTTTTGCTTGTTCACGATGTCTTTCTAATTTAAAACCAAAAACACAACCACTCATGGTTGTTTCTATTTCTATAATAAAACTATACAAATTTATAAAATCCTGGCTTGGTTTCCCCTTTGGTGAAGCATTTTGAATCTCTGTCTGATATATTTTTCTCACAAGTTAGAGAATCTTTTGAAATATTTAAAATCTATTATAAACCTTACCAAAAAGAAATTCACTCCCCTATGTCTTTTTTGTTTAAAATTTTTTGTATCATAAATCATTTAATAGTACTTAGAACATGATAACTCCGAAGAAACCATCTAAAATGATGAAATGTCTTCCAAATCCCTAAAATAATCTTAAAACTCTCAGTTTCAAGTTAGTTGAAATTAAAAAGATTCACAAATCCAAACCCATCGCATAAAAACTTTTTAATCCAAAAATCTTATACTCAGTCTCTTCGGATTGTAACAAAAACAAAATGAGCGAACGGTGGAAGTGAGGGACTGAACACCTCCCATCCCATTTACTAATAATAATAATAATAATAATTTTATATCTTACCTTCTCTAATTATGATGGTGTTCTGTTCGTCACTTTCACGGTTCCCTCATTTTTATATCTTACCTTCTCTAATTTGGTATCAAATCAATCTTATTTTAATAATTTTATATTTACATTATAAAAGAAATAAAACATTATATTTAATTGAGATTAAGTATATTTTTGTTAAAAATTTGTTAATATAATAATAATTTTAATTTTTAAAAAAATATTTTTTGTATTTAATAAAAATGTAACATAGATTAACATTTTATATTACTGACCATATAGTGTATAGCAAAAGTATTAAAGAGGAGAATAAATGTAAAACATTGAAAGATAAAATAAATAAAAAATTATTCATGAGAATTTATGGAGTCTACAACATAGATCTCCGAATCCATGCATGTCTGCGTACAGAGCAGCTTTCAAGTTTGAGAAGAAAATGAAAGTATCATCTGAGATCGTATTTTTAAAAGCGTGATTTTCACTTGCATTTTTTATTTTTTAAGATAAAATAACAAAATTGTGACTCCGACTTACGATATCTCTAAAATGGGGAAAAAATCACATTGTTTGAGTAATTTAATGTATAAAGGACGCTATTTTGAAAACTTTTTAATGGACCTGACACCCTCAGCTCTCAGTCCACTGTTTCAGCCTTTGTCTTAAGACTTTTCCGATCAATGTGCAAAACCACCCTACATTATTTTAGAGAGAGAGAGAGAGAGAGAGCGCTTTAATGGTTCTGACACCCTCGGCTGTCCGCCAATTGTTTCAAGACTTTTCGAAGCCTCGATCATATTATCGATGCACGCCATCAACATCAGTGGTCCAGTCAAGCTTGCCTTTTCCATCTTCAACTCTCTCTCTCTCTCTCTCTCTCTCGGGTTGCATTCTCAATGTTGGCTTTTCTCAGTGATTTAATTCGGGTCACCGAACTATTCTTTCGGTGGGGCATGTTAGATTTGTCGGGGGTGTTTAATATTGGGTGGTAACTGAATATTCAATTGTATCACATTAAATTTAAATTTAAATTTAAATTTTAGATTTCAATTAATTTTTGATTAAAATCAAATTTTAAATTTTTTTTATTCGACTTTTGAATTATAATTTTTAATACGTATTTGAATAAAAAATTAAATTAAAATTTTAATTATCTTATTTTTTATTTATTTTGATTATTTATTATCTATTTTTTTATATAAATTTTAATAGATAATTTTTCTTTTTTAAGTAAGCAATAAAATAATAATTAAAAAATTTATTGTTATATTAATTCAAATTTAGTTAAATTAAATTTATATGAAAATTTAGATTTTAAAATTTAAAATCGGTTTATTTGAGTTATTTAATTCGATTCGAATTCAAATAAAAAATCAAATTTTGAATTTAAACGAATTCGATTTAATTTTCTATTTGAGATTAAAAAATATTAAATTTGAGCATTTTTTTTTTAAAAATTATAACATTCCATCTTCTCTCCGCTCTTGTCCCTTATTTTCTGTCTCCCCTAAAATAAGTTGTTGGTATCGCCACCGATCTTAACTCGAGCCGGATTGATTGTGGGATAATTATGTATGTACAAGATTTTTCTCATTTTCTTATCACAGTGAACAAACCCTAGGTGTTTACCATGGCATGAAGAAATCGAGTAAAATGGCAGTTTGGTCGACGGAAACCAGGTTTAGTCAACCAAATGATCGTCAATTCTTTTTAACAAAAAAATATTTAGTTTTTTTGTACTTTTTATTTTTATAATTATAAATTTTATAATATTATAAGATTGTAATAAATAAAAAAAGTATATCAAATATTAGTTTTTTTTAGTATAATAGTTGTTAATCGTGCAATATAATAATATAATTTTTAATATAAATCGTTCATTTTAAATATTATATAACAATATATGATTCTGCTATAGTTCAAGAATTTTTTTAATATGTTGTGTATATATGCCTAGAAATATCTTTTAATATATTGTGTATATTTTTTTTTAAATATATTGTGTATATACGTCAACTGAACACCTCCCTTGACTTATACACCTCCTCTTCTTAAACAATATATTTGCCCTTCCCAAATTCAAATTGATACAAAGAGCAAAGAGAATTTGATTCTATGGCCAAGCAGACAAAATCCCTCCACATAGTATATCATGTTTTTAAAACAATAGATTTATGATATATTATGTACTAAAATGTTACAATTCAAACTATAAAATGTTCTATGAACTCAATGCCAAAATTAATAGGAAAAGTAACACAAATTTATAACATTAATAATTTTAAAAATAGATAAATTTCAAAATTATTATTATTTTAATATATATATATACCTAACACTAATTTTAGGTATAGGATGGAGAGAGACTTAATTTAAATTATCATCATTTTAATAATTTTTGTAGTAGTGGACATTTTGGTCGACGAAATAGCTGGTTTCATTGACCAAAATGGTATACAATGTTGGATCGGACCATGTCGAACCCCACGTAGAGGCCTTACTCGAATCTTGATTACAATGTTAGAGGCCTTATTCGAATCTGATTCCTAAGACTAACTTCCTACCCACTACCCATTCCAAAAATAATAATAATACTAATATTGGTACTCACACTTTTAATATCATTGTAATTTTTTTAATCTATTTATATTTTTCCAGTAAAGAAAAACTATTATCAATTTTTTGTACTCTTTATAAATTTTATAAAAATTTGATTTATACATTTCAAAAGAAAATAAATAATAAAATATAATATAATATTACCGAAATTATTTTTATCATTTAATTTTTTTTTTCTCTCTCTCTTTTTTCATTTCAAAAGAAAAAGATTCGAACATGAAAAAACTGTGGAAAAGTGTCTTTCAAACCAAATTATATTTCAAAAGCAGACAAACCGTGTTTTTGGAATAAAAGGTGACCCAAAACTCCCTACCTACCTAGACGCAATCGCCGCAACTACCCCTAGGGTATTTAACAATGTTTTTATTTAACAATTTTTTAAATTTCGAATTGGAGAACGAATCGATTATGTTAAGGAGTTAATGGATTATTGAGTTAATCTGGTTAGATTGGATCAAAAATTCAGATGATATCTTTATAAAATAATAAATAAATATAAAATCATATGACATTTATATAACTCTTATATATGGTGTGATGGAAAATGTTATTGATATATTCATTCTGATCATAAATTCGAGCATGGACAAGTATAATTTTTTCACTTTATTTGGTATTTTAAAAAACCCAAATTGGATCGAACTGGTTCAATTCTGATTTAATCGGTCTAACTGAGATTTTGACCGGTTCTTTTTGAATCTGATTTTATTGAGAAATCCGAATTGACTGCTGATTCGGTTCTCGATCAAACCGATTTGATCGGTCGGTCCGATCCGAGTTTCAAAACATTGGTATTTAATAGATTTTGTCCTTTTTTTTCTTTTTTGAATTTACTACTGCAACTCCACACCGCAGCTGTATTCATGATCATTTTTTTGTTTTTTTTTTTTGGTGATATATTACCATTTGATATTTAAAGTTTTGTCTCGATTAATTTGATTGATCTATTATTAGACCCGTTAGAAGAAAGTCTCTTAAAAATGTTTTTTCCGTTTCTAGAAAGACTCAAATTTGAATATATAGTTAAGGAGGATACGCCTTATGTTATTTTTTTTTTGTTATTTTTCCAACACGGTGCATGCGCTGAATTTGATATCCTAAAAAGCAGCCGCTCTTGTCGAAGGACGTACTGTCACACTTTCCGAGACCGCTCCTCCTGCGGTATCCGATCATTTTACTCATGATCAAGCGGCTTCCCTTGGACCATCTCGTTAGGAGCAGGCCTTACAACCCGCAGTCCCCATCCAACTAGTTGTAGTCCCTGTTTTGGAGCGAGTCAACCTCCCCCAGATGGAGAGGCTGGAATCTAAAATCCAGGATATGAGTAAACAATTGGAGGATTTTAGCCGCGCCCTCAGACTCGAAGTCCAATCCTCTGTCTGAGGAATCTAGGCGTCCCCAGTGATGACCATCATCCCCACGTAGCGAAGCATCCGAAAACTCCAAACCAGTCCCTGAAAATCTTCGAAAGTAGATCGAACAACTGGTTACTGATAAACTTAGGCGGACCAACCCCTAGGGAGACCAAATCTCCTCTTATTCCCACGCTTCACCATTTGACCTCAAGATTTTCTCAAAGTCTATATCTCGCAACGTGCTTCTACCCCCCATGGAGAGATACAATGGGATGACGGATCCCTGGGATCATGTGGCCTATTTCGTAACTATGATAGCCTCCTCAGACATGCCCAACGCAGCCATATGCAATCACTTTCCCACCATCCTTTCGGGAAACGTGCTTACTGGTTCAATTCTCTCCCACCAATGAGTATAAAGACCTTCTCTCAACTATGAGAATAATTTGAGTCACATTTTGTAATGGGTCAAGATGAAGTCTACTGTCTTATTATCACTACACCAAAAGAAAGGAATTCCTAAAGGATTTCCTAAAAAGGTTCAAAGCGGAGATGATGAGGGTCCTTTCTTTAAATCATTTGATTACACTAGCTGTGCTATTAACAAGCCTATGACTTTCTGGTATGAAAGTATAAATTACGAAAAAACCCCCTGCCACTATTCATGAGTTTTATGCTCGAGATGGGAAGTATATTGCTGCCGAGGACACTGAAGCATCTGATCACAGAAGAGACCAATATGTCGGAAAAGAGTGAAACCAGTTACCCCGAAGGTCTCCACCCGGGAAGAATCGGGCAAAACCCCCTCCATCAAGAAGGAACAATAATTACACCCCACTGAACGAGACCCCTGGCCGGGTCTTAGCTTTCATTAGAGACAAGCCATAGGTCCGATGACTCCTACAATCAACTGAGGACGACTGCAACAGGGATAGAACAAAGTACTGTCACTTTCACCGTGACTATGGTCATACGACGGATGACTGCAAGAAGTTGAAAGACGAAATGGAATTCCTAGTGCATGAAGAGAGGCTACAAGAGTTCATCGTCGGGAGGGAAAGAGGCCCCCCAACTGATTATCGGCGTGAACCGCCGTGACGTGACTAGGTGGAGTAGCGCCAAGCCGCTCGACTCCCGACTGACAACAGAGATAAGGTGATACTCCAGGTCCGCGATAGACTGACAGAAATGAGGCCAGATGCCTGATCACGCCAATTTTCTATTATCCGAAGGTAATTCCCCCTACACTGCAAGAAGTCCTAGCAGCGATTGCCGATAAACAACAAAGGAAAAAGAGACCTATCATCAGTTTTATCGATAAAAATTTAGTCGAGATCGATCCAAATCGGCATGATCCCCTTGTGATAATTGCCAAGATCGAACAATTCGAGGTTAGAAGTATCTTTGTCGATTAGGGAGCCGACTATAATCTCTTATATCAGGATGCTTTTAGACGAATGAGGTTCACTTCTGCCGATCTCTAGCCCCACGCAGGCCAGTTAAGGAGTTTTCAGGTGAATAGATATGCCTCGATGGTATTATCTCACTCCCAGTCACCCTCAGAGCACCCTCTAATCATACGACGGCTCCCGTTATTTCAATGTGGTGGATCTCCCTTCACTCTACAATGTCATTTTGGTTAGACTGGGTCTGAATGCTTTGGAGGTTTTGCCCAGCACCAAACATGTGAAGATCAAATTTAGAATATTATCGGGGATCAGTACTCTATCATGTGAACAGGAGCTTTCTACTTCCGCTCCTAAGTAGCTATCTGGTTCTAAATCCATCTATTTAACAGACTTTTTGTAACTCCATGTCTTGATCCTATCGTTCGGAGGGCCTCAGTCGTCTAGTACCTATTGTTCGTACGCGTCGTCAATAGAGGATGTAACTTCCCAAACGGATGGACGCGATCCAACTATTTGAAAATTTCCTATCATTCGGAGAGCCTCAGTCGCCTAGTACCTATCATTCGTACGCGTCGTCAATAGGAGATGTAACTCACTGAATGGGTGGATGCAGCCTAACTATTTGAAAATTTCCTGTCGCTCGGAGGGGCTTAGTCGGCCAGTACATATCGCTCGTACGCGTCATCAATAGGGGATGTAACTCCCCGGACGGGTGGACACGGTCTAACTATTTGAAGATATTTTATCATTCGGAAGGTCTCAGCCGCTCAATCCCTATTGGTCATATGCTTCGCTGACAAGAGATGCAGCCCTCTAAACCGACAAACACGGTCTTCTTATCTAAAAGTTCCTTGCCGGGCGGAGGACTTAAGTCCCCTTAACTCTACTATGACAACGCAATAAAAAATAAAGCCAGAAAAGAGGAAGATGATTTCTATCGGCAAAAAACAAGAATTTCTCATTAAATAAACAAAGGCCGCCGAGCATAGAATCTCAAGTGAGAGTTATACAGTTGGGCCTCGAGTATTGGCCTTTTCTTTGATTGGAGACAGGGCATCGTTTAGACCCATACAACAAATTATCTTTTCGGCACACTTTAATCTCTCGGCCAGTCTGCACTGGGAGTCTTTGTAGACAACAACTTTCCTTGTATGGGATTCCTCGAGTTCAGCTATTCTACGATCCGCCGATCGAAGCGATTCCTCCCGAAGTTGAGCTAACTTCTCGATCGACCGAAAACGTACCTCGCATTAGGCCGACTCTGATCGAAGTCTCTCTAGCTCTTATTCCCTTTGATTGAGTAGTGTGTCGGACGTGCTTTTGGTCTTCACAACTTCTTCCTTCGAAATAGGGGTTTCTTTCTGTGTTTGAGCAGAAGGGGTTAACTCCGAGAGACGTACTTCTAAGTAATCTATCACCTGCCTCCCCTGTTAACCGTAAAACCGGCAAAAGATGGAAAGAAACTCAGCAAACGCGAAGAAAGCGCTACCATTATGCCCAAGGACTCAAGAGCTCCGCCAACTTGCTCATAAGACATCCTATAGAAGTCGAGCTTACAACAATGAAAGTCCAATTGATCGGCGACACACTCCGCATCTGCCAGGTCTATATAGTTGTACTGTATATCCCCGGCACAAATGGTAACGGTCTCGCGTTCTTTGGAACCTTTTTTACCATCAAAGGACCGAACGAGGATAATGAATGAAGACGCCGCCCCTTCAAAAACCTTGCATTTTTCTTTACGCACAGGCCAAATTGGGACAGCATAAGAGGGCCCTATCATCTTGTCGCTCGCTGTTCTAGGAATATACTCCCTCGGCGTGGCGCCAGATGAAAGATCATCTCTCGATCCACTCGACCTGCCCTCGTCAACGCTCACTTCGCTAGGTGGAAGGCCTTCATCAAAAGCAACAGTTCCTTTTGGTGTGCTTGCTGTCGGCACCAAACGGTCAAGGAGAATCATCAACGCAGATGAAGGGGAGGAGATCGCCTTCCTCTTCACAAAGGGAAAGGCAATCCCTGAAGGGCCTCAGGCGCCCCAACAATAGATCCTTGAAGGGCCTTAGCCACCCGAATGTCCTCCTGAATGGGTCTTTTCACACTTGGTCGGACCAACTTGCCAATAGTAACATTCTCCAATATAGCGTCGTCGAGAGAATCTGTAGAATCAACTAGCCCAAACCTCTCCCTCTTCAATAGAAGGAGCCTATTAACTTTTCTCTTTTCCCTGATCAGCAAGCCAACCAAAGATAACATCTGATCATTCAATAAGAATTCGATCCATACGCTTCGATCGACAGACCTACAATAGCCACCAACTGGCTGAATGAAACGATCGTGTTTCGAAGCGGTTGGAGGCTTCAGCCTCATGGAAGGAACCCCATCGGCTTCAGGCAACAGAAGTAGGCAGTTTTTATCTGACAACTCAACATAGAAGAACTTTTGCATCCATCTCTTGTCGATAGACTCTTTAAAGTAAAATCTCCAGCCAAACTCGAGACGAGTCTGTAGCTTGTACCAACCCTTTGTTGAATCACTAGTTCCACATCTCATCAAAATAAAGAGGGACGATAAGATGTCGAAATTGAAATGAAGACGACAGAAACCTAACAGAGAAACCACAACGACTACCAAATACCAGGCACTCAGGATCAGAAGGGTCGATAAATATTCCAATGACGCAGCACCTCCGCGAAAGGGTCCATGTATGGAATTTTCAAACCATACCTGACTGATTATAGATATATTGGTATGCAACCCTCCGACGCCATATCAGCCCTGCCGGCTTCCGTGGTAGATATCAAGGTGTAGTCATCCCCAATCAGTATCTCGATTTGAACCTCTTGAAATTCCTCGAGAGACATGACACTCACAATGTTGTTGATGCTTGAAAAGGTCTGGGAAGTAGGTATTTTCGCCATCGTTTTTGGGGATCCTTTCTTTGATGAACTTTAAAGGGGAATAAGAAAAGCGGTAAGGAAAAGCAGGAACATGGTACCCCCTTATAAGAATAACCCTTTACGAAGCGTGAAAAAAGACGATTTGCAGAAATCGAAACGATTATAATCACATTAAAAAGTTCCATACCTTTTTTCTACCATCATAACTCATGACGTCTCATCGGTAAGAGAGTCATGAGTTAGGAGCAAATGATGGGACAAGATCCCAACCGATGAGTCAGCCTGAGGTAAGCCCACATGAAAAGCCCACTAAGGATAACTAATGACCTAAGTCAAGTACGATTACTCAACAAAGGGCCTTAGCTGCCCATACCTCACAAACGGAGGGCCTTACCCGCCCAGACCTCCTGATAAATCGGGCCCCAGTCACCAGCCAATTGAATGCCATTCAGTAAGCAAAGGTGATCGCCCCGATCGGGTATCCAAGTGTCGGCTCCTCAACTAAAGGAGTCTAAAGGATCTCTCATCAGTCGAATGACTGATCGATAGCTAATGGTTCTAAGGACCCATAAGGAAGGTTAATATTTTTTCAGAATACGCTAGTTTTCCAAAAGGATGAGAATCACAATCAATTTGAAATATTGAATCCCCGAGATCTTCGGATCAGCTCAATAAGAAAAGTAGAGTTGGAGCATCGTAGCGACGCCCGACTCTCAAAGATATAAAACATATTAAAAGTCTCCAGAACAGGTACGCTATCTGGATCTAGCACTTCAGGCACTTTGTTCACAGGGATTCACTGTCACGCCCCGAACCGGGAGTCATGAACAGCCGCCCGTTGCCCTGGATGCCGACTGTATTTCTACAGAAAATCGGACAGAACCTCCCCATAAATCGGAGGTCTCCCATGTACAATTTAAACCTGTATAAACCTGTATAAATCAAGATCATCCTGAAAATAAAACAATGGCCATCCCGGCCTCTTCAAAACCCATCAACCACAGCAGACATCCAGAACAACGTAGGCTAAGTAAATCACTAACAGTCCTAACCACAGACTTCTACTGTCATGCCCAACTAGAGCATGAGCAGCCGCCACACTGAGCGGACCTAAAATTTTATATATCATATAATAGTTTCCCAAGTAAAGAGTTTACAAGTTTACAAATGCCTCAATACAAGCATAATATGAGAGTTTCACAACAAAGTCCATAAATATTACAGTCATCCCATAAAAATATACACGGCCAACTACGGACCTCAATAAGACCTCGCAGGGTCAAAATAAATTTCGTAATTCATCTTTCAATTTAAACTTTAGGTCTCACCTTCCTGGACGTCAAGTACACCCAAACTCTATACTCTGAGATGTCGCTCTAGCACAAATATCCTGTCTGGGGGAGGAAAGAAGAGGGGTGAGTATCTATGGGAGGATACTCAGTGAGTGAGGGGAAAGACATCGTGCTATCAATATCAAGTGTGAACTTGGAGTGTCAAAGCATGTAATACAATATCGGGTATATGAAAACAGCGTGCAGTTTTAAACATATCTCAAGGCACACATCACAAAATAACATATGCATCCATCTATGTATCAAATCACATGAGAAGAGCGGCCAAATAAACAACCCCGGCAATGGTCTACCTCGACCAAGAACGGGCGCATTGGGGGTTTTCACAATGCAAATGTAAAAAAATGACTCTCTACCCCAATGTTGGCCACAGGCTACTCCAACTAGCCTGTAAATAATAATAATAATAATAAACATATACGTATAAATAGTCGGCCGTGTATGATGCCCTCGCCCAGTGCTAGACAGATACAACTCACGTCCTCCCCCGATGAGGGTTCAACCTGGGACAACCATATACACGACAATCTGGCGGATACCTTCGGCCGAAGCGTATCTGGACACAAGGGGTGCCGCTACCAGACGTCCTTCGTAGCTACGGAACAATATCAATCGGCCGGGCACGTGGCCCCATGCATCCCAACACCATTTCGGCCGGGCATATAGCCCCATGCATCGTATAATAATATCAGCCGGGCATACAGCCCAAATGGTACGTATAAGTCCATTCAAATCATGTGCCAATGCAAGTTAAAGCATTTAAAACACATCAATATATCAAATGGGTGACACGATATTCAGTTATCAAACTCATGGATGCATATCAATAAAATCAGCAGTTGGGACACTCCAATGGTCACAAAAATATGTACATATACTTATCAAAATCCAAAAGATTCAATTTTTTCACACGTATAGAAATCATGTCATTTTAAAATCGGTAAAACAGGATTTGTCAATCAATAGTAGATGTCGTAGTCTCACTCACAGTATGAGGGAGGGTAGTGCACTCCCCAATAATACCACAAATCAAACCAACTCGACTCCTCGAGTCTCCAAGAAAGTCAACCTAACCAAATCACGAATTTCATCAATTTTCCGACTATATTTCAGGATTTATCATTTTCCTTAAATTCGTACAAACCCTAAATTCTTCAATTTATAAATGTACTCCAATGTAATCAATTTCATTCCATTTATAAATAAATAACAAAATTCAAACCAATCTAAATTCAAACACCTAAAACCATTTGAAATCGAAAACCAATCTCAAATAAACAAATTTCCTACAAATTGGAAAAATCCTTTGAAAAATCATACACTTTTCAATTCTCATCCGATTCCTTCAAACCATATGTCATTTTAAAGGTATTGAAGCCTATTTTCATAATACGTAAATTGTATCTTGATTTCCTATATGCAGGGCAACTTAAAATGAAAAATACTGCATATATCCTTAAACTTAAATCCTAATTTCCAACTGTTTTTATATATTTGTCAAGTTAAACTCTAAGAGAAACTATTCAAATCAAGTTAATACAATTCTATTATCCAAAACAACCCAATTTGTATAACATTCTATATTTAACCTTATTAATTACATATAACATCAAACACGCATTTCAACTCTATTCTAACATTCATCCTAACATATGCAATGCACTCTTACTCTAATTTACTCTAAGTTCATCCAAATAAATCGAATAGCTTAGAAATCCCTCTCACCTAGGGTTCCAAAATTTGCAGCCTAAATCGAACGCCTCCTCAGTCCATTCCAAAGCCTGCAAAAGTTCCAATTTGCATTAATTTCATAAATCTAAACCTAATTCCTAAGAAGGTTTGAAACCCTAGAATTAGGGTTAGGGTTTGATCTTACCTTTGCAGTGAAAGTGGGTTGCAGTCTAGGGTTTTCAGTCTCTCAAGGATGGGTTGCAGTCGCGCGCAGAAGAAAGGGGGAGCTAGGAGTTGTCACGCACGCGCAAGTTGCGTTGCAATCGCACGCGTGTAGGGGCGGTCGCGCGGCAGTCGCGCACTGCAGGAGTTGTCTCGCGCGGGGTCTCGTGCGCCTAGGGCTGTCTCGCGAGCAGTCGTGCGACCAGGAAGAGAGATAATGAGAAACGGAGTGATAGAGAGCGAAATGGAAAGGGTGAATCGCGAGACCGCGAGGGATAGAGAGGGAAAGAGAGCGATAGAGAGTGAGACCCAGGGGGAGATGGAGGGAGAAGTGATCGGTGGTTGGATGGCGGTTGCGGGTGGCCGTGGGTGGCAGAAGAGAGGGAGGGAGCGGCGGAGAGTGAGAGAGTGTAGAGAGATCGAGAGAGAGCGTCGCGGGTAAAAGAGAAACCGAGAGAGAGAAGGAGAGAGATAGAGAGATGGCGATGGTGGAGAGGATGAGCGATGGCTGGGTGGTGGTTGGCGGCCGCTTGCGGCGGAGGAGTGAGGTCGCAGCGGCGGTTGGGCGGCGGCGAAGGGGAAGGGTCGCGCGGGAGAGGGAGACGAAAGGGGAATGAAATTGGGAATTAGGGTTTTCAACCCTAATTCCTTCTCCTTTTCTTTTTTTTTTCTTTTTTTTTTTTTACTATTAATATTATTATTATTATATATTTATATGGATAGATTGGGAAATAAATAAATGAGGATATAAATGATTTAATAAATGAAAAGAATAATATATTTATATATATATATTTTATATATATACTTTATTATTCTATTTTAAAAATTTAATATACCAAAGGTTTAAATTAAAACCTCAAAAATCAAAATTTAATAAAATTAAATATTTTTCTCTATATATAAATTGAGGATTATTTTATTAAATTCAGGAAATGGAGTACAAAAGTTCGGCACCGCAGAGTCAGTGTTACATTCACTCTCCCTAATCTCTCAGTTTGTTTTTTATTTCATACAAAAACCATTCTTTTTTGAATTGAGCATCGGAGTCTTCCCACCGGAGCACCCTCCGACGGTTTTTGCAGTATTTCATCCTTCTGATGGTAATTGCTCGAGTCGACGAAGAGCCGGTATCTGTGAAGTCACAACCCACCTCCAACAGGACCGAGCACTTGGACTCCTATAGATCAAAGGCAATATTCAATTAATTTCACCTTGATTTAGTTTTCTATCCCAACATGAAACGCATCTCCTAAATGAAGAAGAAAATTCTCACGAATCTAATCGATAAGGAAAAAAATCTTCCCATATAATTAAATTTCTTAAATGATAACGATTTCAAATCCTATGCGGTCGAACTCAAAAATCTTTAAATCATCTCGTAAAGAAACTAGGGTTGTAACGCTCCGAATGCACACAACTTTTGAGGCCCATGATATAAAAATCTTTGATATACTGAAATCCAGATAAGTTCTCTTAATTCAATATTTAGCACATAAGTCACAAGAGGATCCGCTATCTCTCTCTCTCTCTCTTTTATTCTAATTCATTCATTTCGAAAATTATTTTTTTGACTTTAGTTTCGGAGTCTTCCCCATCAGAGTATCCTCTGATAGTCTTTTACATGTTTCAAATCCTTTCTCTAAGCCACCGTTCGAGTCAAGAAAGAGTCGAATCTGTGAAGTCAAGACCCATCTTCAACACTAACCAAAATATCTTCTTTTTTTTTTTTTTTGGTGGTTACCCCTTCCTAAGTAGTTTATTGATTTCGATCGATCATGGGAAGGGTTGGCATGAGTCTACATTTGGATCGATTCCTATTAATCATGGGAAGGATTGGCATAGGTCTACAATTGGATCTACATTAGGGCATCTCGTCGTTAAATAGGATTGCAACACTTTTTGCATCAGTTAACTTGCACCATAAGATCATGAGCTGAATGAGTAAATTAGGAAATAAAAAGGGTATTTTATATATTCCATCTTCACCAATTATATTGAAGTGAAAATTTATAGGTAACAAAGATAACAGTTATCAGTTGTTCTTCCTGTTCATAATGTCTTTCTAATTCAAAACCAAAAACACAATCACTTATGGTTATCCTATTTCCATAATAAAACCATTCAAATTTCTAAATTCCCGGCTTGGTTTTCCCTTTGATGGAAGCATTTTGGATCTATGTCTGACATGCTTTTATCATAAGTTAGAGAATCTTTTGAATTATTTAAAACGCTTTATCAACTATCAGAGGCTGAAAGGAAATTCACTCTCCTATGTCTTTTTTATTTAAAATTTTTTGTATTATAAATTATTTAATGATACTTAAAATATGATAACTCTGAAGAAACCATTATTTTTCGAAGAAAATTCAAAATAAAATGATGAAGTGCCTTCTAAATTCCTAAAACAATCTTAAAAACTTTGGTTTCAAATTAGTTAAAACTAAAAGGATTCATGGATCTAAATCCATCAAATAAAATCTTTTTGACCCAAAAATCTAATACTCAACCTCTACTAATTGCGGCAAAAACAAAAAAGAACACCTCCAAATTATGAAACAGTTCCTCTATAATAAAATGGGGCCATCTTCTAGATCATGAGCTCCAGAGTGAGATTCGGAACACATATTGGATTTTGATGATGAAGACTTAATAAATCATTATTTAGGCCGGACTCCATGAAGGCCCGATCATTAAAAAATAAATAAATAAATTAGGAAATGATGAATTTGAATAAAATAATTAATATAATTTTATGTTTCTAAAATAATATTAAACCAAAAAAATTTCTTTTAAATGACACTGCCAAAAAAACTAATAATTAAGAACTTTTATGATACCCTACAATGGTTGTATTGTTGTGTACTCCCAAATCCTAAGTTAGAATTTGAAATGGTACAAGATAATGTCCAAACTTTTATATGTCATAATAATTTTTTATAACTTTGGTACATGCCCTTTTAAAATTTTTCTTTTACCATTTTTGTTTTCACTCTCTCTCTCATTGTACTTATTTTGTTTATTTGAAAAATATTTTCATTATGATAAATTCCTAATAAATTTTGTTTTGAGTTCACATCATTTTCAATTATTGAATATTTCTAAATAATGAAAGATAATTTTAAAAAATTATTTAACCGAATAAGTAGCATTTCTCATAAATATATCATTAAAACATGGATTTGTCTCAAATACTATTATTAGCATTCAAATTTTGACATGAACTCATTATTGAAAGAATCATATATTAGATATCATTATCTTAATTTACTAATAAGCAAACATTAATAATGTTATAATTTAATATAATAATGAACAAAAAGATATTAATTTAAATATATCTCCATAGCATTATATTATGAACATTATGTATATCACTATAATTTTAGATCTTACCAATAGCATCGGTTAACTCACTCCCGTAGTTAGCGACTATGCTCCTTTCATCCATGGATGTCACTGGTACCTTGCACCCTGCATTATTTTTAAGAGAGAGAGAGTCCTTTAATGGGTCTGACAACTTTAGCTGTCAGCCTATTGTTTCAAGACTTTTTCAACAATGTGCAAAACTATCCTGCATTATTTTAGAGAGAGAGAGAGACCTTTAATGGGTCTGACACCCTGAGCTATCGAGTCAATGTTTCACCCATTGTTTCAAAACTTTTCCAATAATATGCAAAATCACCACCCTGCATTACTTTTGAGAGAGAGAGAGAGAGAGGGACCTTTAATGGGTGCGACAGGTCTATGTTGCAGATCTACCACGTCTCTAGACTTCACAAATTCTCATAAATAATCTTGTATTTAATTTTACCTTTCAATATTTTACATTTATATACTTTTACTGTACATTATGTGGGTGAAATATTAATCTATGTTGCATTTTTATTAAATATAAAAATATTTTTTAAAAAATTGAAATCATTATTATATTAATAAATTTTTTAACAAAAATATACTTAATCTCAATTAAATATAATGTTTTATTTCTTTTACAATGTAAATATAAAATTATTAAAATAGGATTGATTTGATACCAAACTAGAGAAGGTAAAATATAAAAATGAGCGAACGGTGGAAGTGAGGGACTGAATTTGCTATCAGAATCGGCATCAAAATCAAAATCGACAGAGCCAAAATCCCTCATCTAAATCAAAATCGACATTTATATTTTTCCAGTAAAGAAAAACTATTATCAATTTTTTGTACTCTTTATAAATTTTATAAAAATTTGATTTATGCATTTCAAAAGAAAATAAATAATAAAATATAATATAATATTGTTAGTGATGGTAATAAAAGTTTTTCTCAATATTTTATCACAACACTGAAATTATTTTTATCATTTAATTTTTTTTTTCTCTCTCTCTTTTTTCATTTCAAAAGAAAAAGATTCGAACATGAAAAAACTGTGGAAAAGTGTCTTTCAAACCAAATTATATTTCAAAAGCAGACAAACCGTGTTTTTGGAATAAAAGGTGACCCAAAACTCCCTACCTACCTTGAAGCAATCGCCGCAACTACCCCTAGGGTATTTAACAATGTTTTGAATTTCGGATGTTAAGGGGTCAATGGATTGTTGAGTTAATTTGATTAGATCGGATTAAAAATTCAGACGACGTCCTTATAAAATAATAAATAAATATAAAATCATATGACATTTACATAACTCTTATATATGGTGTGATGAAAAAGATTATTGATATATTCATTCTGATCACAAATTCGAGCATGGACAAGTATAATTTTTTCACTTTATTTTGTACTTTAAAAAACCCAAATTAGATCGAACCGGTTCAATTCTGATTTAATCGGTCTAATTGAGATTTTGACCGATTCTTTTTGAATCTGATTTTATTGAGAAATCCGAATCGGCTGCTAATTCGGTTCTTGATCAAAATGATTCGACCGGTCAGTCCGATCCGAGTTTCAAAACATTGGTATTTAATAGATTTTGTCCTTTTTTTTTTCTTTTTTGAATTTACTACTGCAACTCCACACCGCAGCTGTATTCATAATTATTTTTTTGGGTGATATATTACCATTTGATATTTAAAGTTTTGTCTTGATTAATTTGATTGATCTATTATTAGTCCCGTTAGAAGAAAGTCTCTTAAAAATGTTTTTCCCGTTTTTAGAAAGACTCAAATTTGAATATATAGTTAAGATGATACGCCTTATGTTATTTTCTTTTTGTTATTTTTCCAACACGGTGCATGCGCTGAATTTGATTTGCAAATGTAAGTCACAAAAGTGACATGTCACGTGCAGATGCTTTTTATTTTTATTTTTTACTTGATATATCTGTATCCAAAATTATAATTTAATTAATCCAATACAAATTATTCTCGGATCCTTTAAAAAAAAAAAACTCTACCAATATAATTTTTTTATTATCAAGATTTGAACTTAATCATCGATAAATAAGATTTAAAATAAAATTCAAGCATAAAATTTTTCTAACATATTCATTTTATGCTTATAATTTTTAACCTATCGAAATTCTTAATAAGTTTATCGGTGCTTCTCAAAAGATAGTACATGGGATTCCAACTATTTTTAATAAATGATTAATTAACATTTTATAATTTACTCAAATTTTTATTTTTATTTTTTGTAAAAAGAATGAGAAAGGAAATATATTGAATTGGAAGAAACGAATGAAAATTTTTGTGTTGCCCCTCTGTGGGAAAAAGAACAAAAGAGGGTTGTTGTGATTGGAATGGAGGACTCGCTAATTCTCGTATTGCTTCCCATCTTCATCTCACTTTCTCTGACCTGTAAGCCCCCATTGATGTCATTTCTTTTGCAGAGAAAAACCTACAACTTCATCATGTCCAAATACTACAAAAATTATTAAAATAAGTCTCCCTCCACCCATACCTTTCGTCAATGTTACGTGTGTGTGTGTGTATATATATATTAAAAAATGTACTTGGCCCTAGTGGGCAACCTACAACAAAAATTACAAAACTTTGATGTGGCCTTTTGACTTCTTGGTTGAAGTGGGACCACGTAGCCCTGCAAGAGCCCACATTTGATGCAATGTTTATATTCTTTAATTAGGATATTTAGTATATGCGGTAAGAACAATATGCTTATATGTTGTATTTAAAAGTTACATAAGAATAATCGGCCAGTGCAACCTTATGTTATGTTAGCAATTGGTATTTATTTTTGATTTTTATCTTTATAAATAATAAATTAATCATTTCATTATCATGATATCCAACTAAAGCGAGAGACTTTGGATCTCATTAGAGTTCTACGTCACCTCTATTGAGAATCGAAATAAATTATTATGGAATTTATAAGCTATCCATGATTGTGGATGGCAACTCAATAAACTATTTACTAGGATTCCTCTTGTTTGAGGTGAGTTATATTCCACAGATACCAACTCATTTTTTATTCGAACTGTAACCGTCAATGGGTGAAAACACCTATAAAAATCGTCGGAAGATGCTCCGACAGGGAGATTCCGACGCTCAAGTCAGTAAAGAGTGATTTTTAATTGGAAGAAAAATAGACTGAGAGCTTTGGGAATGATTCCTTATGACCGATGTGCTCAATGTGTGAGGCCGAAAGAGCGTACCTGGTTCTGAGACCTTTGAGACAATTTATACCTCTGAGAGACATGCGCTGCTGGGGAATTTCAACTCTACTTTTCTTATCGAATTGATCCGATAATCCCGGAGGTTAATATTCTGAATTGATTATGATGCTCATTTATCAGAAAAACTACCATTTTCGGGGGGAGGGAATGCTTTCCTTACTTAAAAGATCTAGGGTTTGCCAATATGAAATAAGAGACTAAAATTAAGAAAATTTTAACTTTCCTTTAGAATCGCTCAGGGTGTTGCATATCGTTCGGTAACTCGACCAATAGAGGGCCTTCGGGTATCGCCCGATTGACGGGTTGACATTTGTTTGCTCGATCGGGGCGATCGCCTTTGCTTGAAATATAATGTTCGGTCAACGGGGCGGCTAAGACCCTGTTGTTCGGGAGATCCGGATGGCTGAGACCCTTTGGTAGGTCGATTTGGGCGACTGAGATCTTTCGGTAGATTATCGTGACGATCGTCAGATGCCAGTGTGTAGACTTCCTTCGTAGGCTTTTTGAGAATTGACTCTTTTAGTTTGGATTTTGGGTCATGTCCCATCATTTGCCTCCGACTCATAATCTTTTTAGAAAGAAGCGCCATGAGTAATGATTTAAAACGGAGGTTCGGAACCTTTTAATACGACCGCTGTCGTTTCGGTCTCCATGAATCGTTTCTTGTACATCTCATAAGAATTCTCCTCCATTATAGTTTTCCTCGCACCAGCATATTTTTTGTCTTTTCACTCTTCCTATCAAAAAGTCATTATTGGTAGCAAAAATATCTGCTTCTCAGTCTTTTCCATATATCGCCGACATTGTGAGCATTATGTCTGTGCAAGAGCTTCAAGAAACACAAACTGACATGCTGTTGGGGGATGATTACTCTCTAGTGTCCGCCATAGGGGTTGATAGGGCTAATATGGCGCCTGAAGGTTGCGTGTCGATGTATTTTCAATCGGTTAAGTACGACTTGAAAATTCCCTACATGGGTCCTTTCTCTGAGGTTCTGCACCGATTGAACATATTCCATATTCTCCTAATCCCCAATGCTTGACGACTGGTGGTTGCGGTGGCTTCCCTATTAGGGTTTTGTCATTTTCGTTTCGATTTTGATATTTTGTCTTCTATTTTCATTCTGATTAGGTGTGGGAGTAGCGGTCTGACCAAGAGATGGTACAAGCTACAGACCCAGCCTGAGTCCATTGGAGGTTTCTCTACAGAGAATCCATCGACAAGAACTGGATGTAGAAGTTCTTTTTCGTTGAGTTTTCAGATAGGGGTCGTGTGCCCTGGATTCCCAAGGCTGACGGGTGCCTTCTGTGGGGCTGAAACCCCTGATTACTTCAAAACACAACCGTTTTGTTTGGTCTATTAGCAGCTATTACAAGTCCATCGGTCGGAGCATATGGGTCGAGTCCTTGCTGGACGACCATATATTATCCCTAACTGGTTTGTTGTTCGGGGAAAAAAGAAAAATCGATCGGCCCCTTCTGTTGGAGAGAGCGGGAGTCAAGTTAGTTGACTCTTTGAGTTCCATTGATGATAGTGTGTTAAGAGAGTGTCACTATCGACAAGTTGGGTCGACGTAGCATGAAGAGATCTTTTCCGGAGAATATCGTGGCGTCTGAGACCCTACTTAGGTCTTCATCAGGGGCGACTGGGGCCCTTCTCAAGTCACCGCCTACTTCGGTGAAGAAGATGGTGATTTCCTCCCCCTCGTCTGTATTGGTAATTTCGTCCGACCGTCTGAACCCGGTGGCAGCTACACCGATAGAGGTATCTGTTTCGAATGAAGGCGATCCATCAAGTAATGCGAACGAGTTAAGAGAAACTGGAGATAATACTCCGACTAACGCTAGAGTGAGAACATACGTTTTTCAAGTTGCGAGAGACAAAGTGGTGGCGCCTTCTTCCGCTGTCTCGGTTTGGCCCATGCGCAAGGGGAAGCGCAAGGTTCCTGGGGGAGTGATCTCTTCATCATCTATCCCTGTTCTGTCTTTCAATGGAAAGAGATGCTTAAAAGAGTACGAAACCGTTATCATTTGTGTTGGAGATATGCAGTATAGTTACATAGATCTGTCAGAAACGGAGCGTATTGTTGAGTAATTTGATTTCTATCGCTGTGAGTTCGATCTTCATAGGATGTCTTATGAATAGGTCGGCGGATCTCTTGAGTCCCTAGGCTTAATGGTAATATTCTCTTCGCGTCTTTCGAGTTCTTCTTCCTTTATTTATTTTATTTTATTATTTTTTTAATTTATCACTTGTTGACCTGGTTTTCTTCGCAGACCATGGTCTTTGCTCGATTTCAAAGACAGCAGGGGAGGCAGGTAATAAGCTACTTAGAGGGACGACTCTCTGAGTTAACCCGTCCGCGGGAATCGGTTTCCATTTGGAAAGGAGAGGGCTCGGTAATTGGGAGCGCATCTGGTGCCCTACTTAATCAAAAGGAGGAGAAGTTAAGAGCTCTTCGATTAGAATTGATCCAGAGTCAAAGGCAGTGCAAAAGGTTAAAATCGGAGGTTCTGGTGCATAAGAAGTTGGCTCAGCTTCGTGAGGAGTTTTTTCGGGCGGCGGAACATAAAATGGCTGAGCTTGAGGAGTCTCATGTGGGAAGCTACGATCCACAAAGATTCCCAACGTAGACTGACCAAAAGGTTAAAATGCGCTGAAAAGATAGTTCATAGTATAGGTCTAAATGATGCTCTGCCCCCAATAGAAGAAGAGACCGATACTCCAAATCCAACTACATAATTTTATACTGAATGGCCTTTTTTATTTAATTAGAAATTCTTGTGTTTTGCCTCTCGACAACGAACTCCCGTAGCCTCCCTTCATGCACTAGGAATTCTAGTTCGTCTTTTAATTTCTTGCAATTATCGATCGTATGACTGTAGTCACGATAAAAGTGATAGTATTTTGTTCTGTCCTTGTTGGAATCATTCTCAATTGATCGTGGGGGCCATCAGACGTAAGGATTGTCTCTAATGAGGGCTAAGACTCGATCAGGGGTTTCACTCAATGGGGTGTAGTTGTTGTACCTCCTCGGAGGAGGGGGTTTTGCTCGATTCCTCCTGGGTGGAGACCTCCGGGGTAACTGGTTCCATTCCTTTCGGGCAGATTGATCTCTTCTATGATCGGACGCTTTGGCGTCCTCGGCAGCAATATACTTCTCAACTTGGGCGTAAAATTTCTGGATGGTAGCGGGGGGTTTCTTTATAATTAACACCTTCATATCGGAGGGTCATAGGCCCGTTAGTAGTGCAGCCAATGCTATCGAATGATTCAAAGAAGGGACTCTCATCATCTCTACCTTGAACCTTTCCAGGAAATCCCTTAGGGACTTCTCTTTGTCTTGATGTAGTGATAACAAGGTAGTGGACTTTCTCTTGACTCCCCTGCTTATCACAAAATGTGACTCGAACTGCTCGCGTAATTGAGAGAAGATCTTTATACTCAACGGTGGGAGAGAATTGAACCAAGTAAATACGTTTCCTGAGAGAGTGGTGGGGAAGTGTTTGCACATGGCTGCGTTGGACATGTCCTTGGAGGTCATTACAGTTATGAAATGGGTTACATGATCTCGGGGATCCGTCGTCCCATGTATCTCTCCATGGGGGGAAGGAGCACGTTGCGAGGCATAGGTTCTGAGAAAATCTTGGGGTAAAATGGTGTAGCGTGAGAGTAAGAGAGGATTTGGTTTCCCTAAGGGTTAGCCTGTTTAAGTTCCTCGGCTACCAGTTGCTCGATCTGCTTTCGAAGATCGTCAGGGATTGGTCTGGAGTTTTCAGATGCTTCACCACGTGGGGGTGACGGTTGTAGCTGAGAACGTCTAGATCCCCTGACAGAGGATTGGACTTCGGGTCGGAGGGCGCGGCTAAGGTCCTCCAATTATCTGCTCATATCCTGAAGCTTGGACTCCAGTTTCTCCATCTGGGGGCGATCGACTCACTCTGGAATAGCATTGGCAATGGATTGGATGGGGATCACGGGTTGTAAGGCCTGTTCTTGACGAGGTGGTCCCCTGGAAGCTGCTTGATCGTGAGTGGCACGATCAGACGCTGCAAGAGGGGCGGTTTCGGAAAGTGTGACAGTGCGTCCTTCGGCAAGAGGGGCGACTTTCGAGAATGCTCTAATTCTCAAAGGCATGATTGTCAAGATAACAGAAAAAGCTACTCTAGTCTGTTTCCCACAGACGACGCCAATCTGTTGGAGGTGAGTTATGCTCTATAGATACCAACTCCTTCTTGACTCGAACTGTAGCTGCCAATGGGTAAAAACACCTGCAAAAACCATCGGAAGATGTTCTGGCGGGGAGACTCCGACGCTCAAGTCAGTAAAAAGCGGTTTTCGATTGGAAAAAAAACAGATTGAGAGATTTGCAGAATGATTTCCTATGACCGATGTGCTCAATGTGTGAGGCCGAGAGAGCGTACGTGGTTATGAGACATTAGAGACAATTTAAACCTCTGAGAGACGTGCGCTACTGGGGGACTTCAATCCTACTTTTCTTATCGAATTGATCCGAGAATCCAAGATGTTAATATCCGAATTGATTACAATCCTCATTTATTGGGAGAACTATCATTTTCGAGGGGAGGGAATGCTTTCTTTACTTGAAAGATTCGGGATTGCCGATATGAAATAGGAGATTGAAGTTAAGGAAATTCTAACTTTCTTTTAAAATCGCTCAGGGTGTTGCGTATCGTTCGGTCGCTCGACCGATAGAGGGCCTTCGGGTATCGCCCGGTTGAAGGGTTGACATTTGTTTACTCGATCGGGGCGATCGCCTTTGCTTGGAATATAATGTTCGGTGAACGGGGCGGCTAAGACTCTGTCGTTCGGGAGATCCGCACGACTGAGACCCTTCGGTCGGTCGATCTGGTGAGGGCCTTCGATAGATTATCGTGATGATCATCAGATACCAGCCTGTAGACGACTTTCGTAGCCTTTTTAAGAATTAACTCTTTTAATTTGGGTTTTAGGTCATGTCTCATCATCTCTGTTAACGAATGATATTTGAGCTTTTAAAAAATTGGTATAAGGTAATGGCTTTACTTCTGATCACAGAAAAATTATAGGTACAAAGTGCCATATTTTGTAGTCCAGAGTTTGGTGTTTATATAATTTATTTATTTATTTTTTGAGTTCAAATTTATATAATTTATTTTGAATCATTTCTTTTGTATTTTATTGTAGTTGATAATTTTCGCATGCCAAAAAATTTGTCTGATTTATGATGAGTCTAATTCTAAGTTCTCGGGACCCAATCTTTAATGCTGACCACAAATGGTGTTAAAATGTTGATATTTGGGAGTAAAAAGTAAAATTGTAAATTCAAACCTAGGCTGGCTAGGACTGCGACTGCGAGCCCATCAAATTCAACTTGAACAGGTTTGTCCAACTTGGAAGATGCTGGGGTTCAGACTTCAGAGTCCCCACCCTACGTAACCTGACTTTGTCAATGAGAGACAGAGAGAGAGGGGGGCATGTGATCTCGCGTGGAAGGAAGTATTTGTCACCCGGCTTTTGTTCTTTTCTTCTCACCAGCATCATCATACGTCAGGCCAAACAAGGCATCATTATTGCGCTCAATGATTTTCCTGTTCAAGAAATTGGGTACCTACTCATTTTCTGTATTCTTAGCCACTTAATATCTATATTGGGTACCAATATTGGCATGGGATCACTTCATTCTACATTTTTGGGTGTAGAAAGCAAGTAACATGTTTGTTTTTGCAAGACTTTGGTCATTGTATTATTATAGCTTGGTTTTCAATTTGATTGTATATGAAAAAGTGGCTTGTATTATTGTAATATATGTCACTTCTTCCCTTGTCCAGTGGCTGCGGAGAAGCCTTTTTATTCCCTGATTTTTGTCATTTATTTTTTTCACGAATCATGATACCTGATAATTAAATTAGAGTTGATTAAATTCAATTTGAATTAGATTAGATATCGAAGGGGTCAAAATTCTCCTAACATTTATATATATAAAATTTAAATTTGAGATCTTATTTGAAATATTATGTCATTTATATATATATTATACCAATGTTGATTGACTCAGCGAAAAGGACGTTGAAATCCTTTAATTATGTGTGGGTTCGACTTACCATGAAAATGAAAAAAATTACGTTGGAACACTTCCCCTAAAAAGAGTTTGATAGGAAATCGATTCAGATTAGTTGTGATAAAATTTTAGATATTAGATGGTAAAAACACAAAATATATATACTATTTTTAATAATATTTGATTCTTTGAGGAGATAGATCCATAATTCGAGTGATGTTGGGAAGCAAGACCAGTGCATGCTATTGATTAAGGCATAATCTCTATATAGTTTTATATTAATTTTGATGAGGCAGTCGGTGCTCTATTATTTTTTATTTTAATTTTTGATAAATGAATACACTAATTGTTGAATTATTATTTGAATTGTATACACTAAGTTCAAAATTTTATTGTGAATGTTTTGAATGCCAACTAAATTTGAAAAATCCATTATTAGGTTTTCAAGTATGGGCTAGGCTTTCAAGAATAACTCAAATGTTACGCCAAAATTCGCATATCTAATATATAGGAATTTACTTAAATTTAATATTTATGAATATTTTAAACTAAACGCTTGAAATTTGCTAGTTTTGTGATAAAAAATTGTCCTTGCATATGAGAATGCTTGAATCCCATAAAGCTAATGCAAATTCTGTAAATGAATATATATACATACATACATATATATATATATACATACATACATACATACAAAAATAGCCCTTGTGGTGCTTTCCCTGTGGAATATTTTGTGGAGCCCAAATTGACCTTTGCTGCCTCTTTTTTTGTGCTTTTTTTGTTGGCAAGGAGGGAAAGAAACAATATATTCCCATATCAACATGACAGAGACTAGCAACCACGCGAAAAAGATTTCTTTGCCCTGCCCATTTTCTATCAACTGAACACCACCCTTGACTCATAACTTGTCTAAGTAACCTTGAAACAAAATTTCACTCATTGCTTTGGTTAATTTCCTCTTGGACAGCCTATGAGAAAAGGGAAGAATCACTGTTTGGCTATACTTTCTTTGACGACAAAATAATGGACCCACTCTAAGTAAACCGAAAACAAAATTTCACCCATTGCTGTGGTTAATTTTCCTCTTGGACAGTCTATGAGAAAGGGCAGAATCACTGTCTGGCTATATTTTCTTTGACAACAAAATAATGGACCCTGCAATGGGTCCACTCTTAAACAGAGTGCTTTCATCTACACTTTCTGCAATTTCCAAGAGGAGCATTGATTTCTGTCAAATGGCAAATGTTTTCCATTTGATACCAGGCCTTCTTGCCGGTGTTGTTTGGGATTTGTTGTTATCCCATTTTCTAGCTTACAATTTTTTTGCCCTTTTTTATTCCTTAAATGCAATGGCCATTTTTGACTTCTTTGTTGGGGGGAAAACCATGTACCAACAGGCTGCAAGAGCCGAGGTTTGATGCAATTTAGATTTCTATAATTAGGTTATTTAGTATATACCATGAGAATATGCTTATACATTATCCTAAAAGAACAAGTAGGCGGTACAACCTTATCTTATTGTTGGATGACAGCAATGGATTGATAAGGACATGAAGCATTGAATTGACAAATTTCTAAATAGTATGCGGTCACACTATTAATTAATTAATTAATAGAAATTAAAACCGAAAAATTTTGAGAAATTTCACAAAAAGTATCACAAACCTCCGCTTCTTGAACAATGTATTTGCCCTTGCCAAATTCAAATTGATGCAAAGAGCAAAGAGAATTTGATTCCATGGCCAAGTAGACAAAATCCCTTTTCAAAAGAATAGATTTAGGATATATTATGTACTAAAATGTTACAATTCAAACTATAAAATGCCCTATGAACTCAATGTCAAAATTGATAGGAAAAGTAAGACAAATTTTAGGATTGAAAAGTAAGACAAATTATAACATTAATAATTTAAAAAAAAAAGATAAATTTCAAAATTATTATTATTATTTTAATAAATATACCTAACACTAATGTTAGGTATGGGGTGGAGGGAGACTTAATTTAAATTATTATTATTATTTTAATATTTTTTTAGTCGTTGGACATAGGGAAATGTTAGAAAGAAAATTTAATCAAAACCTTCGCTCTTAAGTCTTATTTGTATTAGTATTACTCGTATGCTTATTCGTATCAGTAGAAAATAAAATATACCTTTCCAATGTATAAGATTTGAAACCAAATTCAAGCATAAAATTTGTCCAACATATTCATTTTATGCTTATAATTTTTAGCTTATCGAAATTCTTAATAAGTTTATCAGTGCATTCTCAAAAGATAGTGGGTAGGATTCCTATCATTTTTAATAAATGATTAATTAACATTTTATAATTTACTCAAATTTTAATTTTCATTTTTTGTCAAAAAAAAAAAAAATGAGAAAGGAAATTTATTGAATCGGAAGAAATGAATGGAAACTTTTGTGTTGCCCCTCTGGGGCAAAAAAGGACAAAAGAAGGTTGTTGTGATTGGAGTGGAGGACACGCTGATTCTCACATTGCTTCCCTTCTTCATCTCATTCTCGCTGACCAGTAAGGCCCCCATCAATGTCATTTCTTTTGTAGAGGAAAACCTACAACTTTATCATGTCCAACTACCACAAAAATTATTAAAATAAGTCTCCCTCCACCCCATACCTAACATTAATGTTAGGTGTATATATATAATTTAAAATAATAATTATTATTAAAATAATTTCAAATATTTACATATCTTTTTTGAAACAATGTACCTGGCCCTAGTGGCCAACCTACAGCAAAGTTTACGAAATTTTAATGCGGCCTTTTGACTTCTTGGTTGGAGCGGAATGAGGTACTAATAGGCTGCAAGAACCAACGTTAGTTGCAATGTCCATATTTCTTTAATAAGGTTATTTAGCATATACGGCAAGAATATATTTATATATTATATTTAAAAACTATATATTTGAATGAAAGAGTAACTAGATGGTGCAACAATATGTTATATTGGTAATCGGTAACTGTTCTTGATTCTTATCTTGTAAGGAATAAATTAATCCTTTCATTATCGTGATGTTCTGCCAAAGCAAAAGTCCTTGGATCTCGTTTGAAATCCTATATCATCTCTACCAGGAGTCAAAATAAATAATTATGAGATTTACAAACTATCCATGATAGTTTATCGTAACTCAATTAATTGTTCACTAGGATTCTCCTATTAGCAAATGATATTTGATCTGTTCACTAGGATTCTCCTACTTAGTTAAGGGTTATAGCGATCAACCTGTTGCACTAACTGCTTGTTGGTTCCCATCGATGTCATTTCTTTTGTATAGGAAGACCTACAACTTCATCATGTCCAACTACCAAAAAATGATTAAAATAATAATAATTTAAATTAAGTCTCCTTCCACCCCATACCTGACATCAATGTTAGATATGTGCGTGTGTGTGTATATATATTAAAATAATAATAATTATTAAAATAATTTCAAATATATATATCTTTTTTGAAACAATGTACCAGGCTCTAGTGGCCAACCTACAACAAAAATTACAAAACTTTAATGTGGCATTTTGACTTCTTGGCAGAAGGGGGACCACATACCACTGCAAGAGCCTACATTTGATGCAATGTTTATATTTCTTTAATTAGGTTATTTAGTATGTATGGCAAGAATAATATGGTTATACGTTATTCTTGAAAGTTGCATATTTGTATGTAAGAACAACTAGGCAGTGCAGCCTTATGCTATGTTGGTAATTAGCATTTGTTCTTGATACTTCTCTTTGTAAGGAATAAATTAATCATTTTATTATCATGATGTCCAATCAAAGCGAGCCTTTGGATCTCATTCAAAGTTCTACATCACCTTTACTGGAAGTTGAAATAAATTATTATTAAATTTATAAGCTATCCATGGTGGTGGATCGCAACTCAACGAACCATTCACTAGGATTCCACTGCATTGGTACAAGGTAATGTCTCACTTCTGATGACATAAAAATTATTGGTAGAAAGTGCCATTTTTTGTAGGCCCAGACCTTTGGTGTTCATGTAATTTATTTATTCTTTTTTTTCTTGAGTCCAAATTCATGTAATTTATTTTGATCCATTTCTTTGTACTCTGTTGTAGTTGATAAGGATTTTGAAGATATAGGTGATTTGTGCATTGGCATGTTGGTACCTACTCATTTTCTCTATTCTTTGCCACTTAATATCTATATTGCGTACCATTATTATTTCATGACATTGTCTATTTATCTTTTTCTTTTTATTTGGATGGATATATTACCCTTTTATTCTTGATTGGTTCTAATAAGAACAACCCTTCTTGTCATCACTTTGGATGCCAAATCAATGTATCGGTTTTTTTTCTTTCTTTTTTTTTTTTTCTATCAGAATTATACAGCGACAATAATTATACAATGAGTATATTCCCAGAATTTTAATAATTACTAGAAAAACGCTGATAGAAAAATGCTCATTCCCAAAATTTTCAGTAGTTATTCTCATGGGATCACTTCGTTCTACATTTTAGGGTGTAGAAAGCAACATGTTTGTTTTTGCAAGACTTTTGGTCATTGTATTATTATAGTTTGGTTTTCAATTTGATTATAAATGAAAAAGTGGCTTGTATTATTGTAATATATGTGTCTCCTTCCCTGAGTATATTCCCTTGTCCAACCAAATTTGAAAAATCCATTATTAGGTTTTCAGGTATGGGCCAGGTTGGGCCGAGTTTGGCCTAGATCTAAAATAGAAGTTTGACATTAAAAGTTTGAGTCTAGTTTTGCTTACCAAGTTGGGCCGGAGAACCCGAATTTAGTAAATAGATTTGGGGGAATATGACCAAAATTTAAAATTTGGGGGCCATGAACAAAAAGTACCCTTGGTGTTCAAATTTTAATCCCAACAAAGTTTAATGCAGTAATGGGCCACACCCTAAATTTGTAGAACCCACACTTCGAGGTTGGGCTCTTGCGCTATAATTTTGCATGAAGGGGACAAATATGTCATTCTTGAGCATCCATGCCTCTTTGAGGCGGGTATTCGTAGATAACTCAAACAGTATACTTTCACTATTTTTATTCTCCTTTTTTTTTTATTTGATTTCATTTAATTATATTTTTTTATTAAAAAAAAAAATACCAAAGGGTGGGCAAGAGCAAAGCGCACCATGGTACGCCCTTTGAGAGTTGCGGTACTCCGTACATGGCAAGAATTCTTTTTTTTTTTTTTTTTTTTTAACAATCTTGTTCCTTTTATTTATTTATTTATTATTTTCTTATTTTATGTAGGAGTCTTATGTCTACATAAAAGCTGTTAAGGTTTTCGTAGTATTCAATTTTGGATTATTAATGCACTTATAACGTTTTCCTCTCCAACTCTGAACTCAATTTTATCAAGTGGTGGATTCTCCCACCACAAATTTCGTCTTTAATCCATTTGAATTTCGCTCAACATATTTTTATTTTATTTTATTTTATTCATAATAGTTTTTATTAAACTGATATTTTTAAATATATATAATTTTGCTAATAAAAATTTAATTTCTTTGTAAAAAAATTAGGAGTACCATTATATTACTAATAAGTTATTAAAAATACTATAAGATACATATAATTTCAACTTGTTTGAAATAACATACTTATGCCGACAGACACTGTTAGAGGTGAGTTACAGTTTCACAGATATTGGATCTTTGATGACTCGAGTGGTTACCGTCAAAGGGATGTAATACATGCAAAAACTGTCAGAGGGTGTTCCAGCGGGAGGAATCCGACGCTCAAATCAGAAAAGAGCAGTTTTCGTATGAAAAGAAAATAGACTGAAAGTTCGAGGGAGTAATTCTCTGTGATTAGAGTGCCTAATGTGTAAGACCCCGAGAGCGTACTTGTCTTAGAAGGTTTTTAAGATGTTTTATATCTGTGAGAGTCGTACGCTGTTGCAATGCTTCAACCTCACCTTTCTTATTGAGGCGATCTAGAAATTTTGGAAATTTAATTTTTCGAATCAATTGTGATCCTCATCTTTTGAAAACTTTCGTATTTTGGAGGGAATCTTTCTTTAACTAAGAGATCCTCAGGATGCTGTTTGTCATGAGGGATGGAAGTCAATGAGATATTTTGGTCTTCCTTTAGGATCGTTGGAATCGTTAGCTATCGATCGGTCGTTCAACCGATGAAGGGTCTTTAGAGTTCTTTTGGTTGAGGAGCCGACCATTGGATGTTTGATCGGGGCGATTGTCTTCACTCGGTGAATCCTATCCAGTTGGCGGGGTGACTGGGTCCTTCGTTCGTGAGACCTGGGCGACTAAGGCCCTTCAGTGGACAGTTATGAGGAGTATTCGAACGTTGGCCGGTAGTCATTCCTTGTGGACTTTTAGTAGATAATCGTATATGCACCTAGATCGATAGCTGTCCTTCGTGGGCTTTCCATGTGGTCTTTTCTCAAGTTGACTCTTCGGCTCAAATTCTGGGACTTGGTCCCATCAGGATCAAATCCTGGAACCCGATCCTATTATTTGCCCCCGACTCATGGCTCTCTTGACGAAGAGACGTCATGAGTACTAATGTTGGAAAAGGCGTGGAGTTTTTTAATGTGACTCTTGTCGCTTCGATTTCCGCGAATCGTCTTTTGTATGCTTCATAAGGGTTCATATTCATCATAGGGTATTCTGTTCCAACTTTTCCTCACTGCTTCTCTGGTCCCCTTTAAGGCTTGCCAAATAAAACATCCTAAAAAATGATGACAAAAACACACACTTCTCAGGCTTTTTCAGGCATTAGTGACATTATGAGCGTTATGTCCCTGGATGAACTCCAAGAGGTACAAATCGAGATGCTGATGGGGGATGATTACGCCTTAGTATTTGCCACAAAAGTCGATAGAGCCAATACGATACCAGAGGGTTGTGTGTCGATGTATCTACAATCAGTCATGTATGACTTGAAAATTCCATACACGGGCCCCTTTGTGGAGGCATTATGTCGTTAGAATATTTTTCGACCCTTTTGATCCCGAGTGCTTGGTGTTTGGTAGTCGTTGTGGTTTCCCTGTTAGGGTTCTGCTGTCTTCGCTTTAATTTCGACATCTTGTCATCCCTCTTTATTTTGGTTCAACCAAGGGTTGGTACAAACTTCAGACTCGTCCTGAGTTTGGCTGGAGATTTTACTGTAAAGAATCTATTGATAAGAGTTAAATGCAGAAATTATTTTACGTTGAGTTCTTGGATAAGGACTGTTTGCCCCTGTTACCTGAAACCGATGGGGTGCCTTCTGTGGGATTGAAGCCTCCAACCGCTTCGAAGCACAGTCGTTTCATTCGGTCGGTCAGTGGCTATTGTAAGTCACCGGTCGAAGCGTATGGGTCGAGTCTCTACTGGATGACCATATGTTGTCCTTGGCCGGCTTGTTGATTGGGGAAAAGAAGAAAATCGACAGGCCTCTTCTGCTGGAGAGGGAGAGAATCGAGCTGGTTGATTCCGTAGATTCTCTTGACGACACCATATTAGAGAATATTACCATCGACAAGTTGGTTCGACCAGGTGTGAAGAGGTCCATTCAGGAGGACATCGGGGCAGCTAAGGCCCTTCAAGGGTCTTTTACTGGGGCCTCTAAGGCCCTTCTAGGGTCGCCTCCTCCTTCGGTGAAAAGGAGAGCGATATCTTTTCCTTCGTCTGCATTGACGATTCTGCCTGACCGTTCGATTTCGACAGTAGGCACACCAAGGGGAACTGTTGTTTTAGATGAAGGCATTCCGTCGAGTGAAGCGAGTATCGATGTGGGTAAGCTGGGAGGATCGGGAGATGATCCTTCATTTGGCGACACACTGGGGGAGAATATTCTCGGAGCTGCGAAGGCTAAGATGGCGGGGTCCTCTTCTGCTGTCCTAGTTTGGCCCTTGCGTAAAGGAAAGCGCAAAGTCTTTGAAGAAATGGCGCCTCCATCTGTTATTCCTGTTTAGTCTTTTGATGGCAAGAAAGGCTCAAAGGAACATGGGACTGTTGCTATTTGCGTTGAGGAGATGCAGTACAACTACATAGACCTGGCGGAAGTGGAGAGTGTTGCCAACCAATTTGACTTTCATCGATGTGAGCTCGACTTCCATAGGATGTCTTATGAGCAAGTGGCGGGACCCTTGAGTCATTGGGCTTAATGGTAGCGCTTCCTTTGTACTTGTTGGGTTTCTTTTCATCTCTTGTCTTTGTTAACCTAGTTTCCTTTGCAGATGATGGTCTTACCCGATTTCATGGACAGTAGGGAAGGCAGGTGATAAATCACTTAGAGGGGTGTCTTTCTGAATTAATTCATCCTGCTCAAGCACAGGAAGAGATTCCTATTCAGGAGGAGGAGATCGTGGAGATTAAGAGTATGCCTGGTGCATTGCTCAACCAGAAGGAGGAAGAGTTAAGGCAACTTCGATTAGAGTTGGCCTAGTGCCAAGGGGAATGTGAACGGTCAAAATTGGCAGCCACAGCATGCGAGGTACGTTTGTGCTCAATTGAGAAGTTGCCTCAACTCCGAGAGGAGTCTCTTCGAACTGTGGAGTGTAGAATAGTTGAGATAGAGGAGTCTCGTGCGAAGGATGAAATGATCTTCAAAGATTCTCAGTGTCACGCCCCGAACCAGGAGATATGCAAATAATTACAACCTTTTAGAAGAGTAGGAAGCGAAAAAAGGAATATTTTTCTATCCACACCATTCAATATTGTATCAATAACATATATTTAGCGAATGCATGGGTCACCGAATTTCCCCTTTTTTTAGTATTTGAATTACCCATTTTTTTGGGATCTCGATTTTTTTCATTTGGATATAAAGCGTCAAAGGCGCTTCTATAGCACCTTTTTTTTTTTTATCTTTTACGTCCCTCTTTGATTGTTCTATATTTTTCTGCCCTGTGATATTTTTTTCCAATCATGTCTTTGCACCTTTTTTCGGACCCTTTTCCTTTTTTTTCCACCTACTCGGATCCTTTTTCTTTTTGGGATCATACTTTTTTTTTTCATTCAAGTCTTTGCATTTTTATTTTTTACCCATGACAACACTTTCTTTTTATCTACATCCCTCTTTGGTTGTTCTCTATTTTTATGACCCCATTATATTTATATTTTTTTCGATCACTCACTCATTCTCTCTCTCTCTCTCTCCCCCCGGCAAAAAAGGGATCCGCGATAGTTTTTAACCATAGTTTTTATCTCATTTTACATAATCAAACGATTTTATTAAATTTGATATTATTTTGATATTTTATAAAATAATAATTTATATTGCTTTTATAAAACACTTTCAAATTTATATATTAATATTGAAATAAAATAATTTTTTAATACTTATATTAATATAACATCAAAATAATATTATATTGTATTTATGCAATGCAATATAATATTTTAACACTAATATAGTTTTAATATTAAAATAATATAACTTTTTTTTTATATTTATGTTAAAAAATATAATTTTTTTTTCAAAAATATTAAAAAAACTTTTGATCTTAAAAATATATATTTTTTTTTCTGTTACATAGAATAAGATCAATCTTTTAATTTTATATTCCTTTTTTTAATATTTCGTAATGATTTTTAAAAGTTTTTTTTTGAAATTCTATATTTTTGATATTTCTTTATCCCATTGTTCATTTGTTTTTTTTTTTTTCATAAAAATGGATATAAGTTAAAATTTATTGTTTATAATATCTATTTTTTATTTTATTGATTTTATAAAAAAAAAATTAATTTTTTATTGATTTTATAAATTTTTATTTAATTTGTCGATTTATTAAATTAAAGTTAAATTATAGATATACCCTTTATATTTTGAATGCGTGATTTAACTTATATACATTATTTAATTTTACATATAAAGAATTGTAATTCCATTGATTTTATATTAATATTTAAATATTTTAATTTAGTTTTGATATTTAACGGATGAAAATGTGCAATGACTAAAAAATGGATTTTACTGTAAATTTATTATTTATAATGTAATTTATTTTAATTTATTGATTTAATAAAAAAATTTAATATTTTTTGATTTTATAAATTTTTCTTTAATTTTTTAATATTTTTATACTGTTTTATATTAATCAAATAAAATATTAAGAATGGTCATTAAAAAACATCTATAATATTTAAACATCCGTAATATAACAATATTCAAAAATGCTTTCTAAAATATAAAAAAATGTGATAAAAAATTTTAAAATTCTTTAAAAATATTAGAAAAAGAACATAAAATCAAAAGATTTTGATCTCATTTTAATATTTTTAATATTGAAAAAAGAATATTTTCTAAATCCTTTTAAAATTTTGATCTTATTTTTTAATATTTTTGAATATGTTTTTTATATTCATTCAAAAATTGGTATAAAATCAATAGAATTATAATTTTTTATATTATCATTAGTTGTGCAAAATTAAATAATGTATATAGAAAAAATAATATATTTGAAATATAAAAAGTATATATATAGATTAATTTTCATTTAATAAATTAACAAACTAAATAAAAAAATTATAAAATCAATAAAAAATTAAAATATTTTTATAAAATCAATAAATTAAAATAAATTATATTATAAACAATAAAAAATAAAAATGTAGAATTTCAAAATATTTTTAAAAGTCATCACAGAATATTAAAAAAAAGAATATAAAATTAAAAGATTTTGATCTAATTCTATATAATGAAAAAAATATATATTTAAAATAATTTTTGTATTAAAATATTATGTTTTATTAAATAAATATAATATAATATTATCTTAATGTTATATTAATATAATTATAAAACATATTTTATTTTAGTATTAAAATATCAATTAGAAAATTTTTATGAAATGGATATAAATTATTATTTTATAAAATATTAAAATAATATTAAATTTAATAAAAACTTTTGATTATAAAAAATAAGATCAAAACTATGGTAAAAAACTATTGTGAACCTTTTTTCTTAGGCCAAATAAAAAATAAAAAGAGAAAAACCTATACTAAAACAAGATGTTGAAATAAAGCAAATAAAACTAGGTAAAAAAATAGTAAGAACTTAAATAGAGGAATGGGAGAAAAATAGAAAAATTAATGTCTAAAAATGCCGAATGATTTTAAACAATAAATTTTAAATTATATATTTTTTTTATAATAAAAAGATATATAAAAATGAGATAAAAATATTAAAAAATGTAATTTTTTTTAAAAAAAAATTAAAAGTCATTAAAAAAATTTAAAAATGAATATAAAATCAAAAGATCTTAATCCCATTTTATATGATAAAAAAATTTATTTTCTTAAATCAAAAGATTTTTTTTTTTGAAATCTTTAAAAAAATTATATTATTTTCATATAAATATTGAAAAATGATATTTTTTAATATAAAAATAATTTTAGTACTAAAATATTATATTATATTATATTATATTATATTATATTATATTAATATAAAATCTATATAATTATATTATTTTAATATTAAAATACAAATTAGAAAATCTATAAAAAAAGAATGTAAATTATTATTTTATAAAATATTAAAATAATATAAAATTTACTAAAATCTTTCAGTTATATAAAATTAAATCAAATTCTTTTGATTTCATATTATTTTTTAACATTTTTAAATGACTTGTGAAAGTTTGTAAAAATAAAAGGGTCAAAGAAATAGTAAAAACCTAGATGAAGAAGTGGGATGGAAAAAAAAAACTGAAAATTTCATATGTCATGCGCCGATCCTCAAATCGACCACGCAACAACAGTCGCATTGTCTCGGTATACTGGTAGAATCTCTTAATATATTGGGATTCCGTAAGATTACATAACAGTACAATAAATCTTCTAATACACAAATCCCTCCAAAATAAGAAAATATATAAACAACACACATGCAAAGGACCCATCTAGTGCATCCCTATACACACAAGCAAGCGTCGACACATATTTGGGAAGAGGGTTTTTGTACATGCATGCATACAGTGTGGCCATCTCAGCCATTTAAGAATTCTCAGTACGAATAAAGCATTCCAAAAATATTTCCAAAATCAAAATAAATGAAGTCCCAAATCATAGTCTTAAGATTTTACTAATACTTGCATAAAGAAAACAAGTCAGTATCAATAAAGTCCAAATGATATGAGATGTACAGAACTTCATGAATTCGAAAGTAAATATTGAAATCAAACATTTCAGTCAAAATGTCCCAGTTAAACAGTAAGTTTTTATCAAAATAGAATTTAAACGAAAATAAACAAGTTTCAACATAAATGATGTAAAGATTCCACCAATACTTGCTTCTATATACGAAACAAGTTGCAATTAGATCCATACCAAAAATTGTACAAATTTTACCTTCCAAGGATTTCAGATCAAATCAAAATAAACCTTACATCACCATAATACCTAAACGAGTCAGCAGGATAATCCTTCACAAACTTCAATTTCTGTCACAGACCTAAATTTCATCTGAAAGATTTAAAAGAGATGGGTGAGTATTGAGAAATACTCAGTGAGTGTATAGCATGTTATGATAATAAATGAGTGATGATTGTTGACATGTCAAATATTTTCTTTAAAACCATATGGTAAATAATTCATATGCATCTAATCATCACTTCTTATTTTCCAAAATCATGGGGTTGCCAAAATCTTTCCACCAAAGGCTCGATCCTGACCAATGGTGGAATCGCCAAGAGATTCTCATCAATGTCAATTAATCATACACAATACCCCATTCCTTGACTTTGGATCGAGCCTCCTATGGGGTGCAACCAGACTAGTCTGAAAGGAGAATTTAGAGGCACATCTCGAGCATAACTACCTCTTCATCCAAATAACCGCCCAACCACGTCACCCCATCGGGTCGCACCGTGGAGGGAATGACTATAGTCATTAACCATGTACACAGCACCATTTCACAATCATCAAAACATATACCAAAATGTGCTAACAATTATTCAACAAATTCTCAGTGCATGAGTTCAATCAGTCACATTCAAAACAAGTCAATAAATATGATACATTATTTTTAAACAACACATGGATGCGTTCGGTAATTCAAATCCCCTTTTGGGACATTCCACAATCATAAAATAATTTTAGGAATATTTGTAAAATCATTAGAAACATTTATAAATCAGTATAAATATTTTTCTCACTTAAATCATAAACATGTATGCACTCAGCTCTAGAGAGGATATCCACTCCCAATTACACAATTTAATCCCAGGTTGCCCTTCTCAACTTTCAAATGGGTTATCCTATATCAATAATCACAATTTAATTTTTTCAAGATCATTTGCATCACTAATGACCTTAAATTCCCAATATTCCTTAATTTTCTCTAATTTCTAGAAAATTTTCCAATTTCTCCCGAATTTACAATACCCTAACATTTTTCATGCATATTTAAAATCAAACTCTAAGGAAAGCTATTCTACACTACTCAACAAGTTTCTAATTTCATCTAACACGTTTCTTTCCTATTAATCAGCCTAAATTCATGTAGAATTTAGATGTAGTCCTAGAAATCACATATCAAATTTCAGAAAAATGCATTTTCTTCAAATTTCACATATTTTCAGAACATATACAAAGCTCTCATTCCAAATTCAGCCTAAATTCATTCAATTATCGAAGGGACTAGAATTTCTCTCACCTAGAGTTTCACAATTCGCAACCCTCATTCGAATGCCTTCTCAATCCAATCCGTGATCTACAGTGCTTCCTAACCGAAACAAGGTTTATCAATTAGGCCTAATTACTTAGACAAATCAAAACCCTAAAGCTAGGATTAGGAATCAGTCCTTACCTGCGCAGAGAATGGGGTTCAGTCTCAGCCTAGGGTTTCGAGAATTTGTGGCTAACTGCCGCTTGGGGCTTTAATGGAGGTCGCAGCAAGGAATTGCAGCGGCAAAGAGAGTAAAGCGAACGAGCGAGGGAGAGGGAGACAGAGTGCTGCAGTCGCGCGCTCGGGAGAGAGAAAAGGAAAGAGCTCTGTCGCGGGAGAGGGAGAAAAGGAGAGAGAGAGAGAGAGAGAGAGAGAGAGAGAGAGATGGAGACAAGCAATCGCGTGCGGTGGAGCTTACTAGTGAGTGAGGGAGACGTGATGGAGGAAGGCAGAGGGTGAGAAACAGAGAGAGGGATCGATGAGCGAGAGGTAGAAAGAGAGCGAAAGAGAGAGACGGGAGTGAGAAAGTGAGATTAGGGCTTCTAGCCCTAATCGAAATTGAGGGAGGGGAAAACGCAGTGTTTTGGGCAAAACGCTGTGTTTTTCTCTCCTCTTTTTTTCTTCTTTTATATATATAAATAAATTTATAAATAAATAAATAAATGTTTATATATATATGTTTGCATACCCACATTTCACTAAATTTTAAATTTCACCAAAGTGGGATTCACTACGAATCGTGGATACGACATTTTATATATACCCGATAATTCAAATTTAATACCCAAAAATTGAAAATCAATAAAATTTTAAAATTTTCTTTATATTTATCTAGACATTTTATAGAATATCTATAATACCAAATTTTCGGTGTTACAACACTTAACCCTCTAAAAACAAATTTCGTCTTCGAAATTTAAAAGAATACTATACATTAAGAAAATGTGGTTATTGCTGTCTCATAGTATTTGCGGGTTCTCAACTCTTTCATCCACCTGATCGTTTTCCCATTAGACCTTAACGATAGAGACGTGCCTATTCCACAATCTCTTACGCCTAGACCAAAATCAAGATGTGAATCGAGGGTCACAATCGTATACAATTGACACCGAAATGCCATGGAGCCTTACAATCTCTGCCGTATACATTTTGGTTAACTTCTCTAGAGAGTAAGCTTAATGAAATCATGCCACTGGAAATTTGTGTTCTATCTAAACTTAAGTCTTTACTTAAGTTCAAATTCTTTTTGGTCTGAACTATCTTAAATATTATTCATAGACCTCACCTTACTTATGGATCTTAACATTTCATAGAATAGTTTCAGTCTCTTGTCCTCTAGAAATAGGGATCTCGATAAGTATGTTCTTCTTAGACCTTTCGTACAATCATTTCAATAGTCAAATCTCGACAGAAATACAAAAGTTAAGAACCTGACCTCCCTTGACCTTTCTAGTGATGATCTCAACGTCTCTCTTTTGGTTGAACTTAGAGAATTAAAAAGCCTAGATACCATGGAACTATTTTGTAACAATTTCATAGATTCGATCCCTTCAACTTTAACTCATTTAATCAACCTCATTTACTTGTCACTCGACTTAAGTAACTCAATGACTCTATTCCAGTAGAAATTGGAGAAATAAAAGGCCTAATTACTTGGATCTCTCCCATAACAACTTAATAGTCTCAATTCTTTTGGTTCATTTACCTTAACTGATTGAGCTATCATGAAATTAAAGGGTCTATGCTTACAAAATAACAAAATCAAGACTTTATTCCTCAATGTTTGAGTCTTTTTAAGAACAATTTACTAAAATAAAGAGTCACAAATAGTGATAAAATTCTGAATTCACCCCTTTCAATTTCTTTCTAAAAATCCAGCTGCTCATTATTATATAAAAGGAGCTCCCAACATGAACAGCAACAAGTCTTCCCTATGGTCACAAACAAACCTTTCATTAGACAAAGCCACATCACCAAAATGATTAAATAAACAAAACATGTCCTGGATAAATATAGATCTTCTCAAAGCATTGTCGTATAAAATATCTCTACTATCAATCATTCTATCTAAAGTAACATTAACTCATCAAACAAAATAAAAGACCTATTAAAGCGAATCATTTTCATCACAGGTACCTGCCATTGTAAGTCTCATTTATAATAATACTATCATGTTTTACTTGTTATGTATATCTTACTTGTTATGCATAGATGTGTTTTTCAAGATTTGACCTTAGCTGTTGTTAGGAATCAAAGTTCATGTTTCGAATCTAAAATTTTTTAAAGAATTTTTGAAAACACTAGAGTGAGCATAGAAATTTCTTAGTAAATAGACAGCATGGCATATTGTGCATGAATGAGGGTTGAAGGTAGTTGTGCCAAACACATATAAAAATTTATTTCTATATAATGCCAAAATCATTTGTAATAACATAAATTCATATCAAATTTTCCATGACTCATATTTTCCAATTCAATAAACAATTTTATATTTTCTTTCCAATAACTTTAGGGTTTTCCCAAAATCACTCCCTTACCCAGGGTAGTTGGTAGGATCCGCCAAGAGGTTTTTCAAAATTTTTAATAAAATACTCAATTTCCTTGGCGTTGGCCCAGAGTTCCGTAGGGTGCCACCCCTTTATCATGGGATCGGCTTGTGGAGGCTTCCCATCTCACCTACCACCGAGCAAAATTTCTCTATCCCAGCCTTAGCTACGCTGCCTCCATGGCTTCGGTCCATGGCAAGACTTAGTTTATATTGATTTTCCATCACCATGTTACCAAACATAATTTATCAATCAATTCATACTCTCAAATATAAGGTGTAGCAATACTTCAAAATTCACATGAGTATCCAAATGTAGCAAGTGTAAATAATTCAATATTCAAAATCATGAGTCATGGATATTTTGCAATTTCATTTTAGGTATACTACAATCACAAAATATTTTAAATCTCTTTCAAAATTTATTTCACAAATCAATTTGAATTCATTTGCCCATTCATATGCAACATAGTCATCCATTCACGTCTCCTATAAGGGAGTTAATCAATTTATCAATGAGTTGACCCAAACATCTCTAAATTTAGAAACAACTCAACTCAAAATCTCAATGAGTTATCCACTAATGAGTAATACTATATATTCAGGGAAAAAGAATTAAATGACAAATTCCACCAATTTCAATCAAGGTATATAATCATCACTAACACCATGAATACTTCAAGATATCAAAATCATCTCTCCTTAAATTCATTATTATGCAATCAGGATCACTTAATGTTTATATTCAAGTCTCTAAATCATCAAGTTCAAGTTCTAAAGAATTTACCTGTGGCTATGTCGGGGTTGTTTTGAGTTTCCTCATTCGTCATGGAATAAATTCTTGTTTGAGTTTTTGGTTGGGATCGTTGAGAAGGTGCAGCAATGGTATTGCTTCTAGTACTGGTCTATGGAACTATACTAGTCGATGGCGTAGGGACATTCGATGGATCACTTCTATAGCCGATCAAGTGATCTTGACTCATTTGACCTCTATATCCACTTAAACCCAATTCGGGACAAGAATTTCTGAAATGCCCCACTTTCCCGCAATGAAAACATTTTAAAAGCTCAAGGCATGGTTCAGGGTGTTGTTTCTTACAATTCCGGCAGGGTTCTCTCTTTGGCCCTGCTGACTTGCTTCCGGATTTTGCACTAAAGGTGGGAATGCCAAACCTTGGCATTTGTTGGCCTTTTGGAGAGCCAACGGACCCTGAAACTATAACTCCACTAGAGAAATTTATGCTCCTATTTCTCTTTGACCCTTGACTCACCGAGAATTCAGACTTCCTTTTCTTTCTATGGTCTTCTCTAATCTTTCCTCTTTCAAGAACCATCTTTTTGGCTCTCAACGTCGACTCCAGAATATCCTGGAAGGTATGCCCCTTGGTTATAGACATTTTCTCTCTTATACTCAAGTTCAGTCCTGACTCAAACTTTGAATACAGGGACTCCTTGGAGTTCACAAACTCTGGAACATAAGTGGCAAGTTCTCTCAGCTCTGTCTCATACTCAGATACCATCTTGTTTCCTTGAGCCAACTTGAAGAATTCATCTCTTTTTTGATCTCGATAGAATCGGGTGTAATATTTCTCCTCAAAGGCTCTAAGGAGTTCTGTCTAAGTAAGAGGAACATGAGTTCTACCCTTTATATTCTCCCACCATGTCCTTGCACTTTTATCTAACAGTTTTACCATCACCCATAATTTCATCTCATCACTTAATTTCATGTCAGAGACGATCTCTTGAATTCGGCCAATCCATTCCTTGACTACTGAAGCATCACAAGTACCCACAAATGTTTTACACCCTAGTTGTCTTGTCTCCTTTATCAACTTAGGCAACTCTACAGTAGGGCGATCGGTTATTGTAGCAACCAGATGAGGAGGTGCTAGTGGGGTACTAGGTGCAGCAACCGGTACTGAAGGAGGAACTGGCGAAGGAGCTAAAGATCGAGGCGGAGCTTGGTACTGTACTCCGAACGTGCTCCACCACTCCATTACTTGCTAGAGTGCGGCAATAGGAGGAGTCGAAATCCCCGTGGAAGGAGCCGGGTGTGTGGACGCAGGAGGAGGAAGAGCATGCGAGGACGACTCATCCTCGTGCTCCAGTGGAGGAATCTCGTTCACATTCCTCATTCTCCTTCGTGGAGGCATTGTGAACTACAAAACAAACGCTATAGTTAAGTCCAAAGGTTAAATGGAGACTAATACTTAACCCCCTAAAAAGAATGTTTCTAATTTCCTAAGAAATCCATGAAAGGTTTTGTATATTCTTCGAAAACCTTTTAAAAGATCTAAACATTTTTCAAAAACTAAACGTTTTAAAGTCTTTAGAAAACGTTCGAGACATTTGGAAACATTTAAAGACATTTCAAAACTATCAAATTTTTAAAATCGTGAGCCTAAACTCTGATACCAATAAAGTTGTCACGCTCTAATCCTTACATCGACCATACGACAACTGTCGTGTTGTTTCGGTATACGGACAGAACCTCCCTATATATCGGGACTCCGTAAGACTACATAACAGTACAATAAATCTTTCAATATACAAATCCCTCCAAAATAAAAAAAACATATAGACAGCACACATACAAAGGATCCATCTAGTCTATCCCTGTATGCACAAGCATGCGTCGGCACATATTTAAGAAGGGGGTTCCTGTAAATGCATGCATGCACTGTAGTCATTCCAGCCATTCCAGAATTCTTAGTACAAATAAAGCATTCAAAAAATATTTCCCAAATCAAAATAAATGAAGTCTCAAATTATAGTTATAAGATTTTACTAATACTTGCATGAAGAAAACAAGCCAGCATCAGTAAAGTTCAAACGATATGAAATGCACAAAACTTCATGAATCTGAAAGTAAATATTGAAATCAAATATTTCAGTCCAAATATCCCAGTTAAACAGTAAGTTTTTACCAAACTAGAATTTAAACGAAAATGAATAAGTTTCAACATAAACGATGTAAAAATTCCACAAATACTTATTCCTATATACGAAACAAGTATCAATTAAATCCATACAAAAAATTGTACAAGTTTTCCCTTCCAAGGATTTTAGATCAAATCAAAATAAACCTTAAATCACCATAATACCTAAACGAGTTAACAGGATAATCCTTCACAAGCTCTAATTTCTGTCACAGACCTAAACTTCCTCTAAAAGATTTAAAAGAGAGGGGTGAGTATTGGAAAATATTCAGTGAGTGTATAACATGTTATGATAATAAATGAGTGGTGATTGTGGACATGTCAAATTTTTTCTTCAAAATCATACAATTGTATCGATAAATCTCAATATAAACAAAATCTCAACAAAATATAATAAATAATTTATATGCATCTAGTCATCACATCTTATTTTTCAGAATCACGGGGTTGCCAAAATCTTTCCACCAAAGACTTGGCCTTGACCAATGGTGAAATCGCTAAGAGATTCTCATCAACGTCAATCAATGATACACCATAACCCCTTCCTTGGCTTTGGCTTGGGCCTCCCCTGATGTGCAACTAGGCTAGCCCAAAGGGAGGGATTTAGAGACACCTCTCGAGTACGCTATCTTTTCATCCAAATAACCACCTAACCACGTCACTCCATTGGGGCGCACCATGGAAGGAATGACTATAGTCATTAACCATGCATACAACACCATTTCGCAATCATCAAAACATATACCAAAATGTGCCAACAATTATTCAACAAATTCTCAATGCATGAGTTCAATCAGTCAAATTCAAAACAAGTCAATAAATATGGCACATTATTTTTAAACAACACATGGATGCATTCAGTAACTCAAATCCCCTTTCGAAACATTCCACAATCGTAAAATAATTTTAAAACAATTTTAAGAATATTTGTAAAATCATTAGAAACATTTATAAATCAATATAAATATTTTCTCACTTAAAATCATAAATATGTATCCACTCACTTGTAGGGAGGGTATCCACTCCCAATTCCGCAATTTAATCCTAGGTTACCCTTCTCAACCTTCAATGAGTTATCCTATACCAATAATCACAATTTCATTTTTTTTTAAGATCATTTGTATCACTAATGACCTTAAATTCCTAATATTCCTCAAATTTCCCTAATTTCTAACAATTTTCCCAATTTCTCCTGAATTTACATTACCCTAACATTTTTCATGCATATTTTAGATCAAACTCTAAGGAAAGCTGTTCTACACCACTCAATAAGTTTCTAATTTCATCTAACACGTTTCTTTCTTATTAATCAGCCTAAATTCATGTAGAATTTAGATGTAACCCTAGAAATCACATATCAAATTTTAGAAAAATGCATTCTTTTCAAATTCCACACATTTTCATAACATATACAAAGCTCTCATTCCAAATTCAGCCTAAATTCATTCAATTATCGAAGGGACTAGAATTTCTCTCACCTAAGGTTTCACAATTCGCAGCCCTTGTTCGAATGCCTTCTCAATCCAATCCGTGATCTGTAGTGCTTCCCAACCGAAGCAAGGTTTATCAATTAGGCCTAATTACTTAGACAAATCAAAACCCTAAAGCTAGGATTAGGAATCAGTCCTTACCTGTGCAGAGAATGGGGTTCAATCTCAGCCTAGGGTTCCGAGGATTTGTGGCTAATTGCCGCTTGGGGCTTCAGTGGAGGTCGCAGCAAGGAATTGTAGCGGCAAAGAGAGTAGAGCGAATGAGCGAGGGAGAGGGAGACAAAGTGTTGCAATCGCGAGCGTGGGAGAAAAAAAGGGAAAGAGCTCTGTCGCGCGAGAGGGGGTAAAGGAGAGAGAGAGAGAGATAGAGACGAGCAGCCACGTGTGGTGGAGCTCGCCGATGAGTGAGGGAGACACGACGGAGGAAGGCAGAGGGTAAGAGATAGAGAGAGGTAGTGACGAGCGAGAGGGAGAGAGAGATCGACATAGAGCGAGAGGGAGATAGAGTTCGACATAGAGTAAGAAAGTGAGATTAGGGCTTCTAGCCCTAATCGAAATTGAGGGAGGGGAAAACGCAGCGTTTTGGACAAAATGCTGTGTTTTCCTCTCCTCTTTTTTTTTTTTATCTTTTATATATATATATAAATAAATTTATAAATAAATAAATAAATGTTTATATATATATATATATATATATATGTTTTTATACCCACGTTTTACTAAATTTTAAATTTCACCAAAGTGAGATTCACTATAAATCGCGGGCATGTCATTTTATATATACCCAATATTTCAAATTTAATACCCCAAAATTAAAAATCAATAAAATTTAAAATTTTCCTTTATATTTATCTAGACATTTTACAGAATATTTCTAACACCGAATTTTTGGTGTTACATCATATCTAAAAATGACAAATAGCTAAGCAATAAGTTTTAAGTTATATCTTTTTTCATAATAAAAAAATTTTATAAAAATGAGATTAAAAGAATTAAAAAGATTATAAAATTTTAAAAAAATTTAAAGTGATAAAAAATATTAAAAAAGGAAAATAAAATCAAAAGATTTTGATCTCATTTTTAAATTATATCTTTTCTCATTATTAAAAAATTATATATAATAGGATAAAAATATTAAAAAGAATATAATATTTTAAAAAAAATAAAAGTGATAAAAAATATTAAAAAAGGATTAATTAGAAAAATATGATATAATATTATCTTAATGTTATATCGATATAAATATAAAAAATTATTTTGTTTTGATATTAAAATATAAATTAGAAAGTTTTTCTAAAAGGAATATAAATTGCTATTTTAAAATATATGAAAATAATGTTAAATTAAATATAATCTTTTAATTATATAAAATGAGATCAAAACTATAGTAAAAACTACTATAGACTCTTTTTTAGAGAGAGAGAGAGAGGATGATTGAAAAGAAAAAAAAAAAAAAACATAACGGGGTTAGAAAAATAGAGGATTACCAAAGGGGGATATAAGAAAAAAAAGTACAGCCATGGGTGAAAAGAAAATATGAAAAAGCCTAAATAAAAATTATTATTTTTAATTTTAAATTAATATAATTTTTTAATATTTGATTTAAATGATATTATTTTTCAAAAATATTAAAAAATTTTGATTTTAAAAATATACTTTTTTATTTTATTAAATGAAATCAAAACCTTTTGATTTTATGTTTTTTTTAATATTTTTAGTGACTTCTAAATGTTTTTCATTAAATTTTATATTCTTTTTAATATTTTTATTTCATTTTTTATATTTTTATTATGAAAACATATAACTTAAAATTTATTATCTATGATATAATTTATTTTAATTTAATTATTTTATAAAAATATTTTATTTTCTATTGATTTTATAAATTTTTATTTAATTTATTAATTTATTAAGTTTTTACCTATTTTTTATTTACTGTCATAGTGAAATTTTTATAAATTTTTATTTGATTTGTTAATTTTTTAATTTTGACTCAAAATTTTTTCCTCTTAAATAACTCATCTTTTTTAGATATTACTTTTTCCTCTTTTTTTAACCCTACTTCTCCATTCAAGTTCTGGTTTTTTTTTTTTTTTTTTACCCAATTTTTTTCCATCTTTATGTTTTTGAACATCTATTTTTCTCTTTTTTTTTTTCCTTTAACTCTGCGAATGAACATCATTTTATTTTCAAATTGTTATTTTTAATTTTTTTTTCTTTTCTAGATCTTTACTTTTTTTATTTTTTTCTATTTTTTCCCTATTGAGTCATTCATTTTTTTAATATAATTTTCTCCTTTAATTTTTTTTTAAACCTTAGGTCATCCACATATTTCTATTACCTCTAATAATTATAAATTTAATTAATATTTATATAACAAAAAAAAAATGATGTAAATCTTATGGGCACCCGCGCATTTGTGTGGGGCATTAACCAGTGTGTATATATATAAAGCCATTGCCAATGTTTCTAACGATAAACGTCGGCGAGAAATATGGATTTGCCGATATTTAAACATTGACAAATCATCATACTATTGTTGTAAATGTCGGCAATTTCCGGGACTATTCCCAACAAAATTTTTCCCAATATTGTTGTTGATATTTATTATTATTTTTTTGTCATCATGTCCCTTTAATGATGTTTATGAAACATCAGGAGTAATTAAAAAAAAATGTCTGGAAAGATATGTCTTTTGTAGAGAATTTTAACAGAAAAAAATTAAAGTCCGAAAGAAAATCTTTAGCCTCTAAGAATGCTATCGAAGCCCTCAATATAAACGACCCTATCTAAGAAAACCCTGTAATTCCTAATTACTAAAAATGAAAAATCTATAATAATTACTAAAAAAGAAAAATCAGAAATTCCTAATTATGAATAATATAATCCAAAAGGCATTATATAAACTATAGATTAATATCTAAGCATGTATACTATAATAATAGCTGAGAAAAGATAAATAACACTGTAATCTTATCTGTGATTCTTCTTTTTTGATTATATAGTGGTCATAATAATCGTAAAATTATACGTATTCACAAAAATTCGAATACAAGATCTTAGAGAAAACATTAGAGTAAAATCTCTTAACCACTAAACTGTCTCTCTAAAAACTATTTGTGATTCATTACACATCATCTAATTAGAAAAATTCAATCCGGCCTAATCTATTTCTCTTTTTGTTACGAAAATTTATTTTCATTTAGTTAGTGATGGAGGTGGGTTTCGACTCCTCAGATACCAGCTCCATGTTGACTTGAACAGTAGCTGTCGATAGGTGGATTCACCTGCAAAAACCACCGGAGGGTGCTCCGGTGGGGAGGCTCTGACGCTCAAGTTAGTAAAGAGCGATTTTCGTTTGAAAGAAAACAGACTGAGAGTAGAGGAAATGTGGTTCCTTGTAATCAATGTACCCCATGTGTTAGGCTTAGAGAGCGTCCCTATTGTCAAGGATTTTGGGACCTCTTATACCTGTGAGAGTCGTGCGCCGTTGAGGGACTTTTACCCTATCTTCCTTATCGAACTGATCCGAGAATCTCAGAAGTCAATACTACGAGTTGATCACGATGCTCATATACCGGGAAATCTTTCTTTTCGGGAGGGATGTTTCCTTATCTGAGAGATTCAAGATTTGTCGTTATGAAATAGGAAACTAGAGTTAAGGAAACCTTGACCTTCCTTTAGAATCGCTTGGATTGCTTCGTACCGATCGGTTGCTCGACAGATAAGGGACCTTCGGGACTTGCCGACTGGGAGATTGATACTTGCTCGATCGGTCGGGGTGACTACCTCTGCATGATAAGTTACGATCAGTTAACGGGGCGACTGAGATCTCATCTTTCGGTAGATTTGGGCGACTGAGACCCTTCAATAGATTGATCGAGGTGGCTATGGCCTTTCGGTAGGTTGTTGTTGTGGATATTAGGTACTGATCGGCAGACCCCCCTTTCAAGGGCCTTTAGGGAATTGACTCTCTTAGTTTGGATCTTGGACCGCGTCCCATCATTTGCCCCTGATTTATGGCTTTCTTAGAAAAGAATAGTCATAAGTGAAGTGTGTTTCGTACGTTATGAACGCATTGGGACACTTGATCCATTCTGATTCGTCCGCCTTGTACGTTAAGGATGTGAGCCCGTCTCTTCATGTACGATTTTCTTCATGGGGAACTAAAGATAATTTACTCTCGACATTTATGACTTGCGTTTGCGCTGATCCGTTTCATCTTCTTTGAATTAATTGGGGCTCCTACTTCTTACAGCTATAAATAGTCATGACGCGTATTTGCTTCCTTTCGCAGAGAATCAACGTTCTTCCTTCTAAGTTGATTGGAGGAGAATGATTCTTCCTGAGGGCTGGCTTTTGGGGTGTTATAGCGTGCGATGTTTCTTGGTTGGGATGACTCATGCTAGAATGAGATCTCATTAAAGGAGAGGACTATTGGAATGAGATTTCATAATGTTGGTCGTTCACTGATCAACGTAATCCGATTCCTTGCCACCGAGGGGGTGCATCTTGTACCGCCTTGCATGGTCTCCTCCGGTTGGTCCTTGCCCTCCAGACGCGGTGGGGATGTCTCTCTCATCATTCTTTGGATGGGTAAGTCGAGCCTGGGCTACGTTGGGGGTGGCAAAACCCAGGCTTGTCATCTCTTGTCCCTAACACTTTATTTTTGTACTGTTCGTAGGGACCGCGTCCTCCCTTGATTTTTAGATAATTTCCTTGGTCTATAACAACTGCTGTGAACTGTTTGTGGAAGGACATCTATGTATATTCTTAATAGTGTAACTAATCCATCTTTAGCGGCTTATGTATGTTTCCTTGTAAACGAATATACTATTTCGCACAAGTGTAAATGAAAAAGTTATGCTTTACTTACTTGAGTTCTGCCTCTTCTTTTATCCATTCTTCGTCCAGTTGCATGCCTTTCCTCAATCTTTGTCGAAGTGAGTTGGTAGGTGCAAGGCGACTAAGGCCCTCCCAGTGATAGAAAAGATTTTAAGTTGTGGGCCGCGTCTACTCGTCCGAGGAGTTACATCCCTTTTTGACGACGCGTACGATCGGTAGAGGCTGGGTGACTGAGACCTTCCTAGCAATAGGAAAGATTTTAAGTTGTGGATCGCGTCCACCCGTCCGGGGAGTTACATCCCCTATTGACGACGCGTATGATCGGTAGATGCTGGGCGACTAAGGCCTTCCTAGCAATAGGAAAGATTTTAAGTTGTGGGTCGCGTCCACTCATCCGAGGAGTTACATCCCTTATTGATGACACGTACGATCGGTAGATGGTGGACAACTAAGCCCCTTCGATTGGAGATCTTGAGTCGTGCTTAAAAAAACTCCCGGCTATCAGATAGCGTTGAGTCTCATTGATAGTATGTACACAAGTTTTCCGAGTTCCAAGTCCTGGGTATCGCCGATCCGTCTAAGTTATCGAGTTGGTACGTTCCCGATTGGACTACGGAACGTACTCGATATGGACCTTCCCAGTTAGGGGCAAGCTTGCCCCCGGGTTGCTGTTGGCCGGTTGCTTCTACTTTCCGTAGCAGCAATTCTCCAGATTTAAACGCTCGACTTCTAACCCTTCGGTTATGGTATTGGGTCATTTGTTGTTGATAGGCAGCCATCCGTGCTGATGCAAATTCACGAAATTCTGGAAGTAGATCTAACTTTTCTTGTAGGGTGCGTTTATTTTGCCCGGCATCATAGTGAGTTATTCGGAGCAAGTGAATGACTATTTCTACGGGTATGACCGCTTCACTTCCGTAAGTCAAACTGAAGGTTGTTTCTCCTGTTGCCCTTCGAGGGGTAGTAGGATACGACCAGAGGATGTCATAAAGTTCTTTTACCCATTGTCCCTTGGCGTCATCAAAAGTTGTCTTTAGTCCCTTAAGAATTGTTCGGTTGGTCACTTCGGTCAATCTGTTGGTTTGCGGGTGAGCGACTGATGAGAACCTATGTTAGATCTCCAGCTTCTCGCAAAACTCCCGAAAGTGCTGATTGTCGAATTGCTTTCCATTATTTGTGATAAGGACGCGTGGTATACCGAACCGGGTGATAATATGAGTCCATACGAAGGACTGGACATTAGCGGCCGTGATCTGGGACAAAGGCTCGGCTTCCACCCACTTCGTAAAGCAGTCGATCGCCACAATCAAGAATTTTTGCTGTCTCATGGCCAGAGGAAATGGTCCGAGGATTGCCATGCCCCATTGAGAAAACAGTCAAGGGCTAGATATTGGATTAAGCTTGGTAGAGGGTAACCGAGGAACCAATGAGAAGCGCTGACATCTGTCACACCTTTTAACATGGTCATCGGAATCGATCCTCATAGTTGGCCAGTAATATCCCTGTCGAAGGGCTTTATAGACTAGGTTTCAGGCACCCAGATGATTGCCGCAGACTCCTTCGTGAATCTCTCGAATGACGTAATTTCCTTCTTCGGGGGTCAGGCATCGCAGATACGGGGGAGTGAATGACTTACGGTAGAGGACCCCATCAATTATGGTGTAGTGTGCGACCTTCTGTTTTAGTTTTATTACTTTCCCTGGGGATTTCGGCAGACGATCGTGTCTCAGATAGTATTCTATAGGGTCCTTCTAACTAGGCGACTGATCGATTGGGAGGATCTCTATAGGCTCGTCGATACTAGGGTACGGTAGGCTTTCAATATAAATCGTTTGGCTGGAAGTGACCGAATCGGAACTAGTCAGTTTCGACATGGTATCCGCTCGTGCATGCTCCGAGCGAGGAATCTGCTGAATGTCTACTTTGCCCAACCGATCCATTGTCTCATGTAACTTACTTAGATATTTTGCCATGACCGGGTCTCTGATTTCATAAACCCCCTCGATTTGCTTTACGACCAACTGGCTATCCGTAAACACCCTGACATTTCGTGCTCCCATACTGGTAGCAATCCGGAGACCCGTCAACAGAGTTTCATACTCCGTTTGGTTGTTAGTGACTTGAAAATCAAATCGGATGGCGTATTCCACCTTAAAATCGTTTAGTCCTACTAATATGAGTCCGGCACCGCTTCCTAAAGAATTTGACGATCCGTCCATGTGGATAGTCCATTCGGGTTCTATCCATTCTTCTTGATGGCTGGGAAGCTGCTCTTCAGACACTGTGGGTAAAGTGCATTCAAGGATGAAATCTGCCAGTGTTTGACCCTTTATAGCAGGTCGTGGTCGGTATTGGATATCAAACTCGCCTAGCTCCACACTCCACTTGATGAGCCATCCCGACGTATCCCTCTTCTGGAGGATTTGCTTCAACGGTTGATTGGTGAGTACTATAATGGTATGGGCCTGAAAATATGGTCGAAGGCGCCTTGCTGAGATGATCAAAGCATAGACTATCTTCTCAATCGGCCGGTAGTTGATTTTAGAATCTTTCAGTATCCTGTTAATGTAATAAACTGGCTTCTGGGTGGTGGACTCCTGTCTCACCATTACGAAACAGAGTGCTCGTTCAGAAACAACCAAATACAGGTAAAGTTCCTCCCCGAGGATGGGCCATGAGAGCAGCGACGGTTACATCAAATATTCCTTTAGTCGTTCGAAGGCTGCTTGGCATTCGAGAGTCCATTTGAACTGTTGGGACCTCTTTAACGCATCAAATATGGGTTTATACTTTTCGCCAACTCTGGACATGAATCGGCTTAAGGCCACTATTCGACCAGTCAAGCATTGTATTTCTTTGATCATCTGGGGGGAGTCATGTCTAATATTGCTTGTATTTTTTCGTGGTTGGCCTCTCCCTCGATCGGTAATCATGAAATCCAAGAACTTCCCAGAAGCGATCCCGAATGTGTATTTTTCTGGGTTTAGCTGTATATTGTACCGTTCTAAAGTTTGGAAGGTCTCTTCAAGATATGCAACGTGATCTTCTGCTGTGATACTCTTCACGAGCATGTCGTCGACATAAGTTTCGACGTTCCTGCCTAATTGGTCTTTGAAGACCGCATTGACCAACCGTTAGAAAGTTGCTCTGGCATTCTTTAAGCCAAAAGGCATAACTCGATAACAATACGTACCGAACTCAGTGATGAAGCTAGTCTTCTCTTCGTCTTCTGATGCCATTCTGATCTGGTTATCGCCGGAGTAGGCGTCCATAAAACTCAAAAGTTGGTGTCCCGAGGAATTGTCTACAAGTTTGTCAATGTTGAGGAGCGGATAACTATCCTTTGGACATGCTTTGTTGAGGTTGGTGAAGTCTACACACATCCTCCACTTGTCATTAGCCTTTTTCACCAAGACTACGTTAGCTAGCCATTCGGGATACTTGATTTCGTGGATGAATCCTGATGTCAACAACTTCTGGACCTCTTCCTGGATAGCGCGTTGGCATTTGAGGGCAAATACCCTCTTCTTCTGCTTGATCGGTCTAAAGTCGGGATTAATGGTTAGCTTATGGGCTATGACTGACGGGTCTATGCCATGCATGTTTTCTGGAGTCCATACGAAGACCTTTGAGTGTTATTGCAGACAGGCGACTAAGGCCTCTCGTAAGGGGGGTGATAGGTTGGCTCCTATTTTAACCATTTGACTGGGATCGTTGGTTAAAAGGATCTTGGTCTTTTCTTTGTTTGCCTTAGGCTTAGCTTTTGGCTCAGTGTCATCTCTAGGTTCCAGGGCATTGACCGGGAAACTTCTTGAGCGCCTTGTGTCGTGAAGAGAATATAGGGGTCAGAGTCGCTTCTGATAGTCGCTACCCCTAGTAGTGTTCTGAACTTTACCTTCATGTGTCTTGTGCTCGGTAGCACCTCTAGATCGTCTAGGCTGGGTCTGCCGAGTATGGCATTATGGGGGGTGTAAAACTTTACCACATGAAAGAGGATGGGAGCGGTTGCCTGGTTAGGGGGTCTTCCTAAGGTCACAGGAAGATAAATGATGCTTTCGGGATAAGTGAGTTTATCCGAAAGCTCTTGGAGGGATCCAGTGGATGGCAAAAGTCGAGATGGATTGAAACCCATTCTGCAGAAGACGTCCCAAGTTAGGAGATCGTAATCAGTCCCCTGATCGACAAAAACCTTTTTCACAGTGTAGAAGTCTATTTTGAGGGTGATTACTATAGGATCATCTCAAAGAAGATCTATTCCGGCGGGAAGGTCATCATCATCAAAACCTATGATCAGCCTTCTTCTTTTGACGGGTGTTGTGTCAGAGATGGCCGCTGCAAGCATCGCCATAAGATCTCAGAGAATCAGTCTGTTTCCCATAGACGGCGTCAATCTGATGGAGGTGGGTTTCGGCTCCTCAGATACCAGCTCCTTGTTGACTCGAATAGTAGCCATCGATGGGAAGATTCACCTGCAAAAACCGCCGGAGGGTGCTCCGGCAGGGAGAATCTGATGCTTAAGTCAATAAAGAGTGGTTTTCATTTGAAAGAAATCAGACTGAGAGTAGAGGGAAGGTGGTTCCCTGTAATCAATGTGCCCCATGTGTTAGGCTTAAAGAGCGTATCTGGTGTCGAGGGTTTTGGGATCTCTTATACCTGTGAGAGTCGTGCGTCGTTGAGAGACTTTTACCCTACCTTTCTTATTGAACTGGTCCGAGAATCTCAGAAGTCAATATTACGAGTTGATCACGATCCTCATATACTGAGAAATCTTCCTTTTCAGAAGGGATGTTTCCTTATTTGGGAGATTCGAGATTTGTCGCTATGAAATAGGAAATTAGAGTTAAGGAAACCTTGTCATTCCTTTAGAATCGCTTGGATTGCTTTGTACCGATCGGTTGCTCGACGGATAAGGGACCTTCGGGACTTGCCGACTAGGAGACTGATACTTGCTCGATCGGTCGGGGTAACTACTTCTGCATGATAAGTTACGATCGGTTAACGAGGCGACTGAGACCCTATCGTTCGGTAGATCTAGGTGATTGAAACCTTTCGATAGATTGATCGGGATGGCTATGGTCCTTCGGTAGATTGTTGCTGTGGATATTAGGTACTGATCGGCAGGCTCCCCTTTCATGGGCCTTTGGGAAATCGACTCTCTTAGTTTGGGTCTTGGACCACATCCCATTAGTTAGAATTCACCGTAGCCATTATAACTCTTATATGATATGTTTTCATGTTAAAAAGAATTCTATTTAATTAAAAAAATATAAATAATAAGATATTTTAATTTAAAGATTTTATATAATATTGAAAATATATAATATCGAACAATAAAAAGAAAAGGGGCAGAAGATTTGTTTTTTTTTTTTTTAAGGTCTACTTATAAAGCATACCAAAAAAAAAAAAGAAAAAAAAAACAAATTATTTTATACTCAAATTTCAGGTTGACACATACTTACGCTCAAATCAATGGTGCTGTGTTGTGATCAAAATTTACGATCTTCATTATTTTCCATGTCTGAGGTTTTGGAGAAAACCCCAAAAGAGAAATGCCTGGCCTCCTCCTGATGTCGGCATGCGTGTTTTCATGCTTAATCACGCAAACATAGAGAGAGAGAGAGAGAGAGAGAGAGAGAGGGAGACGGAGACGGAGACGGAGACGGAGACGGAGAGTGGTCTTCTCAAAATCTCAAACTTATAAATGCATGCATTTAATCCTTTTCGAGTATTAATAATTATACCTTGAATTCATGGTCATCATTCTTTTCCATGTCAGGAGGCTATTAAATGCAGCAACTGCTGCCAACCCTTCTTAAATATTCAATTATCATCCAAAATCATAAATATCAAATGCAAGTAAATCCCTAATATAGAGAAAGAGAGAGAGAGACTGAGAGAGCGAGCGAGAGCGAGATGGAAGCAACCGCAGAGACAAATCCTATGAAAGCTGGAACCGGTCCGAGTAGCTATGCCAATAATTCCAATCTGCAGGCATGTGTTTCTCTTTTCTTGATTACATGTGCATCGCCATATGCTATCTTTTCCCAAAAAAATTTCATAATTTAAATTGATTTGAATCAAAATCTAAATTGCTTTGAATCAAATCTAAGTTTTTCTAATAAGAATAATTTATTCATCTCAATTAAAATAAACTTAAATAAAAAAAAAGAAAGTATACGATATTTTTATATGAAAAAAAGTTATTGAAATATTAAAATCTCGTAACATATTAAATAAAATTATATGCTTATTCAAAATTTTTTAAAATAATAATAGAAATCCATATGTTTCATCTTTTACTTAGGAAGATATACATCTTCTACTAGTTAATTATTTCGGGGAATAAAAATTTTATGACCTATTATTCTTTTATTATCAAATATTGTGTTTAGGGACTTTGGAGTAGTAAAAAATTTTTATTCTAATATTTGAATTTTCATAACGTATGTATTTTTATAAATTTTGCATATCTTATGTAACAAAAAATCAAATATTATGATGGATCAAAATTAATACAATGATTAAATTCAAATATTAAAAAGATTTTTATTTAGTAATTTAGTAACTAATATATGAGGAGTTGTATTTTATTACCAAATATTTTACGACGTATTTTATTACCAAAGGCAAGTGTCAACATATGCTTCAGTCAATTCCCGACAATTGAGCAGCTGGTTAGCTTACTCATAATAATTCAACTTTTTAACTTTTTTACTTCTGGTGTCGGCAAGTAAATTTAGTAAAGCCTAATAATTGGTTTTAGGTGCCAAGTAAATTTAGTAATATATATTCAGTTATAGCATTTGTGAGCAGATTTTCAAAGATAGAAATCATAAGTTGTGGCTCCTATAGAGCAAAGAGCAGTGTCCATTGAGAATCCCACCAAGAGGGAGGACAAACAAATTGGATTAAATTCAGATAAATCTAAACTCCCCCATCCCACCCCCCCCCCCAAAAAAAAAAACATGGGCATTTTTTCTTTTCATGAACAAAATCATTTTTCTCATATTAAACTTCTTTTTCCTTTTGCTGCAGAGAATGGCTGCTGAAAAACTCAAAGGAATTATTACTGCAGCAATTGTTGAAAACCTTGACATATCACATCTCTCTCCTCCTTTGAACCAATACTGTATTGCTGATTTAGGCTGTTCAACTGGACCCAATACATTCTTCACTGTGAACACCATCATGGAGGCTATAACGCATAGATGTGATCATCTCCCGGAGTTCCTAGTCTTTTTCAATGACCATGTTTCCAATGATTTCAACACTCTCTTTGTTACCCTTCCAACAGATGGAAAATACTTTGCAGCAGGAGTTCCTGGCTCTTTTCATCGAAGACTGTTTCCAAAAGGCTCCATCAATTTCTTCAACACCTCACATGCACTTCAATGGCTTTCTGATACTCCTAAACAGCTAAGTGATTTGAACTCTCCTGCATGCAATAAGGGCAAGATTACTTATGCAGATGCGCATAACGAAGTCGTGGAGGCTTTTGCGAGTCATTTTGCTAAGGACATGGACTCCTTTTTGGTTGCTCGAGCACAAGAGCTTGCTCCTGGAGGTCTGCTTTCGATTCTGATAGCTTGTCGACCAGATGGGATGCATCCATCCAAGTCACCTTTTGGCCTCTTTCTCGACCCTTTGGAATCAAGTTTCGTTGATATGGTTAATGAGGTGAGCAAATTAGTTCCAAGTATTAGATGGTTTAAATCACATCATGTGCATGGGGTGCGAATGGTGTTCCTCATCTATTGGTAAGGAAGGGCGGGCAAGCACTGGAGATGCAACTCTGGAAAAAGAAAAAGAAGTCCAGGTGGGAGAGATTAAGAATATTCATATTCCCAAACAATCATGACATCAACACACCTTCACAAAATTACCACCAAATTCTTTCGTAAATAAGGAAAACCATGCATTGCCCCATCAATAATATTGCAAGTGTTTGATGTGCCTTGCAGGGACGGCTAAACAAAAATGAACTTGACAGCTTCAACATACCAGTGTACTCTCCATCAGCATCAGAACTTCGTTTACTAGTACAACACAACGCCTGCTTCAGCATTGCAAGATTAGAAGAAATGCGTTACGAACCTGTCCCAAGAATCTCCCCTCAATCGATTAGAGCTGGGTTCGAGGTCATTCTTAGCAAAAACTTTGGGAATGAGATTGTAGATGAAGTATTTAGGAGATATGCTGAAAAAGTAGAAGGATGCTCCTTCATTAGAGATGAGGAGGGCATTGCTTGTCAGTTGTTTATCCTTCTCAAGCGTAACTAATAGCAAGTCTAGCATCAACGCTTATTGAATTCTACTTTTTATGTTTTCAAAATGTAATCAAGGGTAGTTCTTTCTTGCATCCATACTACTTGAATATACAATTTTATTTTTTATTTTTTATTTTTATTTTTTATTGGGTTCGATATGTACTCTCTGACTAAAGGCTTTCCATTTAGCATTCTTACCCTGTGTTTTGGTGTTACCATGAAAGTTGTCACCATTATAACGAGTTATCAGCATGATTGTTAATTTCAAAAGACTAATTTACACGTGCCCCAAATGAACATCCATGGACCATTAGAGGAAATTCTAAACCTTGCATTGAAACACAGAAAAAGAACGAAATGAGATCCAATTTGCACATGTGATTACCATTAGAAAACCAAGAGTCAAGTATTCATCTTGGCTGCATAAATCATTTTGAAGAAAATTCGCTACACACAAGCAGATCCATTTTCTCATCATAAATTCTCCCGTAATTTTTTCTTTTTTCAAAATTTTTCTACATATAAGCATAGTTTAAGTAACACAACTATTATCAATCTTAACATATTTCCCACTAAGTTTGAATTAGTGGGGGATTTTGAATTCTTATGGGTTTTCTACATTCTTGGGGATGATCATCATGGTGATGTGAAAGATTATTGTATCAACACTTGTACTACATTGAGAAAGAATTCAATAAGTGACGAGCTTAAATTAAATACAATCCCTCCAAATGATAATTTTTTTAACTTTTAGAATCAACAGATTTTAGATTATTAATGTTTCTAACGTTATAATCAAAATTACTTTGAATATCTGACTCCAATTTTTTCTGATTAGAAAAAATTGTATAAAACTTTTGTATGCTTTCTTTTCTAGAGTCGAACTCTTTAACTTTTTAGGAGTAAGTTCTTCAATAGTCCAAGCATTATAATCCAGAATTTACCAAAAGTAGGCACTACATGGCCATGGAAATAGAAAAAAGGAGAAAAAAAATTATTTGCGACTCACTTGCTGAATCCATACATGAAAATATGACCTCATTACTTCTAACTAATAATATTGGTGCATAAGGGGTGCCACCATAGTCCTCACAAATCTGATCACATACTACAATAATCTCGATCAAGTACAATGGTTTGATTCATAAACATTTATTGAGATCATTCTGATTTTAACAGGCCTATTTAATAGGCAATATCCAGTTGAATGTGTATTCCCGGAGAATATTGCTTTTGAAGAACAAAGACAAGGGTCATTGAAATCTACAAGGCCGGGATTCTCATTGCAAACTCTTCACGGTGGGTTGGAAGAAATGAAGGAGATCCAAGCAGATGAAGCACAGAGGATGACCAAGCTCTACAATACCCTACCCTATGAATTTTAAAGAAAATGGAAGTTCTTGGAAGTATCATGACTTTGGAGACAAACAAAAAATGCATTAGGAGTACATAGGAAAGTTCATAGAATAAAATTTAGGTGAACAAATACAAATGAATATATATATATATATATATATATATATTGTTCCTGTTTTTGCGGGTGGGGCTTTGGTGGTTGGTGGTTCATTGAACTAGCTTACATGTAAAGTTCAATAGAGGTTATTGCAGAACAACATGGAAAAACCAACGTCTAGTTGGCCTAGTGGGATGTGGTGTTAGATCCCTTAATCAAGATAATGAGTTTGACTCGTGATTTGGGATGGAGTAGACTACATTAGGAGAGCAGCCCCTAAATAGGTCACTCTAAGTTCCAGACCGGATTAATCAAAACATAACTCCGGATGGTATGGTACCCAAGAAAAAAAAAACATGGAAAATGTGCCATCCACAAGTCTATAAGATGGTTGGGGGGATTCAGTAGTAAACTCTTCCATTGAATGACACAATCATCTTTCGACCAAAACGACCTAAAATAAGAAAAAAGGAGAACAAAGGATCCGTATTCCAAATTGAAAATTGGTATCCGGGGAAATAAGAATGTAGCCACTAAATGGAGTTGCCTTTGTGCCTTTAACATGTTGCCAAATTTCACACTCGCTCTTAATTATTACTTTCTGTCCAAAGAGAATGGTTTTAATAAATCACTAAAACCAATTTCCTTGTAGGGATTATATCTTAATTTTTCACTATTTTTATTATTTTGTATGCTCGAAAAATTATATATTGACTTATTTGTGTGATAATATTTGATTTAATTATTTAATTAAACAAAATTTTTTTTCATATTATTCACGTAACACCGGATAATTCCACATTTGTGAAAATATATTTTAAATGTCATTATTTAAAAATTTCTACATTTTTGTAAAATTTTGGAAGAGTAATTAATTTTAAATATAAGTGTGAATTTTTGTTCCTTTGGTTGTTCAAGAGATCTCCTAGGCATTAGATAGACAGATTTTAAATTTTTGAATTTACCGATCATTAGAGTTTGGATCCCAGAGCCATCAGTTACTTGAGTATTGGGTGATCGGTGTGTTGTTTAAGTGAAATGTCTATTAGTATACTATTTAAGTGATGGTCTCTGTCGGTAATAAGTTCTTAAATTCCTATCGGTCATCTAGTCACCGATTGGTGTAGAAACTCCCGTCGGTGTTATGAGAACCCATCGGTATATTATTGGGCTCAAATTTTATCTATCAATCGGTCATTTTACCTTCCTGTACGTATTGCCTTAAGAATTTAATTTTTTTTGCAATTTACCATTTTCCCATCGGTATTGACCGAATGGTGTCCATTACATTTTCTTTCGATAAAAATATTCATATCAATTTCATTCATATCAATTTCCTTTTAGTCTCATCATCTGAATTTTGAATTTATTTTGATTTTTTCATTCCATCGGTAGCCTCGATCGGCTCTGATTTATTTGTCTTCCAAATTTCCATCGGTAGAAGCTCCTCGGTCCACCCAGCCGAACAGCCAAACGTTGCATTACCGAACATTGAATATTTTTCAATTCCCTTCACCCGTTCGGCTACATTGACCATTTGCATTGAAATATTACCGACAAGCAATTCAATAAATTCCTCTGTTCCCTTACCGAAGGGCAAACCATGGAATTCACAAAGTCCTTCACGTAGATGCTTCCATTGGGAATTGATCCCATGTTGTTGAAGCCATCCAAAAGGATAATTAACCACTAAGCCATTCTCTTATGTTACTTAATTTATATTATATTCAATACTTACTACTCTTTTTAATCTATTTCAATGAAATGAGAGATTTCATTCGGTGCAGTAATTGTAACCCATCGGTGAATAGTATATTCTCTTAAATTATGTTGGAACATTTGTCTTTTCCTGTTCGATAATCGATGAGAATTGAACCCAAGTACCTCTCTCTCTCTTTCGCATTTTGTCTCCCCCTTTTGGGTAATTATTGCTGGAGAAAATTTACTAAGCTCCCATTGGTTCCAGTTGGCCCATCGGTCAATGCTGAGAGTCTATCAGTTAATGTCGAGAGCCCATTGGTCAATGCATTTCCCTTATACACATTTTCTTTTCCTTGTAAGTCTTGTAGTATCAAGAAGAATTGATCATCATTCAGTATCTCTCATCACCGAACACTTCTTTCTCTCTCTCTATAAATAATATTTTAAATACTTAAACCCATTGGGTTGAGATTCTAGATTACCAAAAAGGGCATATTGGGTAATTGTATAAGGTAGAAGGGATTGAGGACAATTAAGTAATTGGGAAGATGAGTTGTAAATAAAAAGGAGAGTTGGGACTCTAGAATCTACGAATGTCGCATTTCAACTTTTCTCTTGCTTTTCTCTTTCTCTGTTCGTACACTAACTCTTTCTCTCTTCTTTTTTTTTTTTTTTTCAATCCAAGATCAATCAAAACACCACATGAAACCCACATTCTAAAAACTTCAAAACTCATAATCTAATCTCTAGAGGGTTAGATCTAGTAAGGGAGTTGAGTTTTCTAGTGAGAGAAAATATAGGGTTTGATCGCGATTCGACTTGAGGCGAAATCGGAGACTAAAAATCTAGGTAATATTTTATTCTCTACTTGGGTTTATTTTTTTTTCTCTTTCATGACTTTGGAGTTTACGTTGAAATTTGATAAAATAAATTTGGTGGGTTTTGAGTCACCGTAAGTGAGAGAAAGATTGGGTATTGAATATTAGGGTTTTGAGTTTTCTTGAAAAGATTTACATTGATGATGGTGGGTATTTGATTATGTCTCTCAGGAGTTAGTGAAAACTGAACAGAGCAAGACGTTCGTTGCAGAGACATCCGGGAGTGACTGTCGTCCCTAGTGCTGTGAGTGGTTACATGTTTGCACTTAAATAAGATAAATGATTTTCAAGAGATTTTCTAAATGATTTTGAAACTTGATTTTAAATGTTTTAGTGTGTGTGGAATATCCCAAGGAATGATTTTGAAATTCTTATGCATCCCAATGTTTTGAATGAATAAATGTGCCTTGTGGATTTATTGATGCTGAGCATATTATGAACTGGTTATTGATTTAATTGATGGCACATGGATTGGATTGTTAAATTTTTATGAAATGGTGCACGGTGTGGTTACTGGGTAAGAGCCTGAAGCCCGAAAAATGGCTAGTCATTTCCCGCCACGGTGCGACTCAACGGGGTGACATGGTGGGGTTAATCTTGAGACAAGTTATGTGGCCGGTCGCGACGGCACATTCATGGTCGAATAACGCGTAGCTTAAAGGGCGCGGGACAGTTGGTTGCACCACTAACGAAATGCTATGGCCAATGTCAAGGAGTGGGGTATTTGTACATTGAAAGTTTGTAAAACCCTTGGCGGTTCCACCTTAGGTCGTGGTAGACCTTAGTTAGAAATGATGATTTTGGCTGCCCTATGTTTGGAAATGTGAAATGATTGGATGCATATGAGATTGATTTATGATGATTGGAAAATTGATTTATTGTAGAATGATCTTATGATTTATATGATGATTTGAAATGTATATGTTTGATATGTCCACCACACAAAATCTTATTTCTGTTCAACATGTTTTATCACTCACTGGGTATTCCCAAATACTCACCTCACTCCCTCTATTTTTACAGACGAAGGTTAGTTACTTCGCGAAATCGTTTAGAGGCAGAATTTTGGGAAGACCTCTGCCAGAGACTTCTTTTGGTATATATCTTACTATTGTTTTTGATGTATCGATAGATTGACCACTGGAGGGCATTTTGTATAAACTTTTATTTGAAACCCTTAATTTCTTATTTATGAAATTTTCTTGGAAATTATTATTGACTTTGTTTTCTATCCCTAAAGAGGGAATTGTGTTCTTGTTGGTTGATGGTAATTGAGTGGCCAGGATAGCCTACGGTTTTGGTTGGTATTCTGAATGCCTTGCGATGCCTTGGAGCACGGGATGAGGTACACACGTGTTCAAGGTACCGCGGCGGTTATCGCGTGCTCAGACCTGTGGGTTGGGACGTGACAATTCATGCATGCATAAAATTATATATTTCAATTTAAATGATTTATATATGTACGGTATGTATAGCAAATATAAATTATAGTTACATTGACATAAACTAAAAGTTCATTGCTAATCGGTAAATTGGAATATTTCATTATCACTACAAAATTAAAGCACTATACTGACGACAACTTTTATTGACGATGAGCTTTAATGATGGTATTTTATAACCAATAGAGACACTTTTGATGAAATCATTGGAAAATGTATATATTTTCCTACGGTATAAAATTGTTCGTTAGGATAAATTTATCAACTATCAGTAAAGATAGCAAAACCGTCTGTAAAAATCGATATTCAAATTTAACGGTATCACTTATGGTTAGTAAATGTAGTAGTGTTTAGAGACGATTTTAAAAAAGTCTCTATATAACTCTTTTGTACTATCTATTTAATAATACCGTTTGCATAGATTCTTCATTTATACTAACGGATATATTTTTCCATCTATAAACGACATCTACATTTGAACGGTTATTACTTGTTGTCAAGAAATGTAGTAACTTTAGTCACGGTTTGGGAAAAGTCTCTATTTGAGTCTTCTTTTCTGACGGATAAACCATATCATATGCATAACTCTATACATATACTAACATATATATTGCACCGTTTGTAAAAAAGATGTCTAATTAAAATGGTTATTAATTGTTGTCAGTAAATATGACATTATTACATATAATAGGCAGTAGTAAATATTGTAATTTTATGAAAAATTGTGGTAAAATTTGTAATAACTAGTAGTAATATAGTGGTAACTAATATTAATATAGTGATAGTGATAAGTTTATTATAACTATTATTAATATGGTGATATCTAGTACTAATATAGTGATAATTTAAATTACGAAAAGTTTGTGATAACTAATAGTAAAATTATGATAACATATAGTAAGTGGTGGTAAGATTATGATAACTAGTGGTAAGTCGTGGTTTACCATACCCTACACGGTCTACCTCATGTTATCACTATATTATCACTAATTATCATTATATTTCACTCCAATAAATAATAATATTATCAGACTATATTTACCGATAGTTATCACAAATTTCTCACAAGTTATCATTATATTACTTATTAATATTAGTAATTTAAATAATATTACATGATGTAATTGATTATCAATATTAGCAATTTAAAATATTAGTAATTATATAAAATTAGTAATTATCAATATGACAATTGTTACATAATTTAGTGTTAAAATATGACATTATGACAATTGGACTAATTGTTACATAATATAATATCAATGTAATGATACAATGTTATATAATGTAGTGTTATAATATAAAATTATGATAATTTATTAACTAATTGGATATTATGACCAATTGTTACATAATATACTGTTACAATATAATATGATATTATGATATTATGACTATTCACACATGGTACAATTGACATTATGTTACATAAAATAATTAATTATCAATATTAGTAATTTAAATAATATTACATGATGTCCAATGTTAATAATTATATAAAATTAATGATTATATAATGTAATTATCAATATTATATTCTTTTGAAACAAAAAGGAAATACAAAAATAGCAATCATTGTGATGATATGAGATGTATAAAAATATGAGAAATTAAGAATAAGATGGATAATGACTAAAAGTATTAAAAAAAAGTGTGTAATGAAAAACATAGGCGGGTAAAGAATAAAAGAATGGAAAAATGGCGGGAAAATTTATAGGGAGACAAAAGGGGTTTTGAAAATTTTTTGGTAAAAATTAGGCGGGTTAAATGACTAAATTCAAATATATTGTTAGAATAGTTTTCAGTGTAGCACTTTTAGAAACTCTTTTAAAATTGTCTCTATTATAACACCATTGACTACTGACTATGGTAAGTTGAGGAGATAATTTGGACAGGTGGTATGAGTCATTATAACAAAATGTGGTAAGATTGTGATAATATGTGGTAATAAAAGATGATAAGAGAAAAATGTGAGAGGTGATGTCTAAACTCATCATTTAATACATTTTCTAAAAAGAGCAACTCCACTTCCTAAAAATAAAAAAAAATATTAAAATAAAAAAAATGTAACGCATATGCTTAGAGTTCTAAGCCATTTAATACTTTCTTTAAAAAAAAAAGAAAAAAAAAAGAAAGATGTCTAAACTCATTATGTAATACATTTCCCAACTTTTTATGAAATATAGTAATAACATTTTATGAGGTTTAGTAATAATATAATGATAACTAGTAGTATCTAATATAGTGATAATAATATAGCGATAATTAGTATAATATAGTGGTAACTAGTAGTAAATTTGTATTATGATTTTATGAGTGATAATGGGAGATTGTGGAAATACGGGATATGTAATATGGTGGTAGTAATATAGTGGTAGTAACAGTAGTAGTGGTAAATAGTAGTAAATTGGTGTTATGACCTTATAATGGTAACTAGTGGTAACTTGTGATAACTAGTAGTAACTAGTATAGTATACAATGGGAGTTGGTGGAACCGTGGGAGGGACGGTGGAACCGTGGGCAGTAATAGTTATATAGTGGTGGTAACTAGTGATAACTAGTAGTAAATTTACGTTATGACATTGATAACTAATAGTAACAAACAAGAAAAAAATTAATTATCGTAAATTCTAAAAATTAATTATATGATATAATTTTATATAAATTCCAACAAAAACAACAAATAAGAAAAAAAAATGAGAATATTATATAATTTTATATAAAATCCAAAACTAATCTATCAATATAATTAATTAAACTAATATAATTAAATAATATTAAATATCATATAATTAATTATACCCACATAATTAATTACACTATTACATTCTCATACCCAATAAAAAAAAATTAAAAAAAAAACAAAATGAAATTGTAAATTATTTAATTGAGACATTTGGACTAAATTGTAAAATAATATTATTATATTAATATATATTTCTACATAAGAGAAGGGCACTATTGAGACATTTAGTCTATTACCTAAAGCAATTAAAGAATCCCTCTGTTTTTTGGAGTGAAATATAATAGTAACATTTCCCGCCATATTTTGTTATATAATAGTAATATGTTGTAATATTGTATTACATATTATTATATTATATTTTAACACATTAATATTAGATTATATATTATTATATATTAATATTACATACTATATATTATTAGTATATATTATATTAGTATATATGTTGCATTAGTATTATATTATTACAAATTGTAATATATTTTATAAATTACTTATTAAATTATAATATAATTTTAATTATATTATATGTTCTACAAATTCATAGATTTAATATTTTATTTTTTCTGAATCCAAAACAATTAAAAAAAAAAAAACCAAATGGGAGGGCTCCAGGCAGCCCCTGCCTGGCACCCGCCAATGTTTGTTCTTTTTTTTTTAATCTAATCTAAAATATAATTATATTTAATTACATAAATTAATTATTTTTAATTGTTTTAGCTTTAAATCATTTTTTAATAATTATTATATTTAAACAATTATTATATTATTTAAACAATTATTATACAACTTAACATATTATTACATAATTAACTAATAATTATTTACCTTTAATTATATATTATTTTGGATCTGTCATGTAAAGTTTAAAATTAAAAATAGGAAATAATAAAAGAAAAAAAAAAAAAGAGGACGGGCGCCAGCCCTAGGCTGCCGGGTGCCCGCCCTTCACTATATATATTTTTTATTATATATATTATTATACTATATATATATGTATAATTAATATATAATTCTAAAATATATATATTATTATATTATATATTGTTGTATTATATATTAGTATAATATTTAAAATAGGCAAGATTATGAATATTATGTAGTTTATATGAAAAAAAATCTAATTCTAAAATTAATTATCATTATTATTTTATTTTGTATAAATTCTAAAAAATAACTAACAATAATAATTTTAATTAATAATTTTTGGGTACAAAAATATATTTTACTTTTTTAATTTTTATTTATAAGCTATCAATTTTTTGGGAAATAATAATTTTATTTATAATATTAAATTAAATAATTTTAATTTTATTTTGAGAAAAAAACAAAGTGATGATATGTGGTAATATATGGTAACATATAGTAAACAGTGATATATAACATGTAATGTAATATAGAGTATACAGGCACTAGCCCAATGAGGGGCCTGGCGCCCGTCCCCCATAAGCGGGCGCCCGCCATAGGGGGATCCTGGCGCCCGCCCCCATACGCTGGCGCCCGCCTAGTGGGGGGCCTGGCGCCCGCCTCTTTATGCGGGCGCCCGCCCATACACATACAATTTTTTTTTAAACCAATTTGTCTCACTTTCACTCCAATCCGCTTAACACACACACTAACTCACAATTGCACATTTTCAAGAGTTGGACATTCATTCCATCGTGGTAGGAACCTTCTCAATTAAATACCCAAAAATAAAAAATTAATAAAATTTAAAATTTTTCTTTACAGAATATTTCTAACACCGAAATTCGATATTACATTTTTGCAAAGGACTGGATATTAAAATATAGGTATGTATTGATATATATTTTTTTAAATCGGCATCATAAAAATTGTATGAAATATACTAATAGTATAGTAACAAGTGGTAAAAGTGATAAAAATAGTATGAAATGTAATAAGTGATTTTTTGAATAATCTGAATAATATGCATAAAAAACAAGTGATAGTATTGATTAAAAGTATGAACAAATATGAGAAATTAAGACCAATCCAACTAATGACCAAAAAAAAGAGGCGGATAAAGAGTAAAAGTGTGAAAAAATTGAAAAAGTGCGAAAAATGCGCGAAATGAGAAAATATGGCGGATTTTGAAATTTTGTTTGTAAAAATGGCTGTCAAATGGTTGAACTGAATTTATTATAAATCATCCTTCTCCTTCCCTCATTTTCTCGAAAGCTCTCCTCTCTCAAAGCTTTCAAAGTTCTTCTAAATCAACAAAATATATTTTCAGTTTTATTCCCATCTTCTAAATCAACAAAACATATTTTCAGTCTTATTCCCATCGAAACATATTTTTAACGAATTTTCCTTTCCTGAAGCCAAGTATATTTTTAGCTTCCAGACCTAGCCAAAACTCTCACTCAAGCTCTCACACTGAAGCACACTCTATAGCAAATATTTAGACACCAACGAACAATGACTTTGCAAATTTCATCAAAAGATAATTGTATATATATATATATATTTATATATAAAAAAGTTACTCAGTTGGATTCTATTGGTTGTATTGTTAGATTTCTCAAATACCAGATGGTGGAAGTATACAAAGAGGTCAACCATCATCATCATCGTCATCTACTCCATCCCACTTCATCTCAGAGGTAATACTTTCATTTACAACTATTGTTTTTACATTGTCATGTAATTATATTCATTTCACAACTATATAATTATATTCATTTTGGTTTTTATGAATAGATTGACGGAGAATTGTGCATAAAGTTGATCACAAGTTGGTCATTGCTACCGGCTTAATTTTAAAGTTATCTGATTTTGATGCTAGATTGTGCCTTCAAGTGATGATAGCATTTTGATCGAAATTAACATTTTTTTTTTTTGAGATGATAACATTTTTGCAGTTGTAGGATATGTAATTTTTTTTTTGTCTTATATGTATCTATCATTTTATTATGAATAAATATATCAATAATTTTCGGATATTAATACAATCATTATTATTACGTTTATATTATTTTTATAATTTTTATAGATAAAATACAGTAATTTACTTGCGGACATATTATGGTATCCGATATTAACCGATGATGAAAGTAATAATATCTGGTAACATATAGTAACCGATGATAAAATCAGTAACATTTCCTAATTCAATGGTAACCAACAATGAAAATAACCAACAATGAAAATAGTAATTTCTTATATAATCGATGATAAACCACTAACATTTCCTAACTCAATTGTAACCGACAATGAAAGCAGTAACATCTAGTAATACATGAAAAACGACAGTAACTTCTCCTAATCAAATGCTAACCGACGATACAAGTAGTAACATCTTGTAACACATGATAATTGATGATAAAACCACTAATTTTATTAACATTTTATACCGTCAACATTTTGTAACATTTTGCCACTCAATGTAACCGATGATAAAAATAGTAATATATGGTAATACATGGTAACCGACTATAAAACCACAAACTTTATTAATACTTTTATACCGTCAATATTTTATACCATCTGATAACACATGGTAACTGACGATACATCACTAATTTTACCGACACTTTTTAAAATGTCACAATACATCCATGTATGCTACAACGGTTGTACAAACCATCAGAATACTCCTATCCCGACTAGTGTATACTCCACTGATATTTCATCCGTTGGAGAAAGTGTTACCGACACTTTTTTGATCTTTTGTTGATGATTTTTGACCGTCAGTGTATCGCTCTTATTTTGTAGTGTATGTATATGTTATAACTTATGAGTTTCATATTAATCAAGAAAGGTTTACCTTGATTATGAGACAAGATCTGGACTTGATAAAACTTAGTAGATAGTTAGCATTAAATATGACATATAAACTAATTTTCTTAAATGTAGTATATAGTTTATGTGCCCTTATTCTTAAGTGCATATGTATGATTTTGCAAAAATAAGGTTATATACTTTGATACATCATGAGTAAGACTTTTTATGAGTTAAAAGTTTCATACATTGAGTATGTAATGTTGCAGTTGCTTCACAATTAGCATGACATAAGCTAAAAATATAATTATGAGGGGTGAGTATAATCAACATATTCAGTGAGTGAGGTACAAAAATTATATAATGACAATAAATGAATTTGTGAGAATGACAAATCAAACGATCATTTTTCAAATCATATTTCATTCATTCATAAACATATCGTGTAATTTAAAATAGTATGCATCCTTATCATCAATCATGTATCATGGAATGTCAATCAGTAATAAAACACATTTTACCCAAATTTGACCTAATTAGGGTAAAATCCAGTAAGGGATCACCACAATATCATAAGAATGAATACATATATTTTTCTTTTAACCCCTTCCCTTATTGTTGATATGGTTTTCACGTGGTACTCGTCTATTGGATCCGTTGGTCAGAGATAAGGGACTCAAACCCCTGCTCTAGTGTGACCCTAGCACATCACCCTAACGGGTTAACATTTAACATTGTGGTAGGGAGTGCGCTATAACCACTATACATCATCCCATAATTATACACATGTGTCATATATCATCATTCATAATCTTTACTCATAAAAGAAAAACATGGCACTATCAATTATCATAATATCATGATGCAATTTTCACAGAATATCATTTCAGAACATGCCACAAATACTAAAACATTTCTAAATCACAATTCAAAATTTATTTATAAAAATCATAATCTAAATTGTTTTTCATTTAAAGTTAGAAATAGTTCGTCTCACTCACCTCGACTTGGGAGGGTACGCCACTCCCCTTAACTGTCCTCATTTCTCGAATGAGTCACCCCTAGTATGAAAACGTAACGTTACATCTAAGTTAAACAATATGTATCATTCATTAATTCAATTACTTCGACAATATCATATTATCCGTCAGTAATTTCTGTCGTTGAAGAACCTTTTTGTGGTAGTGTTTTTATGTCGTTCGAGATTTCGGGTTTAACAATGTAATGTAATGTTGCAATTGGAACGTGGTCACGTGAGCAATCTAATTATAAGATAAAGGGAACTAAGTCAATGAGCCTAGAACCGTGATATTATAACACATGCATAACATTTTCAAAACACATCTCAATTTAAAATCAAAAAATTTTGGATTCCATTATATATATAAATATATAGATTTCTGTACACACTTACTCGGTGCAGATTCCGTCATAATATTTATAGATTTAAATTGCAACATATGAAAATATATTTCTTTAAATTCATTGATAATATATTACATAAGAATACACTACATAAAATTTTTATTTCATATATTAATACTTTTAATTAAAAGTGAGACTAATAGTAAGGTGTATAAAAAATTATACAAGATGTTAGAAACAAAAAATGGAGAAAAGAAGATTAACAGAATTGTCAAATTAAGGGAGATGAAGGGAAAAGATCTAAATGAGGATAGATATATTAAAAGTGAAATCAATAGTATATTTGTAAAAAATCAAAATATAAGAAAGTGTTATAGTGATTATTTTGATAATCTCTTCAACATGGAGGGCATAGGAGATATTAACAATATTACAATATCTATAAAAGAAATCAATAGGGAATTTAAACATAATATTTGATCTCATGAAATAAAAGAGATCTCAAAGAGAATGAATGTTAATAAAGTCATAAGATCCGATGGCATTCTTATTGAGCTATGGAAATATTTAGGTAAAGTTGGGATAACAATGTTAATAAATCTTTTTAATAAAATTTGATAAACCAAGAAAATATCTCAAATATGGAGGGAGAGTAGACTTATACCACTATGCAAAAATAAATAAGACATATAAGATTGTTTTAATAATAAAGGAATTAAACTTATAAGTTATATCATGAAATTATAGGAGAGAGTAATCGAGTATAAATTAAAATTAGAGATAAGTGTATTGCAAAATCAATTTGGTTTTATGTCAAGTCAATCCACCATCAAAACAATTCACCTACTAAGATATTTGATGGAAATAAATAAGAAAGACTTATATAAGATATTCATTGATCTAAAAAAGTATATGATAGAGCTCGTAGAGACAAATTATGGTGGGCATTGATGAAAAAAAAATCTCCGTTAGATACATTAATCTCGTCAAAGATATATATTAGAGAATTATTACTAATATAAAAACTTGCGTCAATATAAGTAACAACTTTTTAATTAATATTGGATTTTATTAAAATTTGGAATTAAGTCCATCCTTTTTACAATCGTGATAGATAAAATCACAAAGAGCTTTCAAGATAAAATACTATGGTGTATACTCTTTACAAATGATATAATATTGATTGATGAAATTAGAGATGATATTAGTGCGAAATTGGAGTTATGGAGGGATACACTAGAATTCAGAGAATTTAGATCGAGTCGGTCAAAAACTAACTAAATGAGATATACGTTTAGTGGTAATTACCAGAATCATGAAGAAACGATCAAATTAAAAGTGTAGGATGTACCAAAAAAATAAATGTTTTATATATTTAGGGTTAGTCATTCAAAACGATACCAATATAGATTGAGATATAATCCATAGGATTCAAACAGGTTGAATGAAGTGAAAAAGAACATCTAGAGCTCTTTGTGATCACACCACATCACACATCTGAAAGGGAAGTTTTATAGAACTGCAATAAAATCTGCACTATTATATAACATTGAGTATTGAGCTATTAAATAATAACAAAAATATAAAATAACTATATTTGAGATGAAAATATTCATGTGAATGTATGATAAAATTAGAAAATATATGATTAAAAATGAAGAGATATGTAATATGTTAGACGTGAACTTAATTGTGGACAAGATATGTGAGTATCGTCTAAGATGGCTTGAACACATATAACAAAAACTCAAAAATGTATCAGTCGAAAGGACCGAGAGTTTAACCATAGGGGGTTTTGTCAAACGTTAAGATAGACCGTTGAAAATCTGGATACAATATATCTGTAAAGATATTATGGTTAAAAGGTTAACTGAGAAAATAAGTTTAGATAGGAATGAGTGATATAAAAAAATTAGAATAAGTTAAATCATCGCGGTTTCATTGTAAGTTTAACTAACATATATATATATATATATATATATATATATATATATATATATATATAAATATATATATATATATATATATATCTTAAATATAAGTTAACTAATCTATATTTATATCTCAAATGATTGATCCTAGAGTTTGGGATTAAGTTTCAGTTTGTTGTTTTTATATATTAATATTTTTAATTAATCTAAAAAATTTTAATTAAATATATAAAATTTTGCAAGTAAACTTTTAGGCTGTTGTAAATAAATTTTGTAATAGTGATAGATGAAATCACAAAGAGTATCTAAAATGAAATATGATAGTGTATACTCTTTGCAAATAATATATTGTTGATAGATGAAACTAAAAAGGGTATTAGTACTAAATTGAAATTATGGAGGAACACACTAAAATCTAGAGAATTCAGATTGAGCGGATCTAAAACGGAATATATAAAATGTATATTTAGTGATAATTATCAGAACAATGAAGAAATGATTAGTTTAGCAGGACATAATGTACCAAAAAATGAATATTTTAAATATCTTGGATCCATTATCTAAAATGACGGCAACATAGATGGAGATATAAATCGTAGAATCCAAGCGGATTAGATGAGATGGAGAATAACATCTGGAGTTCTTTGCGATTGCATGATGTCACTCCATCTAAAGGAAAGTTTTATAGAATGACAATAAAACTTGTATTACTGTATGACACCGAATGTTTGACCATTAAATAAAAACAAAAGTAGAAAATTGTTGTAATTAAGATGAGAATGTTAAGGTGGATATGTGATAAAACTAAAAAAGATAAAATTAGAAATGAAGAGATACGCACTAAATTAGGAGTGAGTTCAATTGCGAATAAGATGCGATAGTACGCTTGAAGTGATTTGAGTATGTGCAACGAAAACTCAAAAATGTACCAATCAGAAGAATCGAGAGTTTAAATATAGGATATTTAATGAAACAACGAGATAAATCGTTAAAAATTTAGATGTTATGTATTTGCAAAGATATGACAGTTAAGAAGTTAATTGAAGAGATAATTTTGGACAAGAATAAATGACGTAAGAGAATTAGAGTAAATTAAATCGTTAATTTTTGTATTACAAAATGTATTTAGATAGTGTGTATATGTGTTTTTTTTTTTTGTTCTATATTTGTCTCTCAAATGGTCGACCTCAAAGAGATCAAGTATTATTGTATTTTTGTCCAAAAAATAACTAAGAAAATTGTGATGCTATAGAAACTAAAGTTAATGCAGTCGCATATAGTGCATAACCAATCCTGAATTTTTTATTACCGGCGGTAATCCTTTATGTTTTTGTGTAAAAAATCAGAAAAAAGTAAATATAGAGTTAAGTGATTTATTTGGTGTTTTTTGTTGTAACTATTTTATTTGCCATTCATACTATTTGGTTGTTAAGCATTAATTCTTTGATAAATAAAAAAAATTTCTTGTTATCTAATGTAATATTTTATGATTACAACAACCACTCGTTAATTTTCACGAAACTTCAAACATGATAACTCATGGGTTCTGTTTAATGAATCACGAGTTAACATTTCAACGATTAAAAAATAAAGAATAAAATTATTTAGTCAATGAGCTATAGTTTAATTGGTATCATCTCTTTCTCCCCTTAGATATCTTGATTTCGAGTTTCTCTTGTATATAAAAATAAAATAAAATTATTTAGTCATAACAAAATCAAAACTCTGGCCCTATGTATTTTTGTATGGCAAATTTCTACCTTAAATACGTTATCTTAGTAGCCAACTTTGACAAATATGTATTATGAAGGGCTAAGGTAAATTTTGTTTTTATGTTAAAGGGTTGAAATAACAATTTTAAAGTTTTGCGAAACCATAATGTCTTCTTTTGAAAGATATGAACTGATCAAGTATTAGAAAATATTCATGCAATACTTACAACTATAAAATTTTTATTAAAATGATATTATATAAAAAGCTTTTTCCTTTTTTTTAATAGAAATCATATGTTATAAGGAAAATTGATTTAAGGTTTTGTTGTTACAAGAAATGCCCCAAGTCAAAGTGAACTTAAAAAATTAGGGTTTTGATACAAAATATTTTTATTCCAAACCTTAAACAAGAGACCACATAAATTCAATATTATATTCCATCATCTAATTCCACAAACTTCTCATAAATTAATGCAAAAAAAATCCACCAATAAAATATAATTCAATTAACACCGTTCCTCCTCCACATAAAAAGAATTTAGCTCCAACTGCATCAAAAAATCAATGCTAAAAATCCAATTTCCAAAAACTCAAACCTAACGTCATGATTGTTGTCTCCCAACACCGTCATTTTCGAAAAGTTACATCAAACTTATTGGTTTTATAAAACAAAATAGATATTTTTTTAAATTATAAATCAAGATAACAAATTTTTAAAATTACAGATTGGGTCTATAATTTTCAAATGTTACAAATCAAGGGTTTTCTAAGTCCCATGGACAGCCTATTATAACAATACATTTTAATTTTCTTTTTCAAATTATTGGAGCAGGCCTATAAAATTTTTGGATAAAATGTTCATTATGCTGGTGTTTTGTTTTATTTTGTTTTTTTTATTATTTTTGTTTACTTAACTATCGATATCTACAAATCTAAATAATCCAATTCAAATGGATGTGGAACTTAATTCAGAGGTTGGCTCTCATATTTTTTTATTCTCAAAATTCAAACTTAAAATCTTTTATTATTTAAACGCTACCTACGTTGTCACTCAACGATGGAGTAACTTATGAATAATAAAGACTGTAGTTCATTAATAATTCCATTATAGAAATAGAATTGTAACCAAAACTAAATATCTATAACTCAATAATAAAATTTTAAAATTTTAAAACTAAATCAAAAAATGGTAAAAACATTTGGAACTCCATTTGTAATTATTTATTTTTTCAATTATTTTGTAAGTGTGTAATTTTAAAAAGAGAAATGTCATATAAAATATAAAAATTGATAAAAGCATATCATTCTAATTATTGAATCGGATTGAGAATGAAAAAATAAGTATCAGAGTCGATTTTTAAATTTGATTTTATAACATTTAAAATGAATTAATTAAATAATTCATATATCCGACTATAAAAAATAAAAATATACTATTGTTATTATCCCTTTTTTGAATCATTTTGTACTATTTTGAGTCAAAAGCTAGATAAATAGAGACATGAAAGTACAACCGAACTTTTTATTAAATATTTTAATTACATGTTTTTGAAATATAGCATAACATCAATCAAATCTAAAAGTAAGTACCTAAACACCATCACTTTGCCCTACCCTACCCTCGCCCTCCGTTATCACCGGAAAAAGGGGTGGTTCCCCTCCCCCCCCCCCCCTCTCATCCTTTTAAATTTAATAGTTCTCATAGTCATACGTTGAAAGTAATACAAAATATTAAACTTTTGAAGACATAAAAAAGAACTAGCTAAAGTTGAAAACCCCAAAATTTCTTCTTAGACCCCTAGACCTTAGGTTTTCTGGTCCACAAACCTTAATGTGTTTTATGATGGTTGTTGAATTGATTCAAAATATCATTATGTTCAAATACAAACTAGAGTTTTCTAATGATACTTGAACTCGAACGAGTAAAAATATTACAACTTGAACTTGATTTATTTATAAATATGAATATTTATATAATATATTAATATATTCTATTTAATTTAATTTTTTATATTATAATAATATCTGGGTGTGTATATATATTATATATATATATTAATATATATTATCAAATTATTTGATAAATTTTTGAATTTAAAATTTTATTACTTAAACTTGATTCGATTGTAAAATAAAACCGTTCGATCTCAACTTGAGTTTGATAAAAAACGAGTTGAGTTGAGTCGAGTCGAGCCTTGACCAAACAGTCGATGAGTAAGAGAAAGAAGAGAGAGAGAGAGAGAAGAGATCGTGAGAAGTGAAAAAGAGTAATAAACAAGAAGAGAAATTTATTAGGAAGGATATTCCCACTTGCGGTATAAATAAATGATGTGAAGTAAAAGTTTTTAAAAAAAATTCTGTAATCAAGTTATGCAAGCTCCTCTATCAATCTACCGACTCCCATTTGTTCCAAAACACTGCCGTGCATCATCTCACATGCTACAATACAACTAAGAGAGATTTACATGAAAACTTACCATTAATGTTAAAGGGATATGTCTGAACTGTCTAATTTGCACGTGCAAAAGAAAGAAAAGAAAAAAGAAAGGAAAGGATAAATGAGAAAGCAGAGAGTGAGAGAAATGAAGTAAGGCAGAGAAGGAAACAAAGCTGTAAAGAGACGACAAAAAATTAATGTCATGTTGGCCATTGCCTTCATATTTTGCTGGCCTAGTATTGGTATTTTCAGAATGCACTAACATCACATATGTCATGTCAACAATTCATTTTACATATCAAATATGTATTTTGGATGAGTTAGGGCTAAGGTAAATTTTGTTTTTATATTAAAGTGTTGAAATAAGAATTTTGAAATTTAGCCAAACTATAATGTATTCTTTTAGAAGATGTGAACTAATTAAATATTCTAAAAAAAATGTTGTATAGGATAATATAATTTTGGGAAACATCGGCGCGGACCAGAAAATTTTTATTATGTTCAAAAAATATACTGAAAATTATAACGTCTTATACAATTTTATTTAATATTTCAAAATAATTTTTACCTACTTTATTATTAAAAAATATACTTGATTCTCGGTTCAACCTAATGCAGGCACCCACATGTCATTATCAGATGGCACGGATCAAAGATAAAAAACTAATACAACACACATGGAGTTAGGAACATTGACCCTTTGGATTATTAAGTTACACCAGAAACACCTCTCATACATACAGGAACCATACTCTTGTCCTGTCTTTGGCAACCTCTTTCCTTGCAGTTTGAGAGATGACTATCATTATAGAGAGAGAGAGAGATTAAAATTAGTAGTCTCCAATAAGATTAGGAAAAAAAAAAGAAGACCAAGTTCGATAGATCATTTTCAAAAGAAAAATCTAGTAGATAATACAAATTACCTAGCAATTTGTTTGTTCTTGTCTTGTAGCCTGGTTTGTAAAATTTGTTCTTAATCCTAGTCGATCTCAATCAATTGGTAGCCCCGCCACCTGCTTTTGGAGTACATAGCTCTGCCATCTGCCACCTAAGTATGGGTCAGGATTCGGCAACATATAGATACAAGCAACACTTTCACTTATTTGAAGTACATAATTGCTCTGCCACCTGCTTTTGGGGGGACATATTACAAACAACACTTTCAATTATTTGAAGTACAACACTTTGTTTCTTCGATCGCCGGCTTATCAACGAGCCATAAAAAAAAATACAATAACTAGAAACTGATCTCTAAGATTCTAAACATCCAGCTCAATTACTATCACAATAAACTGAGAGTTTATAATCAGACTTCGTCAGAAAAAATAGTCCTTGTCCTGGAGAAGGTTTAATATATCGTAAAACTTGACGAATAGCATTCAAATGCATTTATTCAGACTTATCCATAAATTGCGATGAAACCTGAATTGCGTACCTAATATCTAGATGAGTATTGGTGAGACATAATAAAACTACTAGAAAACAGGGCATTAGTGACGGAAATTAGCGATCGATAATTATCCATTACTAATTAGTAACAAAATTAAGACGGAATAGTGACATAACGATTAGTGACGAAAAAAATCCATCGAAAAAATTTTGTCCCTAATCCATCACTAAAATTAGCGACGTAATTATTTTCTTCAATAATCCATCGCTAAAACTTGAAAAAAAAAAATCTAACAAATTAGCGATGGAAAACTTGGTCGGAAAAAATTTCATCGCTAATCCGTCGGTAAACCGTCACTAAGATTTGAAAAAAAAATTTCGGACAAATTAGCGACAGAAAAATCAGTCGAAAAAAATTCTATCGTTAAAACTTGAAAAAAAAATTGAATTTTTATTAAATATAATTTTGTGTTTTAATTAAATGTAATTTTGTATTTTATTAAAGATAATTTTTTTATTAAATATAATTTTGTTTTTATTAAATATAATTTTTTGTTTTTATTAAATATAATTTTGTATTTTTATTAAATGTAATTTTGTATTTTGTATTTTTATTAAATTAGGTTATTTTTTATTAAATATAATTTTGTATCTTTATTAAATATAATTTTATGTTTTTTTTAAATGTAATTTTGTATTTTTATTAAATATAATTTTATGTTTTTATTAAATGTAATTTTGTATTTTGTATTTTTATTAAATTAGGGTATTATTTTTTATTAAATATAATTTGTTTTTTATTAAATATAATTTTGTATTTTTATTAAATATAATTTTTTTTGTTTTTATTAAATGTAATTTTGTATTTTGTAATTTTATTAAATTAGGGTATTATTTTATTATTAAATATAATTTTGTTTTTTTATTAAATTAAATTTTATGTTTTTATTAAATATAATTTTGGATTTTGGATTTTTATTAAATTATGGTATTTTTTATTAAATATAATTTTGTTTTTTTATTAAATTTAATTTTGTATCTTTATTAAATTAAGGTATTTTATTTTAAATAGTAAGAGTGAGATAAAAGGTAAAAAAAAAAAAAAATACACACACACATAAATCATTGTGGAATAATTGTTAAGATAACTCATAACAAGCTTTAGAGCCCAGATTTGAACCTAGGGAGAGCATGCGAGCGTGCAGACGCATGTGTTTATGGTGCACAAATATCAGTGAAGGAAAATTTTTCATCACTAAAAAATCTATAGATAATTTGGAATAATTTTAAAAATATTTTGATTAAATTACCGATAAATTTTTTAGCGACAGAAAATTTTCTGTTGCTAATCCGTCATTGATATATTTTCACACTTTTCAAATTATCAACGGATTAGTGAAGAATTTTTTAGTGACGAAAAATTTCCGTCTGTCCTTGTTCTCTGATATGATTCGGATGCTGGAGAAAACAAGCTCATAGATATGGCTGAGAGTCTTTTCTGTGAACCAAAGAAAGAAGGCTTGGAACCTAACACTTAGATGTATACTGAAATGTTAGGAGCGCATCTAGGTGTGGGTTTGGTGGAAAAGGCAATGGACATGTATAGACTTATGAAGGCATCTGTTTGTACCCCAGATAAGTTGACCTTTACGATTTTAATCAAGAACCTGGAGAATGCTGGGGAAGAAGAACTTGCAACAACAGTGAAGAATGAATGTGCTGAATATATTGATTACCCAGAACAATTTATCAAAGATATCAAGGCAAAATATGTGAGGAATCTCACTCTCTTACTCTTTATCATAAATAATTCAGTTCTTATTCTACATTATTTTCTGCCACCTAGTTACTTCAAGTGGTTACTGTTTTGTTACTATAACTTTATTTTTCCTTTTTACATGTGGGACATTTATAATTTCATGCTTCCTATTTTTTAATTTGCTAGGTTAGGGGGTGGGGGAGTTGGGTGCCTTGAACATGGTCGATTTGAACCTTGTCTTTGAGCCGCTTTTGCTTACTTTTGTTGTCTATTTACTTAAATTTAATATACATGAATGTCTGAAACCAGACGCTTGAAATTTGCTGGTTTTGTGATAATAAATCATCCTTGCATGTGAGAATCCTTGAATGCCATAAAGCTAATGCAAATTCTGTTAATGCATATACGTGACGACCTTTGTAGTGCTTTCCTTGTGTATAACTTTGTGGAGCCCAAATTAATCTTTGTTGCCTCTTTTTTTGTGCTTTTTTCTTGGCAAGGAGGGAAAGAAGAATATATTCCCACATCAAATGCTAGCAAATATAGGAAAAAGATTTCTTTGCCCCGCCCCTTTGCTGTCAACAGAACACCTCCCTTAACTCATAGCTTGTCTAAGTAACCCTGAAACAAAATTTCACCAATTGCTTTGATTAATTTTACTCTTGGACAGCCTATGAGAAAGGAAAGAATCACCGTATAGCTATGCTTCTTTGACAAAAAAATAATGGAACCAGCAATGTTGAAGGTAACAGATAGTAAGAATATAGAACAGAGTGCTTTCCATGATTTCTGCCAAATGATAGAATACTTTCCATGCTGGTGTTGTTTGGCATTGTTGTTATCCCATTTTTAAGCTTACATTTTTATTTTTATTTTTTTTGCCTTTGCATGTTTCAAATGCAGTGGCCTTTTTTTGGTCCTTATATGAGGTGAGTTGGACGTAGAACCTTTGCCTTCTTGGTTGGAGGGGAAACCATGTCCCAATAGGCTGTAAGAGCCGGTGTTTGATGCAATATTTAGATTTCTTTAATTAGGTTATTTAGTATATATGGCGTGAATATACTTATACATTATACTTGAAAGCTATATCTTTGGATGAAAGAACAACCAGGCTATGCAACCTAATATTATGTTGGTAATGAGTGCATGTTCTTGATTCTTATCTCTATAAGTAATAAATTAATCATTTCATTATCACGATGTCCAGCCAAAGCGAAAGTCTTTGGATCTCGTTTAAAGTTCTACATGTAATACCGGAAACTCAGCGTTGAATGTTTTGGTAAACATTTCCATAATAAAGTGAAAAATTTTGAAATTATATTGATTTTCATTTTTGGGGAATTAAATTAGAAATTTTGGTATAATCGAAATGTCCGTGTTACAAATTCGTAGCGCGCTCTATTTTTGGTAAATTTAGAACTCCAAAGAGATAAGAATATGAAAATATATATTTATATAAAAAAAGGTGGGACAAAACGCAGCAAAACGCTGCGTTTTGGCCCAAATGAGGATTAGGGCTAGAAGCCAGCCCTAATCCCTCTTTCTTCCTCTCCTCTCTTTCGTCTCTCTCGCTTTCTGCGCTCTCTCCCTCACGCAATCTCTCCCTCTACTCACTCTCTATTTCTCTCTCTATTTCCAGCCTCTGCATTCTCTCTCTCCCTTCGTGATTTCCCCGTTCGCCATCTCTCTCTCACCTTTCATCAATCGCCACTGCCGCGACCACCGCGAACCGCCGCGGGTCGCCATCTCTCGGTCTCACACCATATCTCTGTCGATCTCTTCCTCACAGTCTCTCTTTCGGCCTCTCTCTCTACCACACTCTCTCGATCTCTCTCTCTATCCGAGTCTCTCCCGCGGGCGAATGGAATTTCCATTCCTCTCTCCTGCGCGCGACAGCAGGGCTCTTGCTCCCCCTCTCCTCAGCTCGCTCGCACGGTGTATGTTGTGAGCATTCCCCTTCGGCAACCCACCCTAGACCAGCAATAAATGGACATCTGAAAACCCTAGCTGCGGCTGTGAGATCCGGTCTGCATAGGTGAGGTTCAGTCCCTAACCTTAATTTTAGGGTTTCAAATTTTCTAAAAAATTAGCTTTAGATTTCTAAAATTGACTTTAAATTGGGAGCTTTGCAGGTTTCGGAATGGAATGAGAAGACAGTTGGACGAAGGTTGCGAACTGCAAAACACCCTAGATGAGGGATTTTCAATCCCGTCAATATTCAGACTATTCTGTTGAATTTAGCTTGAGAATAAGTGTAGATATATTCTGAAAATATACTAGATCCGTAAGAAATGCTTTATTCCTGAGAGTTTGTAAGAAATTATTGAGGTTAGGTCTAGAATTTGATATAAATTGGACTGCAAAGCATGATTGAATGTCTTAGAGAGTATTAGAGTTTTGTTTGATTGGTCTGTGTAATTTTCCTTGAGATTTAAATTGAAATTGACATGAATTAAATTTGGATTATGTAAATTCGGAAGGAAATTGGTAAAATTGAGGAATATTAAAAATTTAAAGTCGTTGGTGATGGAAATGATCCTAGATTGATGAAACGAAAGTTTAGGAATGTGATTGTGTAAATTAAGGTTATTTTAAATAAAAGGGAAATTCGAAAACCCTTTAATAGAGTCTTAATTGATGATTATTTGTGTTGATTGGTTTATGTTGACATTGGGAGACTCGAAAGGAGTCATTTTGGATTAATTGTAGAAATAGGGAGTGGGTACCCTCCCTAGAGGTGAGTGAGATTTACGATATCGTGTTATTAATATCAAACCATGTTTTACCGTTTTCAAAAACGACATGATTTATCCGTGTGAAAAATGATATTGCTAAACATTTTGATAAATGTTTTATGATAATGGAGTGTCTGAAAATGAGTTGATAATATGCATCCATGTGAATTGTTAAAAATGATATCGTGCCATGTTTTGAAATTTTAAAACATGATTTCTGTTATATCTATGCATCTTGGCACGTTCGATTGATAATGATTTGGTACTTGGACTAAGAGTCCATGGGAATTGACGGATATGATATAGTCCCTAGGGGACAACCGTAGCTACGGAGGGCGTTTGTTGATGCACTCATTGTGTCCGGATATGCTTCTGCAGGAGGTATCCCTAAACGTTATGTTTTTATAGATCACGGACTAGCCCAGTTGAACCGAAAGGGGAGGGCCGTCAGAATAGGCGGTATAGCACTGGGGGAGGCCCGTGGCCCAGACTACGGACTAGCCCAGTTGAACCGAAAGGGAAGGGCCGTCAGAATAAGCGGTCTAGCATTGGGGGAGGCTCGTGGCCCAGATTACGGACTAGCCCAGTTGAACCGAAAGGGGAGGGCCGTCAGAATAGGCAGTCTAGCACTGGGGGAGGCCCATGGCCAACGTCGGGGTAGAGAGCTAAATTTGAACTTCACATGCATTTGAAAAACCCCCGATGCGCCTGTCATTGGTCGTGGTTGACCCTTGCTGGGAACGATTTTCTGGCCAGCTTTATTGATTTTTAAAAGTGATCTGGATGCATATGAATCGTTTGATATGTATTCTTGAAACACAATACGTTGTTTGAAAAATTTAATGTAAATTTGAGAAATGTATTTATTATACTGATTTTGACACTCCATGTTCACCACGTATTAATTACATGATATCAACCCCCCACTCACTGAGTATACCCCTATGCTCACCCCTCTCTCCCCCTATTTTTCAGAGGAGGCTTAGCTGGAGGACTACTCGTTGGAGTTTGTGAAGTATTTTTACGGATTGTATAAGTATTTGGCACATGCAGGGTTACTTTTGGAGATTTATAGCTCTCAAACCATGCAAAGGGAAGTCTGTACATCCCATGTCCTGTAGATTTTATTGATACTAGCCGAGTTGTTGGCAACTATTGATAAAATCCGATGATTTTTGATTTGTTTTTATTTATTTTGATTTCTCTATTTTTAGAAAACTGTTTATATCTGTACTGAGACATTTGGACTGTAAATCTTAATTTCGATACTTTTTCTTTGATTTTGTGAAATTCTGTACAACTCATACCGTTAGGATTTTATTGATACTGGCTTGTTTTCCTCGGGTAAGTGTTGGTAAAATCCGACGGCTATGTTTTGGGACTTCTTGTTTGTTAAGTACTTTCTGAGTGGCCAGGATGGTCACGTCGCATGCGTGCATGTACAGGTTCCCATTCCCCATTGTGTGCTGCTGTGTACTCGTACATGTACAGGTTCCCACTCCCCGATGTGTGATAATGTATGATTGCATGTACAGGATTCCACTCCCCGATGAGTGCCAATGTGTGTGTTTGTACGTCCAGGAGTGAGCCGGATAGGCTCCTTGCATGTGTAATGATTTTGCGATTTCTTGTTTTTGAAGAGTTTTATGCTTTTGATAATTTTTTTTGAATTTGATAGCCTTGCGGAGTCCCAGTAGATAGGGAGGTTTTGCCCATGTACCGAGACGACGCGGCGGTTGTCGCGTGGTCGATCCGAGGATCGGGGCGTGACACTACATCACCTCTACTATGAGTCGAGATAAATCACTATGGTATTTAAAAGCTATCCATGATGGTGCATTACAACTCAATGAACTATTCACCAGGATTCTCCTACTAGCAAACCGACATTTGAGCTTGTATAAAATTGGTACAAGTAATTGTTTGGCTTCTGATCATGGGAAAATTATAGGTAGAAAGCGCAATTTTTTGTAGTCCGGGAACTTTGGTTTTTATGTAATTTATTTTGACCTATTTCTTTTGTACTTGATAAATATTTTGAAGATATAGGTAATTTGAGCATTGGCATCTTGGTACCTATTCATTTTCTGTATTCTTAGCCACTTAATATCTATATCGTGTACCAATATTGCTTCATTGGGAGGGGTTTGGCATAGGTCCACATTTGGATCTACATCTGGGCATCTCATCGAGGGATTGTAACACTTCTTAGTTAACTTGCACCATATGATCATGAGCTCAATTAAATTAAGAAAAAGATGGGTATTTTATATATTCCAATTACATCACAGTGAAAATTTACAGTTATCGATTGTTTTGCCAGAAGAAAATCTACAAAGAAATGCTTGAAAGTACAAACATCACAAGACAAAATTACAGATCAAGTATCCAAAATGTTTCATCTATGTCCATACAAACAAACTTGTATTAGACTACTTCAGAAATCAAAAGCAAAAAGAGAAAAGGGAGGGGAGAAATCTGGAGAGTTATAAATAAAAACAATCAGTTGATCATTCTTTAGCTGACTTAAGTGACTCAGACAACTATTGAACATGGTATTGCACATGAAAGCGCTTGAAAGCACCATTTCAAGCTATTGGTGGCTCCATTTTTGAGTCAGAAGATGCTGAAGAAACATCACCATCTCCTGAAATTCGAGCTTCCAAAACTTATCCAATCACTGTAAAAAGTTAAAAGAGCATTACCATTAGGATTCATATTCCTTCATACAACAGAGGACCCATAAGTTAGATACCAGTAAGAGAAGTGTAAGTTCCGTCAATAAGTGGCACAAGAGAAACAATTAGCTGTAGGTTACATGCCTAGTTCAACTTTAGGTAACACAGAGCATTGCTCAAGCCTGTTAACCCAGACATCCATAATTAGGTCAATAGCTAGCAAAAAAACTATCACGCAAGGATGAGAAGTTTTAACTTTTAACCCAAGTCATAAGGGGCACTCCAAATTCAACTGGAGGAAAATCAACATTTTTAGCTCCCTTTTCGCAAGTGTGATTAATATCTGAAATTTTGCAAGCCACCAGTCTTTTAACTTTTGAAATTGCATAATCAAATTGCCACAAAAAACATGTATTTTATTGCTTGAAGGCTGTATAGTCTTGATTTGGCAACAACAATGTTGTCAGAACAACAAAACCTGTTTGGTAAAGAAAAATAAAAAATGATTGATTTTGCCTCACAGTATGACATGCTAGTCATCAAATCTCTGATTTTCTTCATAAATTACTAATAGAAAATTTTAAACTGTAACTAACAAAAATAAAGGATAGCTTTATCAGGTAAAATGTTATGATGAGCTTACAAGATTGGAGTTCATACCGTGAACAGAAAACTTGCAAATATATACACAAGAAAAACTGGCAATGCATTCCCTTCTGCAAGATATGTGTCCCATAGGCGGGGTAAGAAGATGAAATGGGATCTGTTGGATGGCAGGGCATTAATTTCTCTACTCTTCCAAAACTCCATTAAAAGAATAAACAAAATGATCAAAAACAGAAAATTATCCAGTGGGAAAGGGTAAGTGAAAGGGGAAACTTATTATATTTATAATAAGAAAAAAAAAAAAGAAACCACAGAAAATAGTCCACTATGCTGAAATTGCCTTGGAGAAAAATAAGGATAAGTTAAAAACTATAATAGCAATGAAATAGTGACAGATTCCAACCTCGCGTAGTAGTAGACAGTTCAGCCATCAGAAAGCAAATTGAAGATTGAAGAAATTCAAGCCCTTGCTCTACGATATGCCTTATAATCAGCTGGTAGGAAAGCAAGAAAAATAAACTTTATTAATTACTAGTTACTCTTGCATGATTTACAAATGAGTAACACATAGTGAAAAACTGACGGGGGGAAAGCACATATGCATCACTCTTTTATGGTTATGATGACCTGATCAACAAAAGTAGCAAAGAGAAAATATATAAAAAGGGCTCTCACCTATTTAATTCGGACGGTGCTTCGGGTAAGGGAGTAATTCCTCTGTTTTAGAAGTGATGTGTAAATGTGAAGTGAAAGTGTGGAAATACGATTAAGGAAAGTGGCTTCTACAAATACATATTATTTATATATGGACTCACTCTACAAAAAGACGTCTCACAAATTCAAATATTTCAAAATTCTCTGAGTCGACAGTTCTATCAGGAGCAATCAGAGAGAAATGGGTGCGGTGCTAAGGCAGTTTCAGAAAACTATGCTCAGACATGAGACTAAAACAAAGTACCTCCACAAAAAAGAGGGAAGGGGGGTAGTAGCTCAAACATGGGACCATTGATCTACACTGCTTCCAGGTGTTCTGACAAGAAAACTACTAGGAGTGGGGTCACAAGATCGTTAATTCCTTGCACATATCACCTGGCTGGGCATGATTTTTGTTTTCAATCGAGTAGGAATTTACCTTATGTCAACATACGGTAGGAGGGATATGTGGGACCAATATTCTCCTTCCTCCTCTTGACATAGACGTTTTAGATTAGGGCAGTCCAAGATCGTTAGTGTGGAGAATTGTGGGAGCGACAGCAATTCCTCTGGAAAGGACCGAAGCTTTGGACAACTAATGAGACATAGGGATTGGAGAGAGGTGAGGCTTTGAGAGAGGCGGGGTGACAATGAATCCAGATTTGGGAAATCAATGATTTCGAGAGAAGATAGGGAGGAGGGTAGTGTAAAGTCTTCTTCGAAGGTAACCGTATCTGGGCATACTCCATCAATCAAGAATTTCTTGAGGGAGGTGAGTTTGTGGAGGCCCCACTCTGATATCCGCTGCTTTACATTCTTGCAACCCTGGATGCAGAGTAATAAGAGTGTGGTGGGAAAACCTGCTTCAGGAAACCTCTCAAGTCCTCTGCAATCCCGTATTTGAAGAACTTCGAGGGATGTGAGGTTTTGGATCTGGTTAGTTATGCACCTGAGAGAGATTGTTAAATTAGAATTACAAAATTAATCACTCAAATATATATATATATATATATAGTCAAATTGTGGAATGTTCTTCATAAACTCTTCCTACAGGTTTTGTTATTATAATTATAATATGAGGGGGTTGGGGTTGGAGGGAGTGTTTCTTTAATCCTGCATTATGGTGAAATTAAAGCTAAAATATGGTCTACTCACCAAATGCAGCCGCCGGTCATTTTAAAATTTTTAAAATATTCTTTCCTTCAAATACATGTTTTTTTTTCTTTGTATAAATTGAATTTAAAATAGAATAAGATAAAATTAATCACCTGAGATTGTGACAATCATAGAACGAAAGAGTCTTCAAATTAGGCGCCAAAAAGCCTCCTTCCCAAAAGGACTCTACACCTTCGCATTTCCCTATATACAATTTGGTGAGGTTCACGAGAGTGCATTCCGGCAAGATTTTTAAATATCCATTGGAATATAATTCTAATTCTTCAAGGCAAGTGTTGGTGGGCATCATCCGCTCTGCAATTGACTCTATTTGTGGGCAACTGGAAATAAGCAGAGTTTTAACTGAGATCCGCAATTCTCCTGGTGGAGAGTATTTGAGTGACCTACATCCCATTAATTTCAAATTTTCAAGACCACAAGTGTTCATTATTCCATCAGGCAGGGATTCCAATTTGTCACAATCATCAATATCCAATCGCGTTAGAGTTTTAGGCATTGCACCGTCCGGGAAACGTGTGAATGAAGGACAATGCCTAATTTGCAAGTGCTCAAGAGGACAAATGTTATTTCCAGATTCTGATTCATGTGGTGACATTATTCCTTCAGGCAGACCCTCCCAAGCATCACAATTTGTCACTTCAAGATGTCTTAGCGATGGACACCTCATGCCTGCAAAACTCACAAAACTTTCACAACTATCAATTTGCAACTCCACAAGACCACTCAGCTCTACAAGTGGAGAGTTGCAGAGCGCAAGATGCCCTTCTTCTTTTTCCTCTGCTCCAAAGTATTCCAAAACAGAACAATTTCGAATCCCAATCCTTCTTAGGTTAGTAAGGCCTTCAGGGTGATGGTCCTCTGTTTTCTTCCACAAACATCTCAATTCTCTGCAATTGAATATCTCCAATGTCTCAAGGCTCTCAAGTTGATTGAATTCGTCTCCCAAACAAACAAGCTCTGAAATATTATCAATTGTCAGAGAGGTGATTGAGGTGAGGTCCCTTAGACTTCTAAAAACTACGTCCTTACAATATCGTAATGTTAACACAAACAGGGAAGGAAGGCTGAGAGGCACTTCGACTAACTGGGGACATCGGATTATGGAAAGTTCATGGAGACAAGAGAAGGAACATTCACTGACTTCGACTAAATGGGGACAATGGATTATGGAAAGTTCATGGAGACAAGAGAAGGAACATTCACCAACTTTGACTAACTGGGGACAATTGATGATGGAAAGTTTATGAAGACAAGAGAAGGCACGTTCACCAACTCCATCCCATGTCTCCCAATTCTTCATATCTTCAAAATGAAGAGTCTCTAATGATGGAAAAAGCTTAACACATGAAGAACCATCCCCATAAAACTCAGCCCCCATTCTTCTTACTTCATTCAACCCCCTTATCCACAAGTTCTTTAGTGTCGGCAATTTTCCAAGTGATGGAAAAATTTTACATCTCCTGCAATTGTAGAGTTTGATACTTACATTCTTAGAGAATGAGGGATCTACCATCCAACTTGGGAATTCTGATCCTGCATATCCCGAAATGTTGAGTGTTCTATGTCACTGTGGGGTCGCAGAGACTTAATCACATGTATTTGGTCCTCTGCAATGTCTGTATCTTCAATAGACTGACTCCATTCCAATTCCAACTCTCGAAGATTTTGCTTCTCCTTTAGCTTGGCCCTCATTGCCTGTTGAACATCAACTGTATTTTCCAATCCTGAAATTAAAAGACCACCATGAAGATCCAAGAGGTGTTCCAACTCTTGTATGCCCACTCCATTGTCTTTGCCCACTATAAATTTGGATAGTTTTTGAAGGCCTTTTAGACTACCCAGTCCCATTGGCATCTCCTTCAAACGTACTGTGTTATTCATACTAAGATGTCGTAGGTTTGTCAAACTTCTCATGCCCCTTGGCAATCTACAAAGGTAATCACAGTTATCTAATATCAAACTCTGCAAGTTGTGGAGGCCACTAACCGATTCAGGTATGCCATATATGGAAGTGGAAGACAAATTAAGGTGTCGCAGTTGCTTTAGCTCACCAATTGAATCTGGCAGACCAGTTATGTCATAGCCACTCAATCCAAGAACCCTTAACCTTCTAAATTGTTGCAACAAATTGCTAATCAATGTTTTAGCAATAAAACCAAAGGGACTGCATGAAGGTGGAGAAATAGGCAGTGCCAAGAGCGTTCTTTGACACTTCTTTCCCATAAAAGGAGCAAATTTTTTAATAACCTCCAATTCTTCACGAGCATATGAACAGTGACGAACCTTGTCATAGACTTGACAAGTATTACTGCCCGGCAACCCATCCTCCAACCTAAAGCAAATCTCTCCTGCAACAAATTGAGCCAAGTCATGTGTAAGATCATGTATCACATACCTTGACACGTCATTGCTGGACTGTTGCAAAAGTGATCTCGATACCAAATCTTGAAAGTATTGTTGGCCCAAATCTTCCATTTTCTTTCTACCATTCTTCTGCTCTAGGAAGCCTTCTGCCATCCAGAGCAGGATCAATTCCTCCCTCTCGAACTCGTAATCCTTTGGGAATATTGAAAAGTATGCAAAGCACTGCTTTAGAGAAGAAGGCAGGTAATGGTAACTTAGCCGTAAAGCTGGAAGAATTCTACTTCCATTCTCTGGGAGGTCCCATATATTGCTCTTTAGTACATCTTCCCATTCATCAGGGTTTAATTTACCATGGAGGAGACCTCCAAGAGTTTTTGCAGCTAAAGGAGAGCCTTTGCACTTTTTTGCAATTAGCTTACCAATAGGTTGCAACTCGGGGCGTGATTTGAAATCATCTGCTTCCAAAGCATGCTGCGTTAGTAAAGATATGCAATCAGCTTCTGACAACCCCTCCAAAATATGGGGGTGAACGGTGGAACCGGCCCTTGACGTTGATGAAGCAACCCCATGGAGACGGGTTGTGACAATGATTGTGCATCCCTTGGTTGCTGCTGCTTTAAGGGGTCTACACAGGCTCTCCCATTCGTTCTTGTCTTCACTCCAAACATCATCTAAAACCATCAGAAACAGTTTCCCATCTAGTTTCTCCTTCAATTTTTGCTGAAGGGAATCCAGATCCTTGAAATGATCACAAGCTTCTCCACTGACTTTCTGCAGAATTATCTTTGTTAACTCCTTAACATTGAAGCTTTCAGAGACACAGACCCAAACTCGCAGATGAAAAGATTTCTTGGCTTGATCATCATTGTAGACAAGTCTAGCAAGTGTCGTTTTTCCCATGCCACCCATGCCAATAATGGGAATCACAAGGAGTTTCTTCTCAGCAGCAGCAACTACTGGTGCTTTGAAGAGAAGAGAGGCAGCAGATCTGGGGCCATCCATGCCAGGACGTGGTGTACTTACATTGGTGGATTTAGGACTCAATGGCAACAATTTAAGTAAAGCGGCTTTGTCATGATCTCTGCCTCTAATAAAAGACTCATCATCCTCCAGGGAAGCAGTCTCTCGTCCTTCTCTTATCATGTTGGACCTCCCTTCCCCTCTACTGCAATGTCCCAAACCCAAGTCACGAATTTGTCTTTTAATTCTTAGTAAGCTGAGGGTGATCATCTCCACTGTGTCGGAGTCTATCGGTGTGGATGATCCGGTGGGAGGAAACTCGTCCAGAATGTCCTCGACATCATAGGTTAATTCTCTGAGGCTGTTTAGCCATCTTTCCACATCCCGATCTGTCAGTTGCTTATTCTCCGCATCGTTAAGCACAGCATGGATGGTTGTGAGCATATCCGCCCATTTCTGCAGGTTGTGATAGAGTTGCTTTTGAGATCTTGCCCAGCTGAGTAAGTCAAGGGAGGTCAATTTGTCAAGCAACGTCTGAATTGGAGCAGACAGAGCAGCCTCCACAGTTAAAGACATGGTTGCTTGCAGAAACTTGAGAGAGAGAGAGCAGAACAGAGCAAAGGAATAAGGAAAGAGAAATTCTGGATGTTGAAAGGTAAAAAGAATGCAAGTAAACAGGAAGTGGGGGGGAGAGAGAGAGAGAGATCAGAGCAAAAGAAGAAAGAAAGACTGAAGAGAAACTGAGATCATTGTGTGAAGGAGATGTGAATGAATTTCTTCAAAAAAGAGCAAAAGAAAAAGGGTTGAAGAAAAGCATAATGGAAGTCACAACTTTTGACCATAATTTGCGTTAAGGTAATAAAAGAGTTAGGTACAAGTCTCGTGCTATTCATCTGCTTCAGTGTGAGGTATTTTAAACATGAATCGTAACACATCTAAAAATAGTCAATAAACATAAGCTAGCTAGCTGGGCAGGAGCTCCAAAGCACCAGTTATCCATCGGCCCTAGTCCCTAGAGCATTAGCTTTATCAAAACGAGACATAACCACTTTGCTTTGCATGGGTGATTTCTGCCAGGTTACAAATATGCTTAAGCAAATGTCAATTCTTGAATTAATTATGTGAAAATATAACTAAAACATTATTATTATAATTTGTATTTTGAAATATTAAGTTTAGCCCTATTGATCTGATTATTATTGATTTTTTGTTAAATAGAAATTTAGATTGACATTAAAACCAAAAAAAGAAAACAAAATCATGTTATCTCTATGGCAGTTTTATTAATGAGACTTACCAATAGACATCCAAAATCATTAAATTTGGCTATACCTGAATAGAAGGGTTGAGTATAATAAGTTATGATTTATATGATTAACTCAAAATCATTAAATTGTTGAGAATGCTCTAATCTCATATAGCTGATGCAAATTCTGTGAATGCATATATATGACAACCTTTGTTGCCTCTTTTTTGTGCTTTTTTCTTGGCAAGGAGGGAAAGAAAGAATATATTCTCAAATCAAAGTGACAGGAGCTGGCAACCATAGGAAAATGATTTCTTTGGCCTGCCCATTTGCTGTCAACTGAACACCTCCCTTGACTCATAGCTTGTCTCAGTAACCCTAAAACAAAATTTCACCCATTGCTTTGGTTAATTTTCCTATTGAACAGCCAATGAGGAAGGGAAGAATTATTGTCTGGCTATATTTCTTTGACAACAAAATAATGGACCTTGCAATGGGTCCACTCTTGAACAGAGTGCTTTGGTCCACACTTACTGCAATTTCCAAAAGGAGCATTGATTTCTGTCAATTGACTAAATACTTTCCATTTGATTGTTGGCCTTCTTGCTGGTGTTGCCTGGCATTCGTTGTTATCCCATTTTCTAACTTACAATTTTTGTGCCCTTTTTTCCTTTTGTGGTTCAGAAACAACGGCCATTTTTTTTTTTTTTGGTGCCTCAAATGAGGTATTTTTTTGGTCAGGTAAGCTAGGCGCATACCTTTGACCTTCTGGTTGGAGGGAAAACCATGTACCAATAGGTTATAAAAGACGTAGTTTGATACAATATTTAGATTTCTATAATTAGGTTATTTTGTATATACTATGGGAACATGCTTATATATTATACTTGAAAACTATATTTTTGGATGAAAGAACAAGTAAACGGTACAACCTTATGTTATGTCGATAATCAGTACACGTTCTTGATTCTTATCTCCATAAGGAGTAAAATAATCATTTTGTTATGGTGACATCCTTGCAAAGGTCTTTGGATCTCGTTTGAGGTTTTATGTTACCTCTACTGTGATCATCAAACTATCGCCCTTGGGGATCTGTGAATGCATATATTTGACAACCTTTGTGGTGCTTTCCTTGTGGATAATTTTGTAGTGCCCAAATTTGATCTTTGTTGCCTATTTTTTGTGCTTTTTTCTTGGCAAGGAGGGAAAGAAGAATGTATTCCCACATCAACGTGACACAGGCTAGCAATTATTTGAGAAAGATTTCTTTGCCCTGCCCATTTGCTGTCAACTGAACACTTCCCTTGACTCATGGCCTATCTAAGTAATTCTGGATGTTGAAATTATAAAATAGATGATCATGTTTAGTTGTTAGCGTTATGGGCCAGATCATCCATATCTTATCTCTCTCTCTTTTTTCGTGTTATAAGTAATACAATAGAAAGTGATACCTTGGAATTCACAAGCTCTTTGATCGAGGGCTTTAAAAAATGGTGTGTGGATTACAGCTTTGAAAAGGAAAAAGAAAGAATAAATTTTAATTATGTGTCCCTCTTGATTGAGGGCCTTAAAAATTGCCATTGCATGTGAGAATGCTTGAATGTCGTAAAGCTAATGCCATAAAGCCAGTGCTTTCCTTGTGGAATATTTTGTGGATCCCAAATTGATCTTTGTTGCCTCTTTTTTTGTGTTTTTTTTTTATTTTTTCTTGGCAAGGGGGAAAGAAGAAGAATATATCCCCACATGGAAAAAGTATAGGTAGAAAGTGCCATTTTGTAACCCTGGAACTTTGGTTTTTATATAATTTACTTTGAGCCATTTCTTTTGTACTCTATAGTTGATAAAGATTTTGAAGATATAGGTAATTTGAGTATTGGCATCTTGGTACCTACTCATTTTCTATATTCTTTGCCACTTACTATCTATATTGTGTACCAATATTGTTTCATGACATTGTCTATTTATCTTTTGCTTTTTATTTGCATAGATGCATTACACTTTTTCTTCTGGATTGGTTCTAATAAGAACAACCCTTCTAGTCATCACTTTGGATGCTGAATCAATGTGTCGTTTCTAGTTTTCTTTTGCTATGTAAAAACAATACACAACGGCAAGCGGTGTTGTTAATCTTACCAACTGATTCCATGAAAATCCCCAAATGTAGGGGACTTCCATGTCATACTTACCTTTAGGTTAAGTTTGTTATTACAATCTAACCAAAATGTCCCATTTTTTTCTTGGTTTGGTGGCTACCCCTACCAAAGTAGCTTATTGATACCTATCGATCATCAGAAGGGTTGGCATAGGTCTACATTTGGGTCGATTCCTATCAATCATTGGAAGGGTTGGCATAGGTATACACTTGGATCTGCATTTGGACATCTCATCGTTAAATGGGATTGTGACACTTTTTGCATCAGTTAACTTGCACCATATGATCATGAGCCCAACGAGTAAATTAAGAAAAAGAAAGGTATTTCATATATTCCATCTCCACCAATTACATCAAAGTGAAAATTTATAAGCAACCAGTTGTTTTTCTAGAAAAGAATCTACAAAGAAATGCTTGAAAGTACAAACATCACAAGACAAAATTACAGACCAAGTATACAAAATGTTTCATGGACACAAACAAACTTGTGTTAGACCACTTCAAAACTCTATGTAAGAAATCAAAAACAAAAGGAGAACAGGAAGTGAGGAAATCAAGAGAGTTATAAATAAAAACAATCAGTTGATTATTCTTTAGCTCCCTAAGTGACTCGGACAACTATGGAACATGGTATGCCACACGAAAGCTCTTGAAAGCACCATTTCAAGCTCTTGGTGGCTCTAGTTTTTGAGTTGGAAGATGCCGAAGAAACATCACCATCTCCTGAAATTCAAGCTTTTGAAGTTTATCCGACCACTGTAAAAGTGCATTACCATTAGGGTTCATATTCCTTCCTACAACAGAGGAGGACCCATGAGTTAAATACCAATAAGAGAAAGACTTTGTCATAGGACTAAGTGTAAGCTCCGCCAGTGAACGGCACTAGAGAAACAATTAGCTGTAGGTTTCATGCCAACTTCAACTTTAGGCGCACACACACACAGTAGCCCATTGCTCAAGCCTATTAACCCAGACATCCATAATTAGGTCAATAGCTAGCACAAAAAAACTATCATGCAAGGATGAGCAGTTTTAATCCAAGTTATGAGGCCACTGCAAATCTTACGAGAGGAAACTCAACGCTTTTAACTCCCTTATTGCAAGTGTGATTAATATCTATATTTTTGCAAGCTACCAGTTTTAACTTCTGAAACTGCATAATCAAATATAAGGTTAGATGTAAATCACTATAGATATTCTCATGACTTCCATATAACACATACCCATCAATCAGTTGAGAAGCAAAAGTAGCTAACTTGCCACAAAGAACAAGTATTTTATTGCTTGAAGGCTATATAATCTTGATTTGGCAACAACAATATTGTGAGAACAACAAAACCTGTTTGGTAAAGAAAAATAAAAAATGATTGGTTTTGCCTCACGTTGAAAAAAGCTTTCACCATGAGGATGATTACTTCACTTGAAAAAAGCTTCATGGAGGTTGACCAACTCTCTGTTTTCACTACCTTTCAACAAAATACAACCTAGTATTTCTTCTGGTACTGTAAAGCATTTTGGTCCATTTAAAGAAAGACGGAAGTCTGGAGCAGACCAAACATACCATCAATCCGACGAACTAACTCCTTCAACTTGAACACAAGCCTCTGAATTCCTGGTTGTGCAAATGTGTAATGGTCTTGCATCCCATAGAGCAATTTTGATAGGCACCAATAACAATCAGTTTCAACATCAGAAATCTTCTCCCGAGATAGATCCGTGAATGACCATTGATCTACACACCCTTCCAGGTGCTCTGACAAGAAAACTACTAGAAATGAGGTCACAAGATCATTAATTCCTTGCACATATCCCCTTGCTGGGTGCCGAATGGCCCTGAAAGCAGAAAATGGAAAATATGATTGGTGGAAAGGACATATGACAATTGGATTATAAAAAAGTACTCGGAAAGTAAGATAGACACAAGCAAATTCATGCCAGAGCAGAACTGGCTTCATTTCAGATTGCTGAAATTGAAGTTTTATAAGCAAGACCTGAACATCGGATGGGCTCAAGCCAGTCCCAATAGATGCTAAGGAATTTCTGGCTTGGCCTAGCTCAAGTTCGGGCCTATACTTTGCAAGCCACCTGATGTCACTCACTGGGCTTTTCAAAGATATATTTTCAGGCTTGGTTGGGCTTTGAATCAAGCCTAAAAGCTGGCCCAGTTAACCCATAGGCCTCAAAATGGTTCTCAAACCCATTAAAAGTGCAGCCAAGCTTAACCATGCTCAAATGTAACAACAGCAACTAAGAAAAGCTGGAATATGGGAACTGCAAGGTCAATAAGTCCAGATTAGTAGACATAAATAAACTCAAGATGGAAACATGTATGACACAAAGCCATTCAAACCTCAGAAAGTTAATTTGAAACCACAAAATGACAGACAGAGCATGCGCATGTTATACTACAGGTGAAGGCAAGAAAATAGCTTAATGCAGTCAATCGGAACCAATAATAGTTGCAGCTGTACACCGAATACAATTCAAGGGAGAATAAAGTGAATCACATGTAAATAGCTTCAGAGAAATATCCATCATGTTGAAAATTGCAATCACAAGACTTTTAAAAAAGGCCAAGAAATACTGGATGGATAGATGGACAGAATTTCGGCCACAATTTGGCCAGAATTTGACCAGAGTGGTGCCCCAATTCAGCCCAGTTTTTTTTTTTTTCTCACTGATTGATCGGTATTCGAATTTTGTTGGACTAATCCAATCTGAATATTGTAGAGTCCATTCAAAGGTTGGCTCTCTCATATCCTTTTTCTTCATTCTCAGTACTCAAACTTAAAATTTCTAATTAAAAAAGTAGAATGTTTGATCACTCAATTCAAAAAATTTGGAGATTGCAGATGACCAGAATGAGTCTTGAACCATTTTCAAAGAGAGAGATGAAATCTTTTTCAAAGCAAAGACCAATGACTTAGAATAAAAGATCTCAATACTCCACATCGAAAGGAATTTTCCAACGGTTGAAATCAAGGAGTAGCGATGGATTGATCATGATGATTATTAAAGGGTGGAAAATGATTTTAACTATTTTAAAATGAACATCTAATGGTTCACACTAAAACACATCCTATAGTTGAAAATTATACCATGAAAATTCATCATTCTTTTCCATGTCAGGAGGCTATCAAATGCATTGACTGCAACCAAGCCTTCTTAAATATTCAATTATCATCCAAAACCATAAATGTTAAATGCCAGTAAATCCCGAATATAGAGAGAGAGAGAGAGAGAGAGAGATGGCAGCATCTGCAGAGACATATCCTATGAAAGCCGGAACAGGTCCGAGTAGCTATGCCCATAATTCCAATCTTCAGGCATGTGTTTCTCTTTTCTTGATTTCATCTGCATCGACTCCTGTTGTCTTTTCCAAAAAAAATCCATCATACATGCGTTTTCCTCATGACTTGTCTCAAGGATTTACTCCAAATTAAATATTTTTATTTTTATTTTTTATTGTTACGTTGAAATCTGAATTCGGAGTTATCGAATTTGAGAGAATGATCATGGCTACTGAATTATTCTCTTAGAAACTTATATTTTCATTTTATCAAAAAATTTGTTGTATTGAAAATTCATAATTTAAATCGATTTGATAAATAAATCTGTAAGTTTTTAAACAAAGAATAACTTATTCTTTTTTATTATATTAAACTTAAATGAAAGAAAGAGAATATACGATATTTTAGTATGACAAAAAGTTATCGAAATATTAAAATCTTGTAACATATTAAAAAAAGATTATATCCTCATTCAAAATTTTCCAAAATAATAACGGAAATCCAAATATTAGATCTTCTACCTAGGAAGATATACATTTTCCATGAGTTAATTATATCTGGAAATAAAAATTTTATGACTTATTGTTCTTTTATTATCAAATATTATGATCAGGACATTTGAATGATAAAGAGTATTTATTTAAATGTTTGAATGCTCGTGACGTATATATTTTCATGATTTTCATTACTCTTATGTTATAAAAAAAAATCAAATATTGTGACTAAATTAATACAATGATTAAATTCAAATATTAAAAAAAGTGTCAATTAGCAATTTAGTAACTAATATATGAGGGGTCGTATTTTATTACCAAATATTTTATATGACTTAGTCACCAAATCATGTTAGATCTTTTGCTTGATATATGTCGTATCATGTGATTTCATTATACTTGTATATTAGATTTAGTGTTTTTAAAATCAAATCAGATTGACGGATTCAAGTAAAAGTCATTTTATAGTTCGATTTAGTTTTCACTGTAATTAAATATTGCTAAAATTGTTTAGAAACCGGTGAAAATGATTTAAACAAAAAAAAGGTATTTTTAATTATTTTTATTCTATTTATTTCTTTTAACTTTTGATATATATATATAATATAAATTATATATAATATCATAATAATATGATTATATGATTCGATTACAAGGGTCCAATAAGTCCAGCGAACCAGTGAACCCCAACGGGGAATGTCAACAGATGCTTCAATCAATTCCCGACAATTGACCAGCTGGTTAGCTTACTCATAAGAATTCGAAGAAAGGATATTTAATAATTCAATTTAGTTTTTATACATACATCAATCCCCCCTGCTCTCACTCTCTCTCTCTCTCTCTCTCTCTCTCTCTCTCTCTGCGCGTGCAAAGCCTAATAATTGATTTTAGGTGATAAGTAACTGAGTGATATGGATTCAGTTATAATTTATAGCAAAAGAAATCAGAAGTTGTGGATATATAGAGCAAAGAGCAGTGTCCATTGAGAATCCCAACCTAGGGGGAGGACAAACAAATTGTGCTGAATCTGAACTCCCCCACCCGAGAAAAATAATAATAAAAAAAATCATGGGCATTTTCTTTTTCATGAAGGAAATCATTTTTCTCATATCAAACTTTTTTAACCCTGTGCTGCAGAGAACGGCTGCTGAAAAACTCAGAGGAATTATTACTGCAGCAATTGTTGAAAACCTTGACATGTCACATCTCTCTCCTCCTTCAAACCAATACTGTATTGCTGATTTAGGCTGTTCAACTGGACCCAATACATTCTTCACTGTGAACGCCATCATGGAGGCTACAAAGCATAGATGTGATCAAGAAAATGCAGATGATCACCTCCCGGAGTTCCTAGTCTTTTTCAATGACCATGTTTCCAATGATTTCAACACTCTCTTTGTTAGCCTTCCAACAGATGGAAAATACTCTGCAGCAGGAGTTCCTGGCTCTTTTCATCGAAGACTGTTTCCAAAAGGCTCAATCAATTTCTTCAACACTTCATATGCACTTCAATGGATTTCTAATACTCCTAAAGAGCTAAGTGATTTGAACTCTCCCGCATGCAATAAGGGCAAGATTACTTATGCAGATGCGCATAACGAGGTCGTGGAGGCTTTTGCGAGTCAGTTTGCTAAGGACATGGACTCCTTTTTGGTGCTCTTTTCATCGAAGACTGTTTCCAAAAGGCTCAATCAATTTCTTCAACACTTCATATGCACTTCAATGGATTTCTAATACTCCTAAAGAGCTAAGTGATTTGAACTCTCCCGCATGCAATAAGGGCAAGATTACTTATGCAGATGCGCATAACGAGGTCGTGGAGGCTTTTGCGAGTCAGTTTGCTAAGGACATGGACTCCTTTTTGGTTGCTCGAGCACAAGAGCTTGTTCCTGGAGGTCTGCTTTCGATTCTGATACCATGTCCACCAGATGGGATGCATCCATCCAAGTCACCTTTTGGCCTGCTTTTGGAGCCTTTGGAATCAAGTTTCGTTGGTATGGTGAACGAGGTGAGCAAATTAGTTCAAAGTATTAGATGGTTTCAATCACATCATGTGCATTTAGAGGTCTAGCTAGATTTTGGATCCTGGGGTGCGAATGGTGTGCCTCATCCATTAGTAAGGGCAGGCGGGCAAGCTTTGGAGCTGCAACAGGTCTAGGTAGGAGAGATTAAGAATATTCATTTGCCCAAACAATCATGGCATCAACACACCTTCACAAAATTACCACCAAATTCTTTTATAAAAAAGGAAAAACATGCATTGCCCCATCAATAATATTGCGAGTGTTTGATGTGCCTTGCAGGGACGGCTAAACAAAGATGAACTTGACAGCTTCAACATACCTTTGTACTCCCCATCTGCATCAGAGCTTCGTTTACTAGTACAACACAACGGCTGCTTCAGCATTGCAAGATCAGAAGAGATGCGCCACGATCCTCTCCCAAGAATCTCCCCTCAATCGATGAGAGCTTGGTACGAGGCCACTCTTAGCAAAAACTTTGGGATTGAGATTATAGATGAAGTATTTAAGAGATATGCTGAAAAAGTAGAAGGATGCTCCTTCATTAGAGATGAGGAGGGCATTGCTTGTCAGTTGTTTATCCTTCTCAAGCGTAACTAATAGCATGCTTAGCATCTACACTTGTTGAATTCTACTTTTTATCTTTTCAAAATGTAGTCAAGGGTAGTTCTTTCTGGCATCCATACTATTTGAATATGCAATTTTTTTCTTTTTTTTTTTTGGGGGATACGTAGTCTCCAATTAAAGGCTTTCCCTTTAGCATTCTTACCCTGTGTTTTGGAGTTACTATGAAAGTTGTCACCATTATAACTAGTGATCAGCATGATTATTAATTTCAAAAGACTAATTTACACATACCCCAAATGAACATACATGGGCTATTAGAGGGAAATTCCAAACGTTGCATTGAAATACCAAAAAAAGAACGAAATGGGATCCAATTTGCCCATGTGATTACCATCAGAAAGCCAAGAGTCGAGCATTCATCTTGGTTGCATATATCATTTTGAAGAAAATTCACTATACATAAGCAGATCCATTTTCTCATCATAAATTCTACAGTAATTTTTTTCTTTTCCAAAATTTTTCTACATAGATGCAGTATGTTCTACTGCAATTAAAAATAACACAGTTATCATCAGTTTTAACATGTTCCCCCACTAAGCTCAAATCAGTGAGGGATTTCGAATTCTTACAAGTTTTCTACATTCTTTGGGGATGATGATCGTCATGATGTGAAAGGTTGTATCAACACTTGTACTGCATTGAGAGACACGGTCCCTACCTGAAAGTATTATTGACGAGATCAGAATTAGCAGATAGAGAAAGATAGAGGGGGAGGGGGAGGGGGAGGGGGCAGAGAGAGAGAGAGCTCTACTTTACCCAAAGGCGTATGTATATGGTTGATCAATCATTAAAAACCTTCTTAAAAAGCTCTTGACATCTGTTGAATAGCTACTTCTGAATTTTTGCCAAAGAGAGCATTCTGTTCATGCAACAAGTCATCAGGAAGATTAGATCCAAAAGATACACGTAGACTCTTCATTATCAATTCCATTGATTTCTTCACCGAGACAAATAACAACTTTGCTATTCCGTCAATCTCTTCTTCATATTGTTCATAAACATAGAATGATGTGAATACGAACACCAAAGCTGCATTTCACATGATGCAGATTAACTTAAGAATGGCAAGCTGAGCATCATGTAGCTACAAAGTTTGTAAAACATAGATGAACAGGTTCCATACCTACCCCGAGGACCACACTAAAAGAATACGAGAGGTACAGCTTGAGAAAATAGAGACAAACAGCCACCTGCCACCCAAAGATTAATAAGCATTCCGCGTAGCTCCTTTTTTAAACTTAAATAATACAAATTCAACTACATTCTTTAATTAAATGTGTAAAGAAGAAAGGCGGGTATTCATGTCACATTCCCAAAATTGCTCTACATAATGCATAATGACTAGTAATCTTTTGCCATTCCTTGATACAGGTATTTATTCTTGAAAAATGAACTCCATTTCTCTGATTAAACGTCCACACCAGATTGCATTAGTCATGTCTCTCCTACTCTTGATGAAATTATTGTGAAACTGACATCTTCTACAAGTTTCCTGCTCTAAATTAAGATGCATTCATGACATTACCAAGATTAACACCCTGAATGATAGAACAAACATGGATGGAAGGGGGGGGAAGAACCGTGAGATTGACCCCCTTTTCAGTTGGTACCTTTAGAAAAGTACTCCAATTCTCTCCTTTAGCCAATAATCTCACAATATGGGCCCCTTCATTCCAAGAGCAGGCCATTGTCGCAGCTAAATCTCTTGTAACATTTTCTGATATTTCAAAATAAGATGAAGATATTCTCTGAATGGAGAAACCATATCTGTTGTAAAAGTATCAAAGTCAATAAACTGAAATGGTTTCAGAAAAATTGATCTTGTACAAAAGATAACTATTAACAATAAGCTTAAAAATCGCAAAGCTAGACAATTTAGGGGAAGAAAATGATCCTACATGTCAAATAGTGTTAATGTTGGTAAGGATAACAAATAATCCTAAATGTTATGATTTAGTGACAAATCCATCCTTAAAAGTTTTTTATTAGTATTGAAACAGGTCTGCAGTAACTGTGCGCTTGTAGAAGTGCTATGATTTTATATGGAAATCAAAACAAACTTAAGTGCCATATGAATTATATTTTATCTTGATGCTTGATTAAAAGTATATTACAAATACGATATACTCTTTGATGATGATAGTTTCATCATTCTAACATAAATTTTAGGTATCAAAAAAAAAAAAAAAGCCCAACAACAACAGCAACAGCAACAAAAAATTTTCAACTATTTTGTCCTAATATTACAAGTCTTGTACTTTTTTACCATTATCCAATTAGGTCTCTCTTGCCATGCCTGTAAATAACAACGAAAATGTAAATGGAAGAACACCCTTACGAATATATTTGTTACCAAATCACAACATACAATACAATTTTACTAACTTTAAAACATTAAGGGCATTTATTAAATTGGATCCAAATGTCAATTTATGGTCTAATTTTTTCAATCAAACATTTAAATTGCTCCAAGACCTAAGGAAAGCAGATGTATGCAACATGAAAAACTAGTTTAACATGTGCACTAAATTTAAATCTTGGAGACCTAGAAAACCCAGAATAGCACTCACAATTGAGGTTGTGGTGTAGGCATGAATCTTTATAATGTATTTCATTTTAAAATCAATAAACTTTTACGTATTCATCACAACATACACCATGTACTTAAACCATATCTAGATAAAATATAAATATTCATCACAAGAAGCAATGCATTGAAAAATGAGTATCAATTGGAAAAGCATCTTTCTTAGTTGCAAGACATATCTAAAATGAGGAAAAAATTAATTTAAAAAAAATGAGAAAATTGTACCATCTCTAGCTTGGATGGCATCAGTACTCACATGTTCAAGGGCATATTCCCATGTCCACAAAGAAAGACAGCAACCAGTAGGAGAAGCTCAGCAAAGGATGATATCAAAGTTCTTTGGGAAAGGCAAAACCAGTAATATAACAGACCAAGAGTAAGGAAGCATGTAAATGTTTTCGTCTCGTCTCTCCAAAGTAATATGTCTGCAACTGCAACTTAAAGTTTCAAAATCAATCCATACTAAGATCTTTGGAAATTGAGATGTAACGCTCATTTTGATATTCAGGGTAGCATTCTTCAGCATATCAGATAGATCAACAATACTGGGCAAGTACAGTTCTCTAGTGCTGACATTTTGGAGGAGAAAACTTTATCAACCCTTTGTAATTCTTGTATTTTAAGCCTTTTCTGTAAATTCTTCTATTATCTTGTTTCCACGAGGATTCTGATAATCTCTCTGGCTAACATCTGAATCAAGCGCTTTCAACATGAAGGCACAAACAAGAACATAATACCATGATCATAAAATAACATGAGGGCGATGCAACTCTTCAGGAACATTTTGAACATGCTACTTTTTCATAGTTTATTAGCTTTATTGGCTAGGTGGTCATTGGGCCAAGCCTTCTTTTGCAAAAGTACTCCAAAGAAAACTAGGAAGACAAATGCAAGTACCCTAACCTCCTAAAACTTGTCCAGCCTCTGACATGCAGGTAACTTTGCCCTCCTAAATAGGACCAACTTGGCAACCCTCAAATCCATTCAAGGATCTGAATTTCATTAAGCCCCATACAACAGCCATTTCTGATTCTAGAACTCCACAAATGAACTATCAATTTATTAAATTAATATTGAAGTGGTCCTACCTTGTGCACTGCCTAGAAGTTAAAAAATGAAAAAGAGGACTTTTCCATTTTCTAAAGGCCCTTCATCCCACATATGAAGTATCAAAAACTAAACCTTAAAAAGGTGGCCATACCTTTCCCACCACCCAAAAGCTTATCCACCTTTGATTGCTCACAGAAATCAGTACATCTTGTAGAAAATGTGCCATTTGCTGATTGTGTGAATGAGTCAATAGTTATTGCAATACCTTCCTGCATATCAGCAATTAGCACATTTGGATGCAACAGAATATAAGAATTTTACAGAAATAAATGGACAAACAAAAGACAAACATTTATAGAGAAACAAAATAGATAACTTCCATGATGAATATCCAATGTGTTTTTGACAGCAAAAGAACAGGATAACATTTATAGGGAAACAACTCACCTCCATGGAAATTGGTGGTGAATATCCAATATGTTTTTGAGCTGCAGAGCAGTTAAACGTTCTTGTGCATGAAGCTGACTTCACAAGATTTTTAGCTGATTCAAAACAGTTCTTTTCAGCACCTGACTTCTCATGCATCCAATCAACAAGTGAGAGAATAATTGAGACCACCCTAGCAGGAAGCTTAATAATTGGCCTGCAATCGTAATTCGCAAATTAGTTGGTGCATTTCCACTAGATGATACATATAGATGTAAATGAATTTCTAAGCATTCCCTCCATCCCCCCGACCCCGCTTCTTTCCAATACAAAAAAGGTAAGTGACATAGAGAATGAAAATAAAGATTGCTATAAAATGCAAGAGATAATTAGAGAAGCTCGACAACATTAGCAAATATAAGGGGTAATTTTGATAAAAAGATAGTGTGATCAAATGGAACTGAGTAACATGTCCCTTGTGCCAATTGAACTCAATATTGTGGGGATGCAGAGAAGTGAATTTGAAATAAAAACCATGACAACAAATAAATAAGATTCAGTACACCTAATTATTCATCGGTACAATCAACCAAAACTCATAGTGGGTGTGATTATCGACAAAAGGATTTGGAAGGTCCAAATCTGGTAGAAAGGACAACTAAAAATCAACCAAATAGCACAAATTCTTGCATTGCAACTGCTCAGTACTAGTCATCTAATGTACAAATACCCCACTATTAGTCAAGCAGAAAATCTGAAGACATGAAAGGATTATCAAATCCTATTTCAAATCTATGTCCACATCTCTTTTGGCAACTCATGCACAGCCTGGAAAAAATGTAGGGTTGGCAGTCGAAAGAGAGAGAAGAGGGTGGAGAAATTTCTTTTTTTCTAGAACTGGAGGTTAGGTTCTGCAGTTCTTATCCGGTGCCAATTCCAAAAAGGGTGGACGAGACCCGTTGACCGGTTCCAGTTACGACAGGTTCACTTTTGGATCAAACCAAACCGCTGGTTGGGTCTAGTTGGGTTGTCTTCACGATACTACTCACTAAAATTGTAGCATCCCAGGGTGGAGGGGGCGTACCCAGTGCCAAAACTCCCACATTGTGGGGTCTGGGGAAAGGAATACCTAGGCAGCCTTCCCCTTGCATTTTTTTTGCAAGGAGGTTGATTCGAACCCTGGACCTCCAGGACACAATGGACAGACTCCACCATTGCACCAGGGTGGAGGGGGACTCTAAGAAATATGCATGAATTTCAAGACCTATATAAAGGATTAGGTAAGTAAATTTTCCTAGAAAAATGAAATTGTTAAAAGGGAAAATCAAAAAAGATTATAATTAGCCCAAATTTTGACACGTGGGAAAGGAGGGGCAAAAATATGGGGGAAGTTGTCATTGAATATTTTCCAAATAGCACTGTTTAGGTTGTGGATTACTTATGAAAATCCACCTGTAGCATGAGTGATGAATAATGTCATGATTGGTTATGCATTGTGGATAGGACTTGATAAGGATACAACTGCTTAGGAAGATAGACTCTTACAAAGAATACCATAAGGAGAAAAATTATCCAGTCAAATGTTAAAATGGACATGGAGGTGAAAATACTGGGAACTATGACAAATCTCAAATGTGAATAAACTAAGTTATTAACATGCTACATTACATTGTCAATGTAAATACAATAGATATCTATGAGCAGCTAATGACCATCGAGGCGGGTATTCATCAAAATTCAAGAGTATAAAAAGGTCTAAAATAAGAACATCAACATGCAAGTTTTCTTTTTAATTTACCTTTGATAACCCAATGCTTCCAATATGTCAGATACAAATGCCCAGATCTTTACAGGCTCATTATTGGTAATGAAAAATGCCTACAAAAAGTAGAGGGAAATCAAAGGTTGTACTCATTTTCTTCTTAATTTCCATTATCAATTATAAACAATATATATTTTAAGTACCTTTCCAGCGACAGAAACGGAGTGCGAGTCTAAAGCTTCTTGTGCACTGATTATGGCATGAGCAACATTCCCCACATATGTGAAGTCAGATAAATTCTCACCACTGCCTATAATATACTGATATGAGAAACTTTGTTACTTCAAAAAATTCAAGAAGATTCATAGTAAAATAAAATAATGGGCTAAAAAGAAATAGAAGCTCCTAAAAAATAAAAATCCATGTTAATGAAGGACAAGTTTAGCACAAGATCTTACCCCTAAAAGCTTTCCCTTCCTCTAAGGATGTGCAGTATACCAAATTTTCTCCCCCTAAATTTTCATGTAAGGTAAAATTTACCCCAACCCTAGTGGAGGGTAGGGACACGAGGGGAAAAGAGAAAGGAAAAAAAAAAAAATTAACTCCCTCAAAATTTATTTGTTATAGAGCAAAAGTTTTAAAATTTTACTTTTATAAGAGAAAAAATATGTCCATTCTAGAGAGAAAAAAAAAATGATCTTTTTAGAAAGAAAAAAGTCAAAAAAAAATACATTTGGAGAGAGAAATATGAATTAAATTATTTTTTAGAAAGAGAATGTCTTTAGTTCTAGAGAGAGGAAATTTTTATTTAATTGTTCTAGAGAGAGAAAATTAAGAACCAAATATACCTAGAGGGGCACATTTGAAAATAAATTATTTTTTCTAGGAGAAAGAAAATTATTGCATTTACATTTAGAGAGAGAAACTAGATTTAGTATTTTTAGAAATAGAAAAATCAAAATCATGTGTTTAGAGAGAGAAAATATGAATTAAATTTATTTTTTAGAGAAATAATTAATGTGTTTATATTTAGAGAGAAAAAATAAATTTGATAATTTTGGAGAGAAAATTTAAAATTAATACACTTTGGAGAGAGAATATATTAACTAAGTTAATTTTTTAGGAAGAGAAAATTAATGTGTTTAATTTTAGATAGAGAAAAACAAAATTTGATATTTTTAGAAAAACATTATTTAGAATTCACATGTTTTAGAGAGAGAACATGTGAATTTGATAGATTTTTATTTGAGAGAATAATTATTGTGATTAGTTTTACCGAAAAAAACAAAATACCATATTTTTAAAGAGAGAGAACTAGAAATGTGTTTATAGAGAGAAATTGTGAATTAAATTGAATTTTTTAGAGAAAAAAATTAATTTGTTTAGTTTTAAAGAAAAAAAACTAAATTTGATTTTTTAAAGACAAGAATTTCAAAGAAATGCATTTAAAAAGAGAAAATAGAACTAAATTGATTTTGCTGTCAAGCATTTTTACTACTACGTTTCACCCCATACCAAATGCTATATTGTTCATCACTAGAAAAGAAAAATATTATGAGTAACATTTATTTCTTAAAATCTTTCCCCAATAATCTTTTCACCCTAAAATTTCCACACAACCTTAGAATAGTGAAGTTGTATAATTATGTCAACTATTATGAATTTTGTGCTAAATAGCCTTTAAAACTTAACAGAATAGGACATTAGAGCATAATATAGCAACTATCAACTACAGTCAGTGTCATGGCTCCCAGTACAACCAAGGTTGCTAATACCTTATGTCTCTAGCTTTCATACTACGAAAGCAGTCCCATGCAGTGAGAATAAAAGTTTAGGAAAATGAATATTTAGTTAAATTTTTCAGATGCCTAGGAAGCAGCTGCTCCAGACTCTATTCATGAATAGACATAGCAAGATGGGAAGAATGTAGTGTTACTTCAAAGATTGACATTGCCAGATTAGCCGTTTTGTTCCCCTCATGAAATTCAAAGGAGAATGTGCATGCCATAAGATATCCTCATATTAATAAAGAGATTTATTTTAAAAGAATACAAAGAAAGAAAGAAAGAAAAAAAGGGACAAGCAAGAAAACTAAGAATTTAACTTAAACAAAGAGTGTCAATATAGGTCAGTTCTCCAATCCCTCTGCATTATTTCCAAGGACATTCCATAAAAGCCCCTGTTGCTATATAGCCCATTATAAGGTTCTTGATATCAGAGGGAACCAGTGACAGAACCAGGATCCAAGGACAGTCAGGGCAAAATATTTTCATGGAACAAAATAACATTTTTAAGCCACAAACACAATTTTTTTTTTTTTTTTTGTGGGGGCAATGTGGGGGAATTTTTTTTTGTGTGGGGGCAATTTTTAATTTAATATATAAAATTTAATAATTTTTCTTTTTAGTGGGGGCAATTGCCCCCACACCCTTCAACGTCGCTCCGCCATTGGAGGGAACTGAATCCAAGTGTTGTGCTTTACAGTTATTCCATTCTTTCTCCATCTTCCATCTTATCTTCCATTTAGCTCTCTCGTATTGTATATCAAAAGGCCTTCCAGATCTTTTCATATTTTCCCATTCATTATTTACTTATTTTATGTTTATCATTTAAAAATTATTTCCTAAACATGTCATGCGACAACTTTTTTTTTTTTAATTAGATAAAGAATAATGTATGAGATGAAGGAAAAATATACAAAAACTTCTAAGGATAAAAAACCTTAGAAGAAAGAAGGATCAAAACAAGTAAAAAACAAAGAAAGCTAATGTACAACTGGTTTTCAACCCTTTTCAAATTTTCTAAACTATTATCTTTATAAATCCACAAGACATGAGTCAAAAAGTATAAAAGGTTAACTTTGTCCCAAAAAAGAGATATTTTAATGATCTAATTGAGGAAAATTCTGGTATTCCGCTCCCAAATATACTGTCGGAAGGCCAGCAATAACATCCTTTTACTTCCAACCCTCTAAAACGTAGTTATAAAAAAAAAAAAAAAAAAAAAAAAAAAAAAAAAAATTGTTAGGAGAACTACTAGGACAAAATCATTGTCACCTATTGTAAAGAGGCAGTTTCACAACTTCCCGGGAATAGAACAATATAAAAAAAAATAATAAAAAAAAAAAAAAATTGGTCTCTAGTTTCTCAATTGATACAGCACATGACACAAACATCCTGAAAGATAGCAGGTCTTCTTTCTTCAAGAAGATCATTGTTATTAATTTTATTAAGCACCATCGACCAAAAAACAAAAAAAAAAAAACAAAAAAAGCTTTCACCTTAACCTTGGTAGGAACTTTTTTATTCCAAATGAATTGTTTAAATAAAAAGAGCTTTGGGGAAGAATAGTTAGACAATGAAAGAACGATCTGCAAGAAAAAACCCCTCATTAAATAGAGTCAAGACCATGAGTAGAATGTTTATTACCCCAAAAAAGAGAGATTTTAAATTAAAAAAAAAAACTCTCTAACTTCACTATCATTAAGATTTCTAAAGAAATGAAAATCCCCAAGAGACGATTGTCCTTCCCAATTATAAAATTTTTTATAGGAGTAAACTGAAGTCTAGATAACTTATAGAAACAAGGAAAAAAAAATAGAAAGGGGCAACTGTTAAACATGTCATGCAGCAGTTAAACATAAACTATGCATTTTTAGCTTTTTCATAAAAGAACTACTGTTAGTCTTACCTATAGATTAGTTTCTAAAAGAAAGTAAAGGAGGCCTGTGGTTAAAATAACAGGAATTATATGCTATGAGAGCATTTGATGAGCAAAAAAATTCTGAGAAATATATAGATGGCATGCATAATAATTATAGCCATGTGTATGTTTACAAAACCAATACAACCAAACTACATAAACTGTATGTATGGTGCAACTAGGAAATTCATCAAACCTTGGACCAGCCAGATTCTGCTTGTTGTACTAGGAATGATATGAAGTTTCTGTCTCCAGGTCCAAAGATATTGCTAGGACGAAGAGAACATGTCATAAGGCCATCATTATCATTAGCAAACAAGATCAAAGCCTCTGCTTGAGCCTTTAGGTCACTTAACATGTCCTGAAACTGGTTAATGGCGCATACATGACCAAAAGTGGGACAGTAAAATCAAAAAGGAAACCCTTATAAATGCTCGATGAAGGAATAAAGGATGACTTCATTCACAAAGACGTACTTTCCAAGGATATGGCAAAGACTCATCTCCATTGATAATGTCATGAGATCCATCAAAAACGACGTCTGCAGAACTGCAGTATATAAGCCGTTTAACTTTACATTTTCGGCAAGCTTCAATAACATTTTTTGCACCTGGAAGAGAAAAGAACGTACAAATTCAACATGTCCTTAAGAGTTTCTAAACATTCTGTCCAAAAATATATTGGCAGAACAAAGCCTTTACCTTGAACAATTAACTGGTGGGAAAGATAAAAACCAGCTTCATATGACTGAGCCGCATTTGTATAAAATACATCTGGTGAACCCTCAACAGCTGCAAATACGACCAGTTATTATTTTATTGAACTTTGATAGGCCAGTTACTATTTATGTTTCAGAACTTAAGAGCAAGTTTAGAAACTCCCTTTGTATTCACATTCTCCAAACAAGCATAGACTAGGAATTCTTGTGCCATTAACCATTTTGAGATGCAAATTGAAACAACCTCATTTTAATTAGCTCTTTTTTTTTTTAACTATTGCATTTTTACGTCACACATATCTCCTCAGCTTACATGAATTTTATTCGTCACACATATCTCCTCAGCTTACATGAATTTTATTTTCTTTTGGGTTCACGAATTTTCCTTTTAGCTATGGTTTGAGATACTTTGTAATCATTTTTTGTAATTATTTATGGTCAACACAATAAGAAATTAATTGACCATTCCAAACCACCACCTTAGGTATAACTTTCTAAATAAATTTTTCTGTTTATTTAAAAAAATAAATAAATAAGTTGTGTTTAGTCTCATAAACCAACTTGTTTTAGGTATCCTTTTCTAAAGTCATTATCCTAGATACTTATCATATTTTTTGATGGTCCTAAATAGGAATGAGTGGCGTAGGAGAATCCGCACAAACTAAATCAATCTTTCTTTCTCTCTCTTTTTTTTTTCCTCGATATTTGTCTCTCATATGGCCGACCCCAAATTTTGAGATAGAAGGCCTAAATTATTGTTGTTATAACCACCAGCCACAAACCAAATGAACTCCATAAAACCTTTGGAGTTCAATTTTAGTTCCATTTTTACGGTTCTGAGAATGTGCACACACACCAAAATAAATAAAATAAAAGGAGTTGAACACTACATCTTTGTAAAGGGTGGGGTTGGAAATGCTAAGTCAATGTCTTTTCACACTTAGTTACAAACACAGCATTGAAGGTGAAAATTGGGTCAGTCAGTGGGTCGACCAAAATTTGAGCTGTAGCAAACCTGGTCAATCAAGTAATAAATTTTGAAAAGAAAAGATTCTGCTGCACGAAAAGTACTGCTACTATTATACTCCTCAACAGTACTCCTTCATTACGAACTATAATCATAAACAAGCTCCCCAAAAACATAGATGATCAAGCATTGGAGCTTTGATCCCTATCACTTAAGCTTTTAGGAAAAATTGGCTGTTTTACAAATCCAAATTGTGAAGTCCCCAAAATGAAATTCATGCCTCCAACCAAAAACTAGATCGGAAACTGACAACCTTTTTTATCTCACATTAGACATTTCAATAACCTGGACCTTTCACCTAGGATGGTGTAACTTTTTTACCCCAATTGGCAAGCTACAGTAAAACATCTTTGACTTTAACAGTGAGGAATATGTAAAGGAATAAGACTAGTGAGGAAGAAGGGTCCAAGGATAGAAAATATGAAAAGGAATGAGATCACAGCAATGGAATTCAGCTGGAATAACCTCTTCTACAATGTCTTCCAAAACAACCAAAATGCTCTATGCAGTTGATTCTAAGTCTTACTTGTTTCTAGTAATTTACGTTCAATTTTTTTTTCCCTAAAAGTGATCAGCATAATTCCTAGAATGTGTACAACATCAATTGCGTATTATCTTTTAATTACCCAAAGAATAATCATCTACAATGCTAACAATTTGCAACTAATTCACTAGCTTCTTGTGTATACTTTTGATAACAGAATACTGCCTAGATGATATGATGGCCAAATTTCTAAGCAACACACTTAGAAGGATAGGCCATCCCATCGCTCAGAGATATGGGACTGAAAGACTTGCTTCTTGATGAAAACCAACCAAAGGGAAGTGGAGATGAAAGAAGATAGAACTAAAGAGATGCACAATTTTTTTGGTGGGGGGGGATTCTGTCATGTTTACAAGCTTTGATAAATTTAGACTTAAAACAACTCTTCGGGCATGGGTTAAAGCTACAAATCCTTTTTCTGATGAAACATTATATATTTGAATAAAAATCATAGGAATTAATTTTACCCTTAATAACATAGGAAGCGCAATCCATCACATAAACACCTATGGAAACATTCTCAAAATAAATGTGCACAAGTTCTTCTAGAAGTCATCAGACAAACTGCATGGTTCATAGCCTTGAGACCTGACATATGAACTATGATAGCAGCTCATTTGCACATTTTTAAGCACCATAACTTATCCAAATGTCAATCCTCTATCTGCTCCAATTTCTACTCAGCAATCGCATCCTTAACCCATTGATGGAAAGCATTAGATTATGCTCCAATTGATCAAAGAAGATATAAAACACTCCCAAGTCATAGTATAGATCGAGTTTGAACCCCATCAACAAATGAATTTTAATCACTACTTTAAAATTGCCAAAACTTTACAATTAACTCCTGTGCTTCTATTGTAGACGCAGATTTCCAGCCATGATTATCTTTTATGTGGCTGTCCCAAAATGTGAGTATACCTGGAATACAAATACGCAAGAGAAGAAGCTCATTACCACTCTCCACCCAAACCCCACTTAGCAATACCCTTAAACCCCTCACTAAACCCATAAATGAATCAATCCAATAAAACCCACAAACTTTAAGCCAACTAATTACTCCAAAAGTATAGTACAAAACATGCATAATTGCCAAACAGGTTCTAAAATCCAATCTCACAGAAACGAGCAGAAAATATATAATTTCACTTCATATTAAACAGAACTAGATGGAGATTTAAATTACGTAGCGATTCGATCATGACGACCACGAATGCGCAAATAATGAATCTCAAGCTGCGATTGAGACTGAAATTACCTATGACGATTTGAGACAAATCTCGGACATCAACTTGGACATAAGAAGCACGACCGGATGAGATGGCATTGGAAAGAAGAGAGTCGCGTTCGTCAGAAAGACAAGAGACGGGAGAAGTACCGGAATCGGCGATTCGAACAATCCAGTTTCCGAGCTCTAAAAGCTTCATAACGACAGCTTTTCCGACGAAGCCTCCCCCTCCGATCACCACGCAATTTCTAGTGTTTTCTCCGATCGCCATTTTTCGAGATTCTCGACAGAGAGAGAGGGGGGGAGAGAAATCGTAGAGAGAGAAAAAGCGAAGCGCCTTTTTGAGAGAGAGAGAGAGCGGTTTAGGTGGTTAGGCGCGGATTTGATAGAAACGTATCACCAGTTGATGAGTGTTGGAAGTCACGCGAAGACGCGAGAGTAGAAAAGGCATGTCTAATCGCTTTACCTAGAGATACACCCGGGATTCCGTACACTTGTAGAGAAAAGAGAGCAAGTGTATGATTCTAAGAGAGTGGAGTTTGAGATTCAGGGGTTTAAATGATCGGCGTCGTGATCGTTGCATGTACGCAATCGGGAAAATGATGTTGGGAGTTTTAGAGTGGGGGTATTACGCACTAAGCTAATAATGCTTACCTCTTAATTTTGAAAGAGTAATTATAGAAATAATTAATACATTTCCTAATTTTTTAACTATTTAATTAATTATTATTTGAAAGGATCATCTTTTCATTACATAAAAAAATAAAAATTAAATTGATTAAATTTTATATATAAATAAAAATAAACAAATATAAACTGATCGATAATTTATGATTTTTAAAATAATAGAATCGATTGGTAGATAAAATTTAATTTCTAAAAGTAAAGATAGATGATAGATGATAGATGATGACCTCTATGTCCAAAATGAATAAAAAAGGAAAATGCATTATTAGGGTTTTTAATATAAATTAACATGAAAATAATTTTAATATTTTAAAATTACAAACTAGGCATTCTCTTAATTTAGATTATCTGTCTTAAACAAAATATTTAATTTGAAATGATACCATAACATATCGGCCGAAGAGTGTTTTAAAAAGGCTTGAAAATTGAAAAGATGATCAAAATTTATTTTTTCATATGTGATTTATAGTGTTACACTGAGTATCAGAATTGAATTTCTATATATTTCTCATTTTAATTATCAATTATTATTTGTCAATTATAAGAAAACAACAAGAAAAATATACTAATATGAAGATAAATGCGATGCCTATAAACTTGGTTAAACCGGAAGAGATCTAATAGATAATTAAACCTTTTGACAACATAATTAAGAAAATACCCAAAATAATCCTCTTAATTTAGATAATATTTGATTTGTTATTTTTCATAAAAGATATCAATGTTTTATTCAGAAACTAAATCAGATAAAATTGTAGATTTAAAATAATGATAAGAGATTAAAGTAAATAAATTACATTATAATCTAAATTAATTGGAATTCCAGTCCTAGAGAGAAATTCTCGATTTGAATTTTACAGACTCAAAAGGAAAATTAAATTCCAATAGTTGGCATTACGTAAAAGGTTGTGAAAATATTCTTTTGGCTAAATTAAGTATAGGCCGATACAATTGCCTCAGCATGAGAAATAAAAATAATATAATTTTTTAAATTAACTTTTTAATCGCATGATAAAGATGAATATATAATTTAAATTACAATTGTAGAGGATATGGATCTCATATTTTGACACCAACATGGTTGGTCAAGTAGATTTTAAAAATTAATTTCATAAATAATAGATTATCAGTTTAACCATTTATTAAAAAAAAAAAATTTTTGAGATTATGTCTCGAATATTTGAGTTTTGAGAGAGATGCCTCGAGTTCTTGGTCTTACTGACAAATTACTCTTTCGAGAGGCATGAGATATATATATATATATATATATATATATATATATATAAATACTTTTTTTTTGTGAAAGTTTACCTTTTTAATAAAAATTTTTCCTTTTGCAGTTAAAAAAAAGGTTTAAAGTGGAAGAAAAGAAATTTTTTTTTTTTTTTTTCAAAAAGTGACGATATGAAATGGGGAAAGTAAATGATGATAAGTGTAGAGAGGAAAAGACAAAGTTGATGCTTCCAACGAGGAGAAGCTTTTGTTCGGCCATGAGCCTTATGATGACCTAAGAAGAGAATAAGAATAAACATTGGCCTTGGGTTTGGTGTACTCATCCCTTAAGCTCCGCTGCTCATAATTTTTATTTTTATTTTTAACTGATATTCAAATATCTCATTAATTTGAATCAAAAAATTATAAAATCTAATTTACAAATTAAGTCTCCTTACACTTAATTTTTTCATTTTCAAAAAATAAATTTTGATAATGTTCTTGAAATCCTTGGTTATTATTAACTCTTTTAGTTTATAGATATAACTCTCTTTTTATTTTAATATAAAAAATATTATTAAATGTATTTAATATATAAAAAATATTATCAAACGAAATTAAATAAAAAAAAATTAAATAAAAAAACTCAACCACTCGAACCAACAAACATAACTCTCTCCTTGGTCACTTCCAAAAGAGGGATGCCATTCTCAAAAATGAGATTATTCACCCATCATTGTATGCATAAGTACGATGAATTTCATTACCCTGCAGCCAGGATAGAATGGCTAGAATAACCTTAACTTTAATTTAAGTAAAATATTTTACATAAGAAATTATTAATACAATAGTACTTTTAATTTCTTTTATAAAAGAATTTAATTTTTATTTACAAAATTCTAATTTTAGTCCAAGCTTAATTTACCCACAAGTCAATGTGGAATTTCTTTGCTAATTTACACTGGAAAAGAGCATGCCCCGCATCAGTTGACCAAAACCCAGTAGTTCAACTGCCATAAATAATTTGGTGCAGGAAGAGAGAGGTGATGGAGAAATAAATTGCAGCAGTCCCATGGGCAACACCAAAAAGGAAATTACCCTTTAACAGTGTCCTTTTTCCCCTTAGGATTATTTCCTCCAGGGCCTCAGAATTTTCCTCACGGAGAGCACAGAACAGGGAGGTAGTCTTTCCAATTCTCTTCCCTCATTAAGACCTACCTGAAGAAGGGTACAACCCCCAAACCCAATTGGGAGATTTCTTCCAACATCGGTCTTTGGAATTCAAATCTATGTTTGACTCCTCTTGATTGGAAATATGCTTCACATTTATATACCATATGGTTGTACCAAATCAATGAATTTGCATCCATTGCCCATGCACAATAAGATGAATTCATGACAATTTTTTCATGCACATCCTATAGAATAAAAACACTACCCCAAGAAAAAGGAAGTAAAGAATCCCCACTCAAAAAAGGGGAAAATGAGAAGGAAATCAGATGACTAGAACTTCTCAAAAATTGTCCTTCGCCTGACGGATTACTCCCAGTGCTTGGGCGTCATCTGCTGATGATGGAATGTTCAATGATTGCCGAATTTCCATGCTTGAAGTGCGAAGGAATGGATTACATTTCTTTTCAATCTTTAGGGTAGTTGGAATCTGAATGATCACATAAAAACAACCATCACAGAAAACAGTCAGGATATTACAAACAAAAATTTACCAAATCCTAGAGTTCAAGGACATCTAAAGCTGCACATTGGACTAGCGTTCTTTGTTAGGCATATTCACACAAGTTCTGTGTCATAAATCACTACTAACAAGATCAGAGAACGCATGGTGATTACATTTAAGCTCAGCAGCTAGGTCTACTTAATAAAACCATGCAAGAGCTTACTATCATTTTCACAGCTAATCTAAAGAAGCCTCAATTCAACTCAAGAAGCCTTCCCAGAGATCCTTTCAGCATCATGCACCATGCAAAAACATATGTAGAAATTTTTGTTCTAAGGCCCAGAGGTCTTAAGGTCCTAAACCCACTTTATCCTCTTCCAAAGAATTTGACAAGCTAAGCTGGCCTGTACCATACTTGGAGGTCAAACTAAAAACCAAGAAAAGGACAAGAAAGGGGTAGTCATTGAGAGCATTAGGATGCAAGCACTTTCAATGGGAAGAATGTTGCTTGAAGATTGTGACACGCTAGAAGTCAGGGAATGACAAGTGCAAAGCCACCATAATTGAGTACCGATTTAGACGATTATGTAGAGAAATGCGACATTAATTGCTAATAGAACTCACAGATAAATAGTGCCAAGCTTTACAAATTATGTGGATCTGCATTAGCACCAGAACAGATTCCATTCTCATGATCAGGACCATGTAGCATTGCATATGAACCAAGCTGTTCACAAGTGACTTGTTATTCAGCTTGCATTTACTTGTTCAAGCTCAGCTCATCTTTGAAATGTGCGATCCCAAACACATACTTTCGGCTTCATTTAAACAAAGTGCAGCTTGGCTATTGAGGTCATGGACATTAACATACTAAATATACAGTTATAACCTTTAAAGGCACTTGTTCCCCTTTGTAGTAACAGTTACTCTAATGGTTATTAGTTTTTTTTTTCCCCTAATTTTACTTTATTATAAGCTTTTTTGTAAATTAAAGTAAATCTATGTTCAGTTAAATCAAATGAAACATGAAACAAACAAGTTGAGCTTAGTTGGAGCAGGTTTGCACATGTTAAATGAGCTGAGCCAAGCCAACTGAACCTTAGCCTTCCTCATTTTGCTCATATGCCAAGCTTGAACATAGTTGAACAAGCTTATCACAACTCCCCAAGCTAAGCCAGAAAAGCCCTTGTGCATGAACAAGCCGAAGCCTGCATGAATCGGCTCAGTTTGATTGATTTGTATCTCTAATACTAGCTATTTAGGTATATTCATAGTTATCTTATCACACTACACTGTCTGGTAAGTCTCAAGTGCCTAATTTAACCTGGAAAATGTAACTGAAGAAAGCATCAAAAATTACCGTCGGCAATCCCTTGCTGCGAAGATTTGCTACACGAGTGGCATAAGACTGGAGTTCCTCATTCTCAGGTTCAATGGACACAGCAAATTTTGAATTACTCTGTCAAAAGGAATTTTGATCATAAGAGATCTCAATAGTTTAGCTTAAAGAAAACTGAGCAGAGGATAATGTGATAAAAAAAAGTTTACCAATGTATACTCATGACCACAATATACTTTTGTATCATCAGGCAAGGAGACGATCTTTTTAAGTGAAGATAGCATCTGCAACACAGATCAACAAACTAATATATGGAAACCACGTCGAACACTTTCAACTTTGATTCATCAAAATACAAGAACAATTGTGTGACAAAAATGGAGTTTAAGGTAAGAAGAGACAACAACAACAACCAGAGCCTTAATCCCAAAATTTGGGGTCGGCCTAAGGTAAAAAGAGAATAAAATTTATAAGGCAGAAGCCCCCCCCCCCCCAAAAAAAAAAATCAAGATACAAAAGTCATGCCTTCAAAGTCCTAAATAGGTCTCTTTTAACAAATTTATCATTAGCCCAATATAATTACAAATTCCTGATTGTGAAATCTCAATAAACCCCTTCAAGAATATTATCTTCCAATATCTTCAGTTTTGCTAGCTCATAAATCATCATCAGCTGTAAACTAGAAATGAAATATATGATCAGGCACACAATGGACAGAGTGACAAAAAAAAAATGGTAAGAAACAACACAGCTTGCGCTTGACATATATACACAATGGCACTATTCTCCCCTTCAAGTTTTGTACTTACTACTAAAAAATATTTTTACTTTCTTGCTTTTTTTTGTAATTTTTATCATTCTTGGAAATCCAAGTTTCATAAATCATTGTGCCTGTTGTTTGATATGGTGCAGAGTAAATGTCCCCTGAAAAGGGAAAATATTGAAACAATGAAAACAAAATTGAGATGTGTCTAACATAAGCTTCATAGAATTCTAAGAATGTCTGTCTGAGTATGTGTCTTAACACCAACAAGTCCCTTCTATTAGTGTCCATACAATGCCCAACTTACACTGAGATGCCCATTGCACACAATCCAAGGAAAAGCTACCTACTACTTGACATTTCCAAATAAAAGCATTTGAATAAATCCACAGTTAAACCTTGACATCAATTAAGATTATCAGATTAGAAGGAAACACATCAAAACTGTGTCTACCACCTATTATGTCTCGTTGATGCAACGATGACAGTCAAGAACTTTTCCACCAAATATGATCCAGGAATTTCTGGTTTGGAATGATGAATAACAAAGTAGAAAAGTAAAATAACCTAAGGATTCACACTTAGGGTTTCTAGGAATCACTCACTAAAAGAAGATGGCATCACACCTCCTAGGTTTGAGAGAACGCAAAGCAATTTTGGCTAATAAAACTAAAATCTAATTATTCTCCTCAAAATAAGGTTACAACTTTCAAATAGATAATGAACCTAAAAAAAAAACCCACTATTAAAACCAAAATATAGAAACTCCTAAACAATTCTAAGTTAACCCAAATAATAAAGAAAAATATAAACTACAACCAAAACTAAAATTCTGAAACTCCTAAATAAATAACTACCGATAAAATAAAACCCGATTCTCGATATTTTTGAGCTACATCAAAATGATTGCTCCTTGGTAAGTTAGTCCTAGCTTTGAGCAACACAATCCCTGCCCAACAACAACCATCTAGTTCAAAACTATTTACGTCCAAGCCAAAATCATTGAAGAGAATATTGATCCGTCATCTTGTAAAGGTATGTACATGATTAAATAGGGTTGCAATATGCTATGGTCTCCGCTTTATATAAAACTATGACTTTATTGACAAACGTTAGTCTACTGAAAATGTTTCTAGGAAAAAGACTCTTCTTAATAAAATCTTTAAAGGGAATGAACCTTCCCACCATGTCTCTGAAACTAGGATTTAGAATCTTGATGTTTCGATCTTTGCTTCATCATCTTATTAGTCTTTCACAGCAAATTCACTTTTCTTTACTTGATTATTTGAAAGGCTGAGATTCCTATCAAGGTTTGGTCCACGGTACTTAATACTAATAATTTGCTTCAAAAAAGATCTTATAAAGCTCTCTCCCCAGATGTATGAGTAATGCGCAAGTGTTCTGACAGTAAAGATTGCTTATTCCTATATTGTTCTATTGCAAGGAAGTGGTGTAAGGGCTTATTTGATATTGATGGCAATGCATGCGGTTAGTCATCTCCCTTATTTGTTTCTCATAAAGTTTAGGTGTTTTTGAGGAATAAGGATGCTAAATGGCTTAGGAAATATGCACTTCTGACCATTCCTCATAGAGAATGCAATGCAAGAATACTTAGAAATGAGACTGTTGATAACTCTCTTCTTTGGGATAAGATTGTTTTCTATACTTCTTTACGGGCTCATCCATGTCAGGTATTTAATTATAATTTAGAAGATTTGAACAGAGTTTGGAGTGCACTGTTATTAGCTTTTTATTTCATTTTTAGTATTTTGTTGTTGTTCCTAAGGCTTCCTTATCCTATGGGCTTTGTACATTCTTTTGCCTTGATATAAATTTCTTTTCTTATCAAAAGGAAAAAAAAAAAAAAAGAATACTTAATAAAAGATGAGGATATGATTTTCAAGCCTTCATTTCCAAGTGCTAAGATGTCTTTCCTTACCACCTTGTTCAGTGTTCCCCTTCTTCCTCTAATTCTTCAGCAGAATTCAAATTGTACTCTGAAGCTCTTCTTTAACAGAGCATTAGAATATTTTCCTTGTACATGACTAAGACGTGAATTTTTTCCCCCTCATAGAGTCCAACCATGCATGTACCTCAAGCCTTTTTAGAATGCTTTGAATCCTGATCTTACCCAAAAAGCACTATAAAATTTATCTGAATAAATACTTAAAATCAGTTTTTCATGTCAGAAACTGAATAGGGAGACTGCAATGCTCCTTACTCATAGACAAAGATAATGTTTATAAAAAAGATCACATTGATGTAGTATCATGCATGCACAAGCAAAGGTTGCATCAATGCCCAAATTTATTCTTATAATGACCACTTTCTAGTCATTTCTGGAAAATATAATGACCTTTTGAAAAAACTTTATATGTTCATGAAACAATTTTTTGTCCTATATAATAAATATTAAAACAGAAATAACACAAAATAGAGGATTTAAGAGGAGAGAAGGTAGAAGAGCCTAGCCCTACACCCTTATAGAAAGGATTGCATAAAGACAACGATGTTGATAAAGTGGATTTTCAATTTTATTAGTAATTAGCTTATTACGAGAAAAATCAACATAAAAAAAAATTTAAGGAATGTAGAACAAAAGAAGTATGGAAAGATACAGAAATCTCTCCATCTGGCGGTTAAGACAATGTGAAATGAAAAATGATGCGATTGAAATCAAAGCATTGTTTAGAAGATGGACTAATAAACAGTATAAGAGACAGGCATTTCCATCTAACAATACAGAAACAATTATCATCAGCTTGACTTAAGGCGGACTCAATCAGAGCACACCTCTTCTGGGGTTCCTTCGAAAAGCTTGCCACATGATAAGCTGAACAGACTGTCTCCAGTGAATATTGCACCCGAACCAGGGAAATAGAAGCTAATGTGTCCTGTGAAAGGCAGCAAGGCAGAAAAGGGTAAACAAATTGTTAGTTCATGCCAGTCAACTTGAAAAAAGTAATTAGATTCAGATCACATCCCCAAGTTAGATACAGACCCCAAATCCCTTGAGCACAGTTTCTTTTTTTTCCCCCCTTTTCTTTCTTTCTTTTCTTTCTTTTCTTCTTTTCTTTTCTTTTCTTTTAAAGTGTAAGGATTCACTGTCAAATTCGTATGTTGTACATTCACAAATACTGGATGGCTAATAATATGCATAATTAACTGCAAAGTGGACTGATCATAACTGAGTGATGGACTTTTAACTTCCTAATGCCTCTGTAACTTTGTTTCATCAGGTCTATTAAACTATTGACAGAAATGCCGAAACAAAAAGAATATATTCCAATGATGTGAAGAGAGATTGTGCACACGTGCATGTGTGTGAGATGAGGAAAGAGGAGATAAAAGAAAGAAGAGGAGAAAAAACAATGGGCAAAGGAGAAAAAGGAAGACCAAGAGCTTTGATTCAATTGATCACTTGAATGACTTGTAACCCTTGCATGTAGAAATGCAACTGAGTCCTCCAGTATTGGAGGACCTAACCTATTTCGATTAAGTTAGTTCAGGTTTTTTGCCTTTTCAACATGGGTATGAGTTGACTCACCTATGCCTTTTGGGTATCAATTTAGACCCTGTGAGTATGTGTTGAGGTCTTCTTCTTTCGAGCTCTCACATTTAGTGTCAACAAGAACATAGACCCTGTGAGTGTGTGTTGAGGTCTTCTTCTCTCGAGCTCTCACATTTAGTGTCAACAAGAAGAACATGAGGTTATCTCAATTGTGAGTGTTTTTCTTTTTTAATATTTTCCTAGCAATCTCTATGCTTTCATTTTTGTATAGAACATATTCATTCTCTCTTAAATAGCCTATGTACGCAAACTTCACCTATTATTCTTAATCTTCTAATACTTAAAACTTCACTTTTTTTTTTTAATAAATTTCAGACATTTTTGTGGCATAAAGTATCAACTGTTCATAGTTGACACTCACATATTGGAATTGTAGAACCCATCCCATCAAATGTGAGCTAATCTGGGTTGGTTTGTTTGAGTCTACCATTTCTTTGGGAAGGTTATGAAACTAAATTTTGAAACCTAACCTATACCTGGTTGGTTCTATCCTAGTGGAACTAAACTAACCCATCCCAAGTTTCACCCCTACTTAGATGTGATAAATGTTTGGGCTTGAATCTTCAGCCCTCCCCGTTGCCAAGCCAATATAAACAGATAAGTTATATACATACATATAAATATAAATATATATATATATATATATGAATGTATATATTTTATAAAAGAAAAACTAAGGGAAAAGGAAGATAGAAGAGAAAACGAAGAAGCAAGAGGATGAATTCTTGTAGAATGACATGTTTCATTATGTATTCAAAAATTCAAGGTGTACAACACTAATTTATGAAGTTGTGATTAATTCTTGCCCCAACAATGTCCATTAAAATAAAGACAAAAACGCAAGCTTTGAAAGACAAATAACATAGGTACAGATACAAGACATACCCAAATCAAAATAAAGCCATAAAGTTAGCCAAAAATCACAAATAAGCTCAACAAAAGGAGTATCTCAAAATAAAATTAGTTCTTATCTAATTTCTATGCTTCTATAAACGTGCAAACCTTGTATAGGCCCCAATCTCTAAGCACCCTCTAATCAATAGTTAATGATAAATCTCATGCTATAAAACATGGATATAAATGCAATAACATTTACCACGTGATACAGTTATGGGAATATGATAAAAAATATATTTTTAAAAATCTATTAGTGATATTTATAGATATAATAAATGCTCTTTTCATTCTTTGTAGAATTTTATTTTCATTTCTTTATAGAATTTTTAATCAAAGAAAAGGCATGGCAGTACAAAGTAAAAAATAAAATATATATATGATGTTAGAGGCAATTCTCACCCTAAAACATGACCAACTTTAGGAGAGTAAGCATAAAGAGATAAAGAAGCATGGAAGTGACAAGAGAAGAGAAGAAATCACAAGCACAAGAGAGGAGAGTAGAAAATAAGAAATCACCACAAAAAAATGTGCTTGATTTGACTCAGGCAAAGATTGAAGGCCCTTTCAACAAATAAAAGGTAATCAATACCCCTCTCTAACTAGAATCTAGCATTCTCTTCCGCATCAAGCCTTTAATCATATCCTCTTCTTCAATTGATTGCTCCATCTTCTCTCAGTCTACTTTAAGATTCAAGCATTTAAAATTGGGGGTTTGAAAGGTTAAAGAGAATTTTTTTTTTTTTCAAACTCCAACAAAATCAAGCAGTTGTGCTTGTTCACAACCGTTATCCATATTGTATCTTTGACCACATCCCATCAAGTATCGTGGCTGTATCCACATGTATCCCGAACTTAAAAAATAATAAATTATGAGATATGCCATGTGGACTATCAAATACATATCAAATGTGTAATCGCACAGATCTGTGTCAGATACATGTTTGATGGCCATATATCGAGTATTCATGCTCCTAGATCTCACGTCAATTCTTGAAAAGTAACCTTATATCCCTCTCTAGTTGCTTATCCTGGATCCTGTTGTGTTTTAAGTCCTTAATAAGATGTTTCCACTGCAAACTTGTTTGTCTTGAAGGTAGTTCAAGAATCCCCTTACAGAGGCTTGCAAGTTAACTCTCTGCTTTTCAACTCGAGTCAGATAATTTTTCTTCCAAAAGAAAAAAAAACAAAGGAGGAGATTTTAAAGTCCTGATAATTCAAGTTGTTATCAAGAAAATCAGTTAACATTTATTATGATATCTATCAGCCCTCTTCTCATTAGCTGGCCATTTCATCTCTCAAGTTAAGCAATTTATTCTCAGCAGTTCTGGGATAAACAACTGACTCATTGCAGATGATTAGGCTACATAAAGCTTTGTATGTATGTGTAATATGTGTCCATAGCAAACAGAAGGATATGTTCGAAGCATCATGATAAATTCGGCACACTTGACTCTCTAGGCATATCGATAGAGCAAAGAAGTAGCACTTTATCTAATCAAAGGACTAGCAGAAACAAAGTAAAATTATTCACAGTTGACTTAAATAAAAGTTATGACCCATTAAAATACATATCTAGAAAATTCTAATCTGTACTTGAAAGATTCTGACCTCGTGTATGCCCGGGTGTTTCAAATACAAACACCTCGTGGCCAGCAAACATCCACTTATCACCATCTTTCAAAGCTATATCAATTCCAGGAATCCTATCTCGGTCAACTGCTGATCCAATTACCTGCAAGAAACATGAAGAATGAGAATTGTTACCAAGACTGCAAGACATTGCATCTTTCTGCCTCATATGGAAAAAGGAAAGCCAATCAAATTACTTCCAAAAGCACAAGAGAAAAATTCTGCTCAAAATTCTGCTTGAATAAGCACAGTGATGGATAGAATAATAAATTTTTCACCATCAGCTTAAAGTTTTTGAAGAAGTTGGTTATTTCACATCATAAGATAATCAGATCCTCAGGTCAAAATGAGTTGGCCCCCTCGATTCCATTTAATATTTGCACATCTTTGAAAGTGAAACCTTCTTAAAAATCACCATGGACTCGCATGTTGCTCCGGGGGGGCCTATTGGCAGAATTATTACAGAACTCTTCTTGAAAATTATCTAAAATCCTGAGTGTTCGCATAACCATTTCAAAGAAGCATTTCAGATCGGCATTAGACCAAGACTGCAACAAAAATAAAGGATAAGGCCTTGTCTCGATTGAATGTCACCTAGGCACAAAAATATGATTGAGACAAAACAAAATCATCAACCATAACAGTAAGTATTGGTTTTACCTTTGCACCATACTTCGATTTCAATTCCGCATTGCCACCAGTATGATCATAATGATGATGTGTATTCAATATGTAGGTCAGATTACGATTTTTCCGACTTAAGGCATCTATGACTGGTACAGCTTCGGAAGGATCAACAACACCGACTGTGCCTGTGTGAGCATCATGCAAAAGATAAGCATAGTTGTCTCTGAGACAAGGTACCTGAAACAAACAGAAAACCAAAAAATCAAACCAGATAAATATAGGATAAACTTCTACCAATAGATGTCCCATCCCATGGTAGAACACATACACTAGCTTATTAACATAGACAAATCAACCAGACTCACTCAATAACAACTGGGGCTCCCATGTGGGAGAAAGTATTTGTCATCTTGGGGAAGCCTAATTCTTCTCTAACCTCACGTCCAATTGTTCCATGTTAAAGAAACTTGGGCAAGAATATATAAATATTTCAGGCCCATCTTGACTTGAGGCATAAGTCATCGGTTCAAATCCTATAAGGGGCTTTTACCTTTTTCATAAGGCTTTTGCATCACTGATGGGCCTTTCGCCCCAATATCCTTGAAAGCCAAAAGGGCTATGAAAGCAGGTCCACAAGTATGCAGGGTGCAAAAAAATTATAGTCTAGGTTGCAGCAGTGCAATAACTATTAACTGTGTCATGGTATTCGCTTTAAAAGTCAATGCCTAACAAAGTTACCCATCACACAGGCAAACTGAATAAAAACTAAATAAAGTTAAGTTTGGAAATAAAGGGGGGCAGCAATGTAAAAGCCGTACAAGTTTCAACACCTTTAACAGATTTATCATGATTATCAGCCTACATCAGCCATTAGAATCACAAAGGCAGTCCTTCATCATTAAATCCACCTATACTACAATGGTGGCTATTGCTGTTATGTAACAAACATTAGGATCATTTGTAAAACTTAAAGAGTTCAAAGTTCTTTCATTCAGTTGGGCGCATAATCACATTAATCTTTGGCAACAACTCTGCTTCTATAAGACACTGTAGACACACAAACAAAGTAACACACAACAGCAAACCAGCAATCAAAATTTTATATAAGTATTGATACAGAAAAGTTTCCAAAAAACACTACCGATACCTCTAAAGAGAAAGAAACAAAGAGATATATGTTATGTAAATGTGAGTAGCTATTTTTTAATACAAATGACTCAACTACGCACCAGTTCAATCTGCAGTGATGAGGATCTACTGGAGATGCTACGCAAAAATTGCGAAACCCCAAGTGCTCGGCTAGCTCCTCGCAAGGTTCTATAAGGTGTTGATAAAAACCGCATGAACCCAAACAAAAATTCTTTTCTAAGGCAAAGTTGCCTCATGCCTGGCCATACACAGAGTCCACTCCTCACCTGAAGAATGAGAAGAAAACAAAGAGAAGTTCTAAATGTTGCGACATATAAAAGGAAAAAAAAAATTAAAAGTAGTGGATATTCAACCTAGAAGTAGCATAATGATTTCACTTCTAAATGTAAAATGATGAAATCGCAAAAATAAATTGATTAAGTGCTCTTCTAACTTTAAAGGGTGATGTGGGTACAAATATATTGCTACAGATTGCACAAATATTTTCTCTAGTCATCACTTAACAAGTAAACTTGACATTTGAATTTAACAACTCTATTGTATGTAGTAAGGAGTAATTGAATGATTTGCACAAAAAAATAATAACTCCAACAAAATTCAATATGAAGATCATGTAAATTTAACATCTCACAAAAAACTGGACCAAGACCCACCCAGAAAGAAATAAAACCCAGATTAGGCATAATATAATCCTGCATCCTTCTTAATGCAGAAACCAAATTCTCCAAAAAGGCTGTAGAAACCTAATGTCCCCAGTCAAAAGATGAACCCTACATTTCCTAATTATACTTGTCCTTCCCATCATGTGATAGTTCTAACGAGAAAAGAGAGTGAGAGAGAGAGATTACACCATAACAACTGCCCTAAGCCTCTACAATAAAAAGAAGAACAAATTCAAATTCACACAATCTCGAACAAAAAGCACAAAATCTCTCTGTATCTCTCTACAAACAAAATTAGTCAAACCAAGAAATAATTTATCATGCAGATCAAAAACTGGAACCACATAATATCACAAATGAAATAAACGAATTTCAACCCCCAAAAATGTGAAACAAAATAAACAGTAATTTATACTGAATTCAAACATGAGATTGTGAAGGAATCATAAGATGAAGTTGAAGAAAGAACAAACCCTGGAGGAAGGAAAAGGAGCCATGGCACAAGATACTTTAGAGATCATGCTGTCATCTGCTGTGTTCCTTTGGAGAGGGAGAGGGAGAGGGAGATGGAGGAGAGAGAGGAAAGAGAGAGAGAGAGAGAGAGAGAGAGAGAGTCGTGTATGTGTAGTGTGTTGGTGTGGTGGCACACACTTTCTGGCGGAGAGGGGTCGCTCCACCACCACGCGTTAAACATAAATTTAAAATTCCGCGTCTCTACTATTTTCACCGACTGGTGACGACTGCGTATCTCACTCGGCACGACACGTGCTCGCTTGGAATCGTCCGGGAGGCTCACTTGTTGGCTTGTGCCAAATGGCATTTCAATTGGACAAATTTCATTTTTATTTATTGATTATTGATTTTTATATGCCTAATAAAATATAATTTCTATTTTAAATAATATATAAGTTTTAATTTTGGTTCAATATTTAGTGTGACCAAAATATATTTTAAATATATCTCTAAGTATATAAGAAAAAATTACAATGTTATACAAAATTACATTTGCTCCAATTTAGAAAAAAAGTATATACTTATAAATTATTAAAATATTTAAGTAAAAAAGTATTAACAAAATTAAAAACTATTCCTAAACCTAAATCGCACATTAAATGATAAATTATTATAATTTTGTCTCCAACGATATCATTTAGTTTCAATTATATCAATGTTTTCATCATGTATACTAATAATCTGACCAAATTATCCACAATTATATATCTAAATTACAAGAGATTTAGGATTAGTTAACACTTCGAGATCTTATATGGCTTAATAATGATTCAATCACTCTATCTGCTAATCTCTATGATTGATAACATAGCACCTATTGGTAATATTCAAAAATAAGTTTGAATCCATTCGCAACTCTCTTTTCCATCAAGATTTCTTTGCCTAATCTTGATAATATGATCAAAAATTACTTACAAAAAAAATGGGTTTGCATGTTCTTTACATCGAGAAGTTAGCGCCATCTACTAATATTATCCGTACTACTTAGACCTCGAGTCATTAATCCTATCATTTTCATAACTTAGCTCAAAAATCTTGAAAAGGAATTTACAACTACTACAAAAAGATTGGCTATCACATCTTTAAATACAAGAAAAGAATCTAGACATTGTAACTCTTATAGGTCATTTCACACTTAGTCTAGTACTATTGTTATTGTTGTCACTAAGAGCTCAAAAGAGAGCATATCTCCCAAATTTTCCATACAAAATTCAACAATTTCAACTATACTCAAGTACTCTCACCTCCTCCGCTGTATTGTCACCTTAACTATTTCTTCTTCACGGTAATTGACCCCTCTATGGTTACTTCTACTACTATTCCTTCTGTTTCATATGTTGCTCATATTGTTAGTAATTCACTTATGCATATTTAAATTATAGATACTATTCAAACATGTAATCTATCATTGCCTCAAATTTTCCTTGTTCCTAAACTCCCTTTGAATATTGTATCTGTTGGACAACTATGAAAACTTTATGTTGACATATTCTTCTTGAGTCGTGGTTGTATTGTGCGAGATGTATAGACAGACGAAATCTTTGGGATAGGGCATAAGGTTGGTTAGATATTCGAACTCATCTCTCTTTGCCTTCCATCCAAATTGGTTGCTACTGCCCTTACATCTCATCACTAGCATTCTCATCATGATCATCTTTCTAATGTTAGATTGTCGTCTTTAATCTCTAGTTATTCCTATGTTAAGTTTGAAAACTTTAATTGTCTTATGAGTTCATGTTCTACGATTTTCTAATAGTGATTCTATTTCATCAGTATCTTCTGATTTGATTCATTGTGATATCTAGGGACCTATCCCTTATGACACTATGGGTGGTTCACAATATTGTATGATTTTTATTGATGATTTTTCTCACTATAAATGGATTCATTTTATATGTTATAGGTCTGAATTATATTTTATTTACACTTTACAAACATGATTTGGACTCAATTTTTTTTACAAAATTAAAACACTTTGCATTGATAATGTCATGAAATATAAAAATAACTCCTTTACTCATTTTCATGTTCAACAAGATACGATTATTCAAAAATCTTGTTTAGATATCTCTCAACAAAATTATAAAGCAAAGCGTAACCATAGACACATTCTAAATACCATTCGAGCATTTCTCATATCTTCTTATTGTCCAAAAATTTTGCGGGGAAGCTACTCTCATTGCTATTTACACTATAATTTGTATCCCCACTCATTCTGGGTAATATTTCTCCCTATGGACGCTTGTATAACTTGCTCCTAATTATGAAACTCTTCAAGTCTTTGGTAGTGCTTGTTTTGTTCTTCTTCAAGCTCATGAGCATATCAAATTAAAACAATGAACACGATTATGTTGTTTTTTAGGAAATGGCATAGAGCAAAAAGGCTATAAATTTTGGGATCCCTTGTCTCAAAGGCTTTGTTTCTCTCGACACGTGATATTCTCGAAATATAAGAGTTTTTAATACTTAAAATTTTGAAGCCACGAATCTTCTCAATAGTTCTTATACATTTGTTTCCCAATATTTCTATTACATGTTCTTCTCACATAGTAGGAAAAATAGCTCTTGTAGTTTTGCCCAACCTATGCCTGCTCCCATTGTATCTCCTTCAGCTGTTGATCCACCAACTTTTTCAGATGATCCTTCTTTATCCCCTTGTATGGATCACACCTCTCCATCTCACTCCTCTACTCTCCAACTAACTCTTCGTCATACTAAGCATGTAAGTCACCTTTCTATCTACCTTCAAGATTTTTACATTTACGCCATTGTTGTTTTATGAACCACACACCTATCGCAAGGCAAGTACTAACCCTTTTTGACAGAAAGCAAAGCCAAAAGAATTATAGACTCTCACTAGCACTAATACCTAGGACATAGTTAATTTACCTTCAAACAAGTCAATTGTTGGTTGCAAATGGTTCCATAGAATTAGACTTGAGCTTATGGTCTATTGAATAGTATAAGCCCTAAAGTTGATCGATCTGTTAAATGGTACAAAGCCCGTTTCATTGCTAAGGGCTTTACAGCCCGTCTCATTGCTAAGGGCTTTACATATGAGTATGACATTAACTATAATGAGACATTTGTACCTGTAACTTCGCTAACCTTAGTCTACAACCTCATTACTATTGCCAATAGCAAAAGCTAGCAGTCGTTCCATATAAATGTTAAAAATGTTTTTCTTAACAATGATCTTATAGAGAAAGTATACATGCAACCTCTACCAGTTATGATTATCCACTAAATAAAGTCTATCAGCCTCGTAAAGCCCTATATGGACTTAAATTGGTGCCCCAAGCATGGTTTGCCAAATTTAGCATGACCATTGACTGCCTTGGTTTTCATTCAAATTCATTTGATAATACCCTGGTTATTTAGAAAACATATCAGGTTACACTCTTCTCCTTCTCTATATTGATGACAAGATTATCACTGACAATGATACACAGGGTATCTCTACTCTTAAATCATTTTTACACCAACAATTTTATATGAAAAATTTGGGTAATCTCAGTTATTTCTTAGGTCTTGAGGTTTTGACATGTCAGCCTAGTTATTACTTGTCACAGCCAAATATATTACTGATCTTATCTCTCGTGTTGGTGTCATCGACACTAAAGTGGTTAGTACTTCACTTGAAGCCAATGCTCATCTTTCAGCTACTGATGGGAATTTTTCAGTGATAGTACTCATTATTGCTAACTAATTGGTAGCCTTTTCTATCTCGCTATCATTCGTCCAAATATCGCATAAGCTATTCACGTTGGAAGCTAGTTGATGATTGCCCCTTGTACCACTCACTTCTCTATTGTTCTTTGCGTTCTAGAATATATCAGAATTACTTCATCTTATGGCCTTCACTTCTCTAACTCTTCTGCACTAGTATTATCAGTATACTCTGATGCTGATTGGACCAGAGACCTAACTGATCTCGTTTCACTATTGGGTATTTCTTCTTTCTTGGCACGTCTCTCATTTCTTGGCATAGAAAGAAATAAATGGTTGTCTCTCACTTTAGTATGGAAGTAGATATCGAGCTCTCACTAACACTAACTCTGAGCTCTTGTGGTTATGATGGTTACTTCAAGATATAGGTGTTACCTCCTCCTTTGCAACTACTTTTCATTGTGATAATCAAAGTGCCAAACAAATTGCATATAATGACATCTTCTATAAACGCACCAAACACATTGAGATTGGTTGTCATCTTGCATGCCATATATACTTCACGGCACTATTCAGTTTGTTCTTATTTTTTAACGATCTCAGGTTTTAGATATCTTGACCAAATCACACACATCTCAATTGTTTTAGGATCTCGTTTACAAACTCAAGATGGCTAATTCTTTACCACCTTGAGTTTGTGGGGTTATGTTGATGTATATCAACATAATGTTGACGTATATCAACATAATGTTGACGTATATCAACATAATGTTGACAGACATTCATGTGTATAGCAAGATATGTTAACACGTTGACATATGCAAATATATATATATATATATATATGTCAAGATATATTGACATATATCAACATATATGTGTCAAGTTGTAAATTAACATGTATTTAGCAAAGTCAAAGAGCCATAGTTTGTATGATTGTAGCTTTGATTGGCTTACCATTAGGGTTAATTCATTTATTTGTATAGACTCCAACGTCTATAAATATTCCCTTTGTATAAAATATTATTTACACAAAAATATAGAAAACATTTCTCTCGCACACATTTCATCTCTTTCTTCGGTTATATCTCTCGTGTTTTTTTTTTTTTTTTGGTAATTGTATTATTTATAAACTAATTAAGGGTTCGCAGACTGATCTCGAATTCGGCAGAGTTTTTAAAGAGCAACATCCCTTTCAGGTTTTTCATGCAAGCTTATGGGCAGCCCAAATGCAAGAACTTTTTGTGAAAGAAAAGGATATTAAGTAGTTATTCTTTCCAACATCTCCCAGGATGGCATAAGCTTGGCTGTAGTGGAAGTTGCCACGAAGCAAGACCTTGATGAGAAGTTTGGCATCTCCCACTATGCATTGGCCTGCAAAGTTAGTGCTTGTAACCCCATTGCCTCAGATTGATTAAGGAACACACATTGGGTCATGATGGGAAGGAACATAATTAATAGAACAAAAAAGACCATCAATATAAATAGAATTCTTGGGACTTACAGAGTAGAAGAGAGAAAAGGTGAAGCCTTTCTTACACACTTTCAAATTATTTATACAAGAAGCCTTCACAAAACAAAATATATTACAATAATATGATAAGAAATGAGAGGTGTCGATCAATTCTAAAAAGTAAGATTCCTTAATACATGGGTAAAAAGATATGAGTATTATAAAGTAGTTGCTTTGAGCTGTTGTCAGGATATTATTGAGAATGATCAGCCAAAAAGAGAACATTCTCACTGATTGAGGCATTAAGAGATTGATTAAGGAGCATACATTGGGCCATAATAACACTTTATTTTATTTTTGTTTTATAACCAATTAGTATCTGGAGTCATATACAAACTAATCCGATTCGAACGCAGTCGGACTCAATTTAGAAGGAAACTCTTTTAACGTAATTTTTTTCATTCTTAAATTTTGAATCTGAGATTTGATTAAAAGATCTAATATTCTTACTCACTAGACCGATTGTCCATCGCTGATAATAATGCTTCATTTGCCATCTCAAGCAAGGTAAACTAAGCCTACTTTCTTACTGATTGGATCAGCGGCACTATAGAAGTAAAATTTAAAGCCACCAGTAGGGGTGGTATCTAGGCTTGAGGTGTAACTAAATTGTTGGGGGAAGGGGCAAACTGCGGCAGTCTAGTCTTCAAATTCTTTCACTTGCTCAATGGCTTCAGCTATTATCTATTCAGGAGACCAGCTAATTTTGTTGAACACCAAGCTATCTCTCGCTGTCCCACCTCCAGAACAGAAAGGGCGCAGGGGATGGAAGATTTATCTTATAAGAGTGTTGTCTGATGACGTCCATCAAGTTCTTCCACCATGTACGAAAGCCATCTCCATTGATAGAATTTGAGTTTAAGAAGAAAGGGGGTGTAAGCCTGTACCTGCTTAGCAAAGGGGCTTGAAAATTTTGCAATTTCAGAGTCTCTATGATAGAAACATATTATTGATATTCTACATAAATGTCACTTTGAATAATTAAAAGTCATTGGAGAAAGATTACTATTCTTTGAAGTTATATATATTAACAAAATATATTTAATGAAAGTTACATTCCTCTTTTATGTGTGGGTGAATGATTGACCTTGTTTCCACTTGCAAGACCATTTTTCCGCTTCACCAAAAAATTAAATAAATAAATAAATAAATAAATAAATAAATATATATATATATATGTATATCATTTTTTCTAGTTTCTATATTCTCTAGCAAATAATATTCCTCCATAGAATCCTATAATGCACAATAAAGTATCCACCTTTGTTTTGTTTTATTCAACATTCAATCAGTATTATCCTTTTTTTTTTTATATATAATCACAATTCTAAATTATATAATCTAGTAATCCTTTTTCATATAATTATTAATATATCATAATAAAATTGAAATATATTTTTATAAAAAAAAACTACCTGTAATATGAACCGACAAATTATAACCGTTTGTGTAAAATAATTGTTATCTTTTCGTTATAGAAAACAACTAAACTCAAAAACTTTAACAATTATTTTTTCATTTTTATTTTTCCATTTATAATCTTATGTTGTTTTGGTCAATCAAAAATCAATTGTTCAAATATGAATATGTTTTGTGTTTATAAAAGTTAAAATTAAACCCTATTTAGATTAAATGCAATTTTTAATACAAAATTTATAGATATAACAATAATTTAAATTCTTTTTACCAAGAAAAAATAATTTATGTTGTGCTAATACAAAAAATGCAATAGTTTAATGTCAACTAAACCTTGATTTTGATAGATCAATTACTCTTCCCACCCAAAAAATAAAAATAAAAATAAAAAAAGCTCCATAATCAACCTCATAAAGAATTGGAAGAAGCCATCAAAAAGGTCTAAACTTGGAGAAATTCTTTAGACTATCCATTTTTTTATGATTAAACTAGTGTTTGGTGAGCAGTCAGTTAATCTAACATCATAAAGCACTTCTATTTTTTGAAAGCTTACCCACTATGAAATTTGTTTTTTGTTTTATTTTGGCTTTTTTTTTTTTTTAACAAATTGTATGCTTCACTTGTCTTTGTTTCCACCTTGACTCCATCAAAACCATATAGATTATTATACACCATAAAATTTTTTTGATACTAATATTTTTAATTTGTAAAGAAAATATTTATCAACTCACGAGTTAAATATACCACATGAAAAGTTCATAAGAAACTATTCACCAACCCACCCTATAGAGATCTTAGCTATTGTGATTTTGAAGACAAATGAACATGATTTGACTAATAAATACTAGATTTCATGAAGGATTCAAGTTGATTTTTTTCTTAATCTTCGATAGAAGGACAATGCCTTCAAGTGGGGTTACATGGGCCCTAAAAACCATACTTGCAATAGGACCAACCAATGTGATTCATGCTACCATCATGATTGCCTAATTTAGCAAGAGGATATGCAAAGAATGTCTCACAATCCAAGCAACTATAGGACACTATGATATCATATAAATCACCAACTAAAATCTGAATATACTAATTATCTGTGGTTAGACATTTTTTTGGAATATTAGTATCTCGCATATAGATTCTTTCTAGTCCCTTAGAGGACAGCTCAAAAAGTAAAACCTTCACACTTCCATCATCCCTTTCACAGTTCCTTTATTGCATTTTCTTGTATATAAAAAAAAAAGATTCTTTCCAAATCCATGATCACTACCTAGAATTTAAATGAGTTCCTATAAAGATACTGTGGAATCGGTAGGATTTAGAATACTTAGCCGAATAATTTACATCTTATTCATAAAATGTGACGAGTTTCGTATATATACAATTAGATAGAGAAGAGAGTATGAAACTAACTCCTAATTTATTCCTAATTTATAGTCATAAAATAGAAACTAAATCAATCATACAAATCAATCATAATTACAATTATTTTCCTAAAATAAACATTCATAATAAACATTTCAACACTCCCCTTCAAGTTGGAACATAGATATCAATCATGTCCAACTTGGATAAGTGTTCTTCAAATCTGACTCGTGGTAAGCCTTTGGTTAAGAAATCCGCAAGTTGTCCCTTGGATGTAATGTAGGGTATACACACAAATTCTTCTTCAATCTTCTCTTTAATAAAATGTCTATCCACTTCTATGTGTTTAGTACGGTCATGGTGAGTTGGATTGTGAGCAATACTGATTGTTGACTTGTTGTCAGAGTACAGCAGCATAGGATTCTTATCTAGAAGTGAAATCTCATTTATAATTCTTCTTAACCATAGAAGTTCACATACTCCTTGTGCAAGAGCTCGAAGTTCAGCCTCTGCACTGCTTCTTGCTATCACCAGTTGCTTTTTGCTCCTCCAAGTCACTAGGTTATCCCATATAAATGTACAATACCCAGTAGTAGACCTTCTGTCACTAGTAGTAAACCTTCTGTCACTAGCTGACCCAGCCCAATCAGCATCAGTTAATACCTCTATCTTCCTTGAATCATTTTTCTTGAAAAAAAGTCCTTTCCTATGAGTTCCCTTAAGATATCTCAAAATACGGTGAACTGCTCCTAGATGTTCCTTATAAGGCTCATGCATAAATTGGCTGGCCACACTGACGACATAGGCAATATCAGGTCGTGTATGAGACGGATAAATTAAACGTCCCACCAACCTTTGATATCTACCTTTATCAACAGGGACCTCTCCCTTCTTATACCCCAACTTGTGATTCTCTTCAATTGGTGTATCAGCCAGTTTACTTCCCAGAAAACCTGTCTCTCTGAGCAGGTCAATGATATATTTGCTTTGTGACACATAAATCCATTTCTTTGATTTTACAACTTTCATGCCAAGAAAGTATTTCATAGGTCCGAGATCCTTGATTTCAAATTCTTTAGCTAGAACCTTCTTCATTCTTTCTCCTTCGGTTGTATCATCCATCATAAGTAAAATATCATCAATGTACACAATTAGGACTGAGATCTTCCCATCTTGAGACTTTCTGAAAAACAAAGTATGATCAGTTTGAGCTTGAATGTAGCCATATTTCTTCACTGTTTTTTAAAAATGATCAAACCAGGCTCTAAGAGATTGTTTCAATCTATAAAGAGATTTCTTTAGTCTGCAAACTATATCAGTGCCATAGACTTCTTCAAAACCAGGAGGAATATTCATAAAAACTTCTTCTGTCAATTCCCCATTTAAAAATGTATTCTTGACATCTAGTTGTGAAATCTTTCAGTCTAAATTAGCTGTAACAGAGAGAAGAACACGAATAGTGTTGAGCTTTGCTACCGGGGCAAATATTTCTTGGTAGTCTATCCCATAGGACTGTGTGAATCCTTTTGCAACCAAGCGAGCCTTGAACCTTTCGATTGAACCATCCGAATTATACTTCACTGTGAATACCTACTTGCACCCCACTGTTTTCTTTCCTTTTGGTATTGACACACACTCCCAGGTTCCATTTTTCTCCAATGCTTTGATCTCCTCCATAGCTGCTGCTTTCCATTCTGGAATACTCAATACTTTTTAGATTGACTTGGGAATTGTTATATTAGTCAGATTAGTAGCAAAAGCCCGATAGAAATGAGACAAACTGCTATAGCACATGTAGTCTGAAAAACGATAAGAAACAAGTTCTTTTTCCTTTTCTAAGACCAATAGGAATATCTAAATCCTCAACAGGTGTTGAATTACTTGGATTTTTACATGTGGCATGATGTGTAGGAGAGCTTTGATTTGATGCATCATCAAGAATTAGTGGATCCAACGACTGGTTCTGCTCAAATGTGTGAATTCCTTCATTTTCCTTTCTTTTTTGTCTCTCGTAGACAAGTAATTTTGGATTTTGAATTTCTAATTCTGTTTCTTTAGTTATTATAGTGGGTATTTCTTTGTCTGAAAGAGGAATAAGAGTAGGAACGAGTACTGAAAAGGGAGCAGGGTAAGAGTTGACAGAATTGACCAAGTTTGATTTGTTTGAAGGAAGAGTAGGAGTGGCAAATGTGAAACTTTCAGAGGTAGGAAGTGTATCCCAAAAATTCCAAAAACTCTCTTCTGTGGTCAAATTCTCCATCTCAAGTGAGTTTTTGATGAAATAAAGTTGATTCTCAAAGAAGGAAACATCCATACTAACAAAAATCTTCTTAATTTTTGGATCAAAGCACTTATATCCTTTCTTTGTTGGTGAATATCCTAAGAGAACACATTTGACAGCTCTTGGATCCAATTTGCTTCGGTTATGAGAATGGATATGAACAAAGGAGATACACCCAAATATCTTAAGTGGTAAATTGGTAATTAGGTGATTTGTTGATAGACACTTTGAAACACTTCTAGAGGAGTCTTGTATCCTAGAACCCGGGTAGGCATCCTATTAATGAGAAATGAAACAGTGAGAATAGTTTTTCCCCAAAAGGTTTTTGGCACATTGGTGGTGAACTTTAAGGATCTAGCAATCTCAAGTAAGTATTTGTTTTTTCTTCCCGCCAATCCATCTTGTTGTGGAGTGTTTATGCAACTACTTTGATGAATAATTCCCTCTACTTGAAGAAATGCCCCAAGAATATTTTTGAAATACTCACTCCCATTGTCTGTTCTAAAAATTTGGATTTAGGTTAGAAATTGGGTTTTGACCATTGAGTGAAAGTTTTTAAAAATCTGCTCTGTTTCAGATTTTGCCTTCAAGAGATATACCTAACATAGTCTAGTATGATCATCGATAAAGGTAATAAACCATCTAGCCCCTGAGAAATTTTTAATTCGTAAAGGACCCCAAATATCACTGTGTATTATTGAGAAAGGGGCGGAATGCTTATATGACTGGGCTAGAAAAGGGACACGATGATGTTTAGAAAATTGACAAACCTCACACTGAAAGGAAGAGAGATCTTTATTCTTGAAAAAAGATGGAAATAAAATTTTCAAATATGGAAAGTTAGGGTGGTCGAGTCTATAGTGCCACAACATGATATTATTTTCACATAAAGAAATAGAAAAGGACTTGTAAACTGAACTTTGTCTATTTGAGTCTTCCTTTTCAAGGTAGTAAAGTCCTCCACACTTTTTAGTATTGTCAATCATCTTCCCCGAAACCAGTTCCTGAAATTGACATAAGAAAGAACCAAATTTAGCATCACAATTTTGATCGTGAGTGAATTTACTAATGGACATCAGATTACATGTAAGTAAAGGAACATGAAGTACAGATTTTATGGTCAGATTTCTTGACAAAATGATTGACCCTTTCCCTGCTACGATGGCTAATGCACCATCAGCAAGCTTTACTTTCAAGTTACCAGCACAAGGAGTATAAGTGGAGAAGAGTGAAGAACAACCTATCATATGATCAGAGGCACCAGAATCTAGGATCCAAGGAGTTTTATCCTCGGTTAACACACTGAAATTCTGAGAAAAATTACCTTTCTGTACAATAGAGGCAGATGGAAGATAAGTTGAATTCAAAATTTTCATGAGACTTTCCATCTATTCTTTATTGAGGGAAACTAGTGAACTTTCGGAAGTTAATTCTTCTGAAGCCGTTTGAAGAGCTCTACTAGTCACTTGATTAGATTGTCCATTTTGCAAATGAGGAGGCTTTCCATGCAACTTCCAGCAAGTCTCGCGAGTATGACCAGGTTTTTTACAATGATCACACCAGGGTCTGTTTCCCTTTTTATTCTGAGTGTCGTTACCTCCATTTGAGGTATTAGAGAATCGATTGCTTTTGGCTGCTAGTGCTGATGATTCCGTTGCAAGAGTCTCTCGAGTTTTCTTTCCCAGCATAACGTTCCTTCTGCTTTCCTCCCTGTAAACTTCAGTGAAAACTTCCCGAGTGGATGGCAGGACCTCACGTCCAAGAATCCTTCCACGAACCTCATCAAGATTGTTATTCATACCATCCAAGAAAGCAAAAACACGTTCTTTTTCGATCATTCTCTTAAATATGGCACTGTCTTGTGGACAATGTCATTCATAATCATAAAATAAATCCAACTCCTGCCACAAGGTTCTAAGAGTATTGTAATATTGTAAGACACTTAGATTATCTTGTTTTGTATTCTGAATTTGCGTAGAAATTTCATAAATCTGAGCCAAATTTTCCAGATCCGAGAAAATCTCCTTTGTAGCCTCCCAGATTTCTTGGATGATAGCAAGAAACATGTACGTCTTGCTGATTAACGACTCCATTGAATTTATCAACTAGGACATGATTAGGGCATTCTTCGATTCCCAGATCTCAATCACTTCAGGACCTTCCCTCGGTTTCTGTATTGCTCCAGTCAAAAAACCGATATTTCCTCATCTTCTCATGAAAAGCTTGACCGACTGAGACTAGTGGAGATAATTTCTCCATTGAATTTGTGGGTGATGATTGATTGAGTAGAGAGATTATCATGGGTCAAGAGAGTAATTTTTGAATAAGAGGATTTCGTTGGACTAGAATCAAGTTTGTGGTTACCCATACTTGATGTGCCGGACATGATGGATTGTTTTGGAAATAATAAATGAGAAATGCTGTAGAAAAACAAAGGAGAAAAACAACAAGAAGAATGCTATGTTTTGGGACCAAAAACAAGGCAGAACAGGGCACAATGAAAATCACATAGGTTGAACAAGATAATGAAAGCTTATGACAGGATTTTGATGACAGAAACGAGCCTAAAGCTCTGATACCATGTGGAATCAGTAGGATTTAGAATATCTAACCAAATAATCTCCATCTTAATCATGGTGATGAGCTTCGTATACATACAATTAGATAGAGAAAACAATAGGAAACTAACTCCTAATTTAATCCCTAATTTACTCCTAATTTACAGTTATAAAATAGAAACTAAATCAATCATACAAATCAATTATAATTACAATTATTTTCCTAAAATAAATATTCCTAATAAACATTTTAATAGATACCTATAGAGATAAACAGGACCATTCTTAAAAGAGACAAACCCAATCAATCAAAGCAGACCAAGGGTGTTAGAGAATATGAAACAAGAGGTGAAATGACCAAATGAGAGAGAATCACAGAAACAACGGCGTTATTATTGAAACTGTTATTATAGATGATAGTGGTCATCAGTTCATCCCCATGGATTCTTTTCATGGAGATGCTATTTCTTGAAGAAAAATTTCCTGCATGATTTTGATGTTTCTTTTTCATTAACTTTATGGTTCAGGTGCAACTTCACTGTCACAACAATTATAAAGCACACACACACAACTCCCTCTTTCCCAACAGCCATCATAGCTCGTCCTGCAAGAGTAACACAAAAGAAATAGATTTGGCATCAATTGTAAATAGGGGTTGATAAGGTGGTAAAATTGACCCGCTCTATTTAAAAGTTACAGAGCATGACCTCTCTCTCTCTCTCTATATCAACTAGCATCGTCTCAGTCACATTAAATAAGCTAAAGTTCCTAAGCAACAGAAGTGTGCATGATTTGTGAGTTATTGTGCACATAGCTGATAACTTCACCTGCATATTTCTGAAGAGTAGTAATTGAGGTTCTACGGTGACAAAAAAGCACTGTAGTTCTATAGATTCCATAAATATTCTTAAACCATCTGTTGTTACTTCTTCTCTACAGAATTGTGACATTGAAAATGAAAATCATGCGCATGATGGAGACACGATGCATCAAAACAATTATTCAGCTCAGAGAATTAGCTAAGCAGTTCATTTTTTTGCAAGGCGTGAACAAAATAGAATGAAGGAAACGGGGAGTTGAAATCATGCTTACATGGTAATCTTCGAAGGAATCATCTGGATCCCGCTGCAAAACAAGGTTTTTAAGTTAGAAGACATATTTTATTCAGCATTTGCCATCCTTATACCTAAAAGCTAAAACTTTTAATGGATGCAGAGTTGGTACAAAACAAGGTTGTGGCGAAGGAAGAACTGCCATGCAATTCTTCTAGGGTACCTTCCCTGGAAGAGAATTCACAGCAGATGTAGCAAAAACCACATTAGCAACACCAACTCTAGTTTTGATCCTGAGAAATCCATAACACCGAGTTGAAGCAAAAACTGCCTCATTTTGTAAGAAGTGGCTCGAACTTTCCCTTTTTTTTTTTATTTTTTTTTGGGGCGGGGGGGAGGTCTAAGGATGACAAGGCAAGTCAACCAACTAAACCTTAATCACAAATATGTTGGGCTGGCTATAAATATGTTTTTTCTATTCAGCCATTTTTAAACTCATATCAATGATGATCTGGATTCATATTGATATTTGAGCTGCTTTGTTTTCGACAAGTGTGAACCTGGAACAGACACCATGTCTAAGACTAGCAGCAGCAGGACCCATTTGAGGCAGGTTGTCTTGTGGACCCTAGACATGATGCACTTCTACAGTCACCCTGTCTACAACACATTAGTGACCGGCTAATGCAGGAGCATGCTAACAAATAAGAAAGTTTCTTATATTTTGGTTTTACATTAGTTCTTCTTCTTTAGTTAGGTTCCTTCTTGGAAGTTTCTATTTAATTCGGTTATGTTTCTATTCTATTTAATTAGTTTAAAAGTTTTAATCAATCAGAAAGTCTTGGTTTAGAATTAAGTTTTCTAATTTGCTTATATTCATACTCTATTATAGGAATTGTTTTCTTTCCCAATGAAGAATTTTATATGGCTTTCTTTACATCTAATTATTGTTCCAACCACAATCACTATATTCTAGCCATAATTGTTGAGTTCTAATTGCTCTAAGCTTTTCCACTGTGTCAAAGGCTTTGCTCCCCGAAAGCAAAGCCAATCCCCTGCTAGCTACCAATCAAGTTTGAAAGTGACTGTCAGTGCAAAAGATATATAAATAGGTAGAATACAGGTGCGGTTGGAAGGGCAAGATGTGAACCCAGAGTATCTGGTCAGATAAGTAAGATTATGGGTGGGAACTGCAAACTGATGTTTTCAAACAAAGATGAGAGATTTAACAAAATGAGATATACCCTTCTAGGATGCCCTCTGCGTTTCCTTGCATTCTTCCTTTTTTCACCTCCCTCTCTTGCTCTTTGCTCCTCCTGGACACATTTAAGATTTTATTTTATTTATTTATTTATTTTTTAACTTTCTGAACACATTTAGAATATTTTTTTTGGGGGGGGGGGAAGAACGTGAGCAATAAAATTTGAGGTCAAAACTTAAAATATCCTGCCTTACCTCTTCTCCATGGGCCTTTCTCACTTTCTCAGCTTCCTCAAAGGCCTCTTTGTCAGCCTGAATTTTGATGGAAACATAACAAGAAAATTAAGCATTCATTTGAAAGAAGTAGGATTAGATTTTGAGGAGCAAAAGCTCATGCCACCTCTCTATTCGTGGCCCATATGTCTTCCACAACTTTTTTTGCATAGTCTGGGTCATCACATACCAAAATGTTGTCAAACACTGAACCAGCCTTCACCTATGAACAGAGTAGAGTCCAAAAGAATGCAAAGAAAACTATCAGTTATGGATGTTAAAAGAAACAAATTGTTAATGAACGAAGCTGGAAAATTTTGGCTTAGCAAAGGAACAATCTATAATCCATTGGGATGGGAAGCAAGATGACAAAGAAGTAACATAGCACATTGAGAACAACACTCGCAGTGGAAACATAACTTCTGAGTCCACCAAAGATGTTAAAGGAATGGGCATGGGCATTCACAGTTTGAAAGATCGAGTTGAGACTAAAGAAGATATGGATTCTGGGAGTGAGAAAATATATGCTTGACAGGAACATAGCAAAAAATGTGCTTAAGTCTACAATAAAATGGGACTAGAATTGGCTCGATATCCGTGTCAAGAACAACAATTCTCCAATATAGTATCCACTTGGACAATTGGTACTTTGTGAAAGCCTTGAAATACTCAACCGCCAATCAGTGGAAAATATTGCAAGACAGCTTGCCTCAGCTACAAAATGTCATCTTGAAGATGACACAATATTACTAATCACCACTAGAAAAGGAATTTTCAAGCATCTTACCTGCCAAACATCTATACCTACATATTTTATGGGCTTCAATACATAGAGGTCAGGGTCATCTTCAAAGTCTGCAGAATGCAAACAAGCAGAGTTATTGAAGTTGAACAGATCTAATGCGGCAAAAAGAAACTTTCCACAGGTAGAATAGTTAAACATCCTGCTCAAGACAAAAGTGAAAGCAAGATACTTTTCATTGTGGATAGTGGAAACAGATATTATCAGTGGAAGATTTGATTTCCTCTGACATAAGAGGAAAGAAGAATAAGAAAAGCATCAACTACATGTAAGGAAAGTAACCAAACAACAGATATACTCCTAGAAAATACCATTCCCAATTATTTTACTCATAAAAGGAACCCTTCAACTTAAGCTGCTTGCTGCTGAATTCCAGTCCCCAGCAGTAAAACTACACTATCATCAAAATATGAACGTCACTGGTCTGCCAAAACAGCTGAAGAACAAAAGTATACCTGGGTTATCAATCCATGGAATCTTCCACTTTCCCTTAAAATTGGGATTTTTGATTTTCTGGTGAACAAGCAGTTGATCAGTACTCTGGACTGCTACAGATCTTCAAATGTATACAAAGTTTACGAAATTCAGTAGTAAAATTTAAAGCACCTTAGGCTTCCATGGCCCCTTGTAAGCTGGATTTGGGACCTTTGGACGTCTCCAGATACCATCCTCTTCTTCATCCCAGTTGTCAGGCTAAGCAGAAGCAGCAGAAAGGTTAATGGGGTACTAAAGAATTGGCTTTTCTTTTTTGCCTATTCATCATTAAAGTCTAAGAACAATGGTCTACTCACACATCTGTAGATCCCATTATTTGAAAGACAAGGAAGTGAAGAAATTTCATACCAAAAGACAGCAAATTAATAAAGGAAAGCTATCTTTCATGATATTCAAACACCATCCAAGCCCAAAAAGAAAGTAGCATTGCAAGTTGGTATGAAGTTACATCATTTCAGAAACATGCCTTACTGAGCAATTAACATACCTTTTTAGCCTTAGGATCAGGAATCTCAGCTGGAATTGAATCATATCCCTGTTGCATTATGGTGGACATTGAGAATGTTCAGGAGGTGAAAACATGGCCAATAATGTGTGATGAGAAGGAAATGAAGCACGTTACCTCTGGTTTGGTGTCATTGGGATCATCAATATACTCCCTGTCATCCCACTTTGCTGGCTGTAAGAAGAAGAAGATTCATCTTATATGCTGTAAGGAGCTGAAGTGGGTAAAAACTTGGGGACACGAGGTAGTAGAAGAATATTGAGAATGCATTAGATGAGAGAAATATCTTCTCACCAACACTATTTATGTAATATATGTGAACCAAAATAGTACAGCATCACAGGCTCACATCCTTATAAATAGAATAAGTCCCATGAACAGAATTTGGAGAGCAACCTCATGTTATGCAAATGATTGGAGATATAAAGGTTATTCAAATTGTGCTTATTGTCTCAAAACAAAACTGTACCTTTTTAGCTTTTACATCTTTGATTTTTCGTGGAGGAAGGATATCCCAGTCTGTATACATGCTACCAAATTCATGCTCACGATTATCAACCAGGATAGTGTAAGAAGCATCAGGCCTAAGAATAAATGTGTAGAAGTGGGTTAATTTGTCTGTTTCACATTGTAACTCCTTTTTGATGGGATAATACTGTCCTTGATAGGAAAGTATAACATGAAGCTTTTTAGTTTGTGTTCCACAGATGTCTGGTCCAAACATCAAACTGCAAATAGGAAAGTGACTGGTGACTTCATATATTATCCAAGTAGATAACAACAAAGCATAAAGATAAATAGAAGTTCATCATGTAAACTATAGAACATGTCAATGTCAGAAACAAGAACCAAGAAAGCAAACAAATTCAATTCTAATTATCCATTGATCATCTGTAGGATATACCTCAAATGCTGTTCATAAGAATGAAAACTTGGCAAACATGGTAATGGCTTATCAGGAAGTTAAAGCCTTAAGATAAACAACAGAGTAAAGAGGCCTGAACCCATGACTATCCCAACAAGTCAGGAGGTCTAGATCCCCACAAACAAGTTCTTGGGCCAAGCTCTGGGCAACACAAGCTTTTTCAAATTTTGTTTTGATACAAAGTCTACGGCTTTTAACAAAGGAAGCCAAGATGACAAGTATAGATTTGAAGAACAGTAATTTCATTGTTCACTGTTGGTCTTCCCTCTGTGTGTGTGTGTGTGTGCGCACGCGTGCAAGCGTGTGTGTGTGAGAGAGAGAGAGATTACTTAGCTGCCTAAACCATGCCCAGATGAGTGGACAATCACATCAAAGGCATCAAAACATAATTTCTTTTATCTATGTAGTTACAGTATACACAATAATTTCAAAATTAGCAGCTCAATTTGTTTTGAACAGTTGACTCTTATAAATGTTCAAACAAAATAAACATCTTAGAGAAGTCTTTAAGAAAGAAACAGTTGCTAAAATAAAAGTTTTGGAGGCACTGTCAGATGAGGATTGGTTGGGTCTTATGTAAACAGTCCATTAGACACGCTTATTTATTTTTATATTTATTTATTTATTTATTTATTTATTTATTTATTTATTATTATTATTATTATTATTATTATTATTATTATTATTATTATTTTGAGATGTCCATTTCCGATAACCAAGCAAAGGCAAAATTTCTACATAACAAACAGACGAACCTGTAAGGAGTATCACCACCAAATTTCTTTTGGTTGACATATCCTGAAAGAAGCTTAATGTAACCACCACCACATTCAATGTCCTGCTCAAATTTTATAGAATATTGGACAACCAGAGTTCTATTCTTGTTGCTGAACTCGGGTATCTTTGCAGATATTGCAAAATGTTTGGCATCATTATATGTTTGAATACCTGAAAAAGATCAGAAATCCCTGGTCAAATCAGAAATCAACTAGTAGATCCTGAGTTTTTTCTAGTTGCAGATCCCTACATCCTAGGTGGCTTCAAATTGAAAATTGTGTAAAAGGAAAGTGAAAAACATTTGTTTATTTATTAGCCAATCTCCAAATCGTTTAGACTTTTCCTTTATAACCCAGTTTTAGCATCACACATTCCATAACTACAACATATTGGCAATAACTAGCATAATGGGACCATAATGAGATTGCCTCCATAGGTGCATGCAAGTCTCCAGCATTACAGCATCACACATTCCCTCCAGGCCCTTGTACAGGCCTTTATCCCTGTGCACCCATACAAGCTTGGAAGCCCCATAATAACCAGTATTAGGTCCCAGATTTGGACCTTCAATTCAAGGCAGCCAACAAATATGCGATATTTTTGCTAGTTTACTTACCCATGGTCTGGACAGATTGACTAACTTTTACTAAAATTTAATGAAAGAAATTAGTATCAACATATCTTGTCTTGTACAAATGGCTTTTCATAAAAATACTTAATCAGATTGGACTCATTTGAACAAATGATTCTAACAAGAAAAAGTTGGGTCAACATTAAATTGAACTCCAGCTTTTGATCTATTTGCAAACTACACATCCCATGAGATGTAATTAGGGAATATACATGACATCTATCAAGTATTCTTAGATGTCATTAGGGAATATACATGACATCTATCAAGTATTCTTTTTTCCCCCCTGATAACTTCTATCCTTCAAATGTTACATATGTGAAAAACTAAAATTAAGGTGGACAAAGGCTAGAAAGATTTGTGATTTAGTATTTCAATTGGGGAAAAAAGCATGCAGGAGAAAGAAGCAACAGATACAATCCTTGAAATGATGGCTACCAAAAAATATGTGATTCTTCCAGGAACTTCAGACAGGTCACACTTGAAAAAAGTATGTAATTAGATCACAGACACAGTAGTCAACTAAACAAGTTGCTCAACCAACTTTCACCCTTCATGAGAGAAATTCACCAGATAATCACTGAAAATAAGCATGGCAGAGTTACCTTTATCATCAGGATCTCCAGACCATTTTCCAGCAGTGTGCTTAAATGTACCAGCTTTTCCTTCAGCTCTTTTCCAGTCAGACAAAACCCAACGACTCTGCCACCCATCTTTTTCACAAAGATAAAGAATAAAGTTATGCAAGTTAGAATTTTGTTATAGCATGGCGGAATATAAATGAACACTCAGCTCAACTCAACATGGCATTATCTGTCAAACTAGTAAGAATCAACAATTGGTTTCATGATGTTCATTCAAACAAGCAGCATTCTTCCACTTTTTTTATTTTTTATTTAATTTTCTTACACCACGAAGAGAGGAGGGGGCCTTAGTAAGATGAAGAATTTGGACTTATAAATAGAACAACACAAACACCAAAGGAATGTGTGGAAGGAATTGGAGGGAGGACTGATCAGTTTAAACTACATAAACAAATGAACTCATAGTCAAACAATACAAATTGCTTATTCGCTACTTGACAATAGTATGCAAGACCTATTGCTTTTATATGTACAATATAGCCAAACAATACAGATTGCTTATTCGCTAATTGACAATAGTTATATATGAGACCTATTGCTTTCATATGTACAATATAAATATTTAAGCAAAACAAATAACTTCCATGCCATGTCCACGGCCTTTTTTTGGTTTTTTGAAAATTTTTCATGTCATGACTATGCTTCAAACTTGCATCTCCACAGCAAAAACTTATTATATATGATTTATTTTTGGCATCTTCCATTATGTTAATTGTGTCAAACTTCTGCGGTTTTTTAATTTTCTTTGTTATTTGCTTAGACTTCTTAAGATGATAACATTCAAAGCAACTCCACAGCATTCACCATACAAGAGGAAGAATAGCTCGCTACTAAACTACTTCGCTGAGCTACATCACTTTTATTTTGGCATGTAATGATTATGTAGGTCCCTTTCAACCTCCATATGACTTCATCTAGAACTATACATGTCAGCATTTCAGATGCTTGTAAAAATAAAAGAGAAACATCTTGAGCTTTTGATGTGCAATTAGAGAGACATCAATGAGAATCTTCTCCATTGAAAGTTGCTACCAAGGTAATATTTTACAAGCATAGCCTCTCAAATGGAAGTTCTAAAGTCCTCTCAAGCCTGGTAGGGAGAAACTACATTATGAGGTATTCCGTAAGATGCCAATGATACCATCTATATGTATTATGATTGAAATTCTGGTCATTACCCTTTGGGTGTGCATCTGTAAAAGGTTCAAGTGGTATACCAGGCAAGCACACTCGGCAAGGCTCAAAACCTCTTTAGTATAATTTCTAAAAATCGAATTTTGGACCTTGATCAGGGAGAGGTGCATCCTAACAATTGAACTTGAATTTGGAGCCCCAGTGGCATCATTTTACTACCAAGCAAATCTAGAAAAACATCTTCCACAAAAGCCAATTAAGTGTCAGGGTATATAACCCCAGTTCCTAAAAGGTCTTCCCATCCAAAGGCATTACAATGCTGCAATTTACCAAATAATGAAATCTGCTTGGTACTTCCACATGCTAGGGGAAATGGAGATCTCAAGTATCATGTAGGGGCAAGAAGTCACCAAAAAATGACTTTCCAGCTAAACATTTTTCCCTATTTTTGAGTGGTTGGCTGCCAGAAAATTAATGGTTAAAGTAAAATAGGAAAAGGCAAATTTCAGCAAGCCATTTTCCATGAAACAAAGACAGCCTACATACCCCACCAGAACTCTTCTCTCTTCCCAATCTTATAATAGTCATTTTCATGGGCACTAGCTATTGGCAAGCTACATTGGTATGCAGTTCCAGTCAATAAAAAATAATCATGTGTCATCCTTTTCAAAACATATTCCTAGGGTAATGCTGTTCAGGAAAATATTTTCAATTTTTTCTTTTTAAAAATATAATTTTCCATGAAAGAAAGAGGAGTCATACTCTTAGAATTCAAATGACATGATCTCCTTATCGAGAAAGATCAACATTGTCATAGGAACAAATAAATGATACAACAGTGGAGGTCCAATATCATCACTCTCTCTAGTTTTCCAACTTCTTTTCTTTTATTCACTCCCAATTTCCTCAAACAGTTACACTTCTGGGCAGTAATTTGCATACTCAAAACACTTTTGAGAAAGGTAAAGAGACCACCTAAAAGGAAATATAGAGTCTAACTGATTATCGCCAAAGTGATTGTCGTGGATGGCCATGTAAAACACTTCATAACCTATAACCTTGAGTTGTTGATGAGTTCAGTAAAGGAAATAGCTTGTGAACATACACATTAAGATATTGGCACCTTACCCGGGACTTTACTAAGGCTGTGGTAACAGACTTGCCCTACGGATAGTAACCATGACTCAAATCATACATCCATACCAAGTGAAGGCTCTTTGTGTACATGCTGAGAAGAGTAGCAAACACTAGTTCTCTCTACTCTTTTGCTCTCTCTACCCTTTTGGCTACCAAAAGAAAAAATAGACTAGTTAATTACTCATCTTTTCTTAAGGTCAGCTATGCTATCATCATTGGCTAAGCTGGGAGTTGTCTGTCTCTAAATTGGGAGGGGGGAGCTATTCATCATCCATTCACATTTAAATTTCCCTCTCCCCCCTTCCTGAGAGTGAGAATCACAATAAACCTATTGTGCGCATGTAATGGTCCGAAAACTGCGAGGAAAGTACCATGCCCTGTAACTGGTCTTCCTTAATTTTAAGAAAAAAATTATAAATAAAAAAATCGAAATTCTGATTCCTCTAGCACTGAGCAGTAATGGGTATCCAAATTTATGCCCCCAAAAAAATGCATGGAAGAGGAAGACTAACAATACTAAGTCAATAATCAAAACCCCATTTTGGGAAACAATCAGAACAATAAAATCAACTCCAATATTAAAACTGCAACGTATGAAATTAAAGTCCAATTAGAAAGCAAAAGTGGAGGCTGGAGTTTACCTTCAAATCGTTCTTCAAAGAAGATTTCTGAGGCAGAAAATTTGATCAGCAAAGAAAGATTGAAAGTAATTATTACAAGTAAAAGATGAAGAGGAGCGACAGTGAAGTCAGCCATCTGCCGGCAAAGAGCCCGGGGGGAGGAGAGAGAGAGAGAGAGAGAGAGACCAAGAAGATCACCGTTCCCGTAGGCAGTGACTTTAAATGTTCAACTTTCAATGAGGGACCAACTGTCTTGTCCAATCGCCCCTTCTTTTGACTAAAATTACAAAAGAACCACGTGTCTTGCTTCATAGAGTCCGTTGGTTTCTACGGTCCCACATTTCTATGGTCCTTTCCGGTTTCCCCACGCAGGTTCTTGCTGAGAGTGAGCTCGAGACTCTGGACCATTCGTTGACCTTGACCCACTTTGTCCCGGAGAAAATTTGATCCTGTCCACATCTTTAATTGGGTGGATGAGGAATGACATGATAGAAGTGATACGTGGATTTGAGACACGTAACTTTCTCATGTAAAAAAAAAAAAAAAAATTAAAATAATTTTTTACTTAAAAAAAAAATTAAAATTAACATCCACGTATCACGACTTTAAAAACACGATATAAATAATATTATACATATTACGTCTTAAAAACGTGACATAATACTATTTATATAAACAATACATATCATATTTTGAAAACACGATACATAAATATTAATTTTAAAATTTTATTAGATAAAAAATTATTTTAAAAACTTTTTTTTCTACGTCAGAGAGACATTTCTCATGGACAATGTGCAGTAGTAATGCGACCCGAGAATTTTATTCGGGGATTGAGATTCCTCTCTCCCTCTCTCTCTCTCTCTCTCAGAGGAGAAGAGATGATCCCACTTGTTTTTTCTTTTATATATATATATATATATTATCATGAATATCAATAATTATATTTTGATTAATCTAATTTAATTATATATAAAAATTTAATTTAAAAGATAATTTTTTTTATATAATTTTTTTATTTTTAAATTTTAAATTAAAACTTAATTAAATAATATAATATATCATTTTAATAAATTAACTGTGCATTAATGTTATAGTCGAATGGTGATGCTCAATGTATTAAATACCAAATTGTTCTTCGTTAGCCATAAATTCCGAAAAATTGCATATGGGAAAGTTGATAGCATCCATCTACCCACCTCAGCATGTGTGTTCTCTCTTGCAAATCAATGAAAACCATCATCTCAATCGAAGGGTGAGCTAAGCCAACAACTTGGCTATGTCCTTCTTTCCCTTTTTATTCGTGATTTTTCTCTGAAAAAAGGAAAAGAAATAAAATTGATACGAAAAGAAAATTTTCACCGGCAAAAGATACTAACAATACTAGGACTTTGCAGGATTAGAATTAATATATAAAACCAACTTTCAATCTTTAACTTTATGTTATTTTATTTTATTATTTTTTCTCTCTGCTCTCTTTTATCGATCTCTCAAACGACCGATCTTAAAATTTGAGATTAAAGGTTAAATCGTTTTTTTTAAAAAAAAAATTGTAATATACAAAATCAAGTGTATCAAAGAAAATTTTGTTAATAATTTCTGCTATATACACTGCTCAAACTTAGAAAATAGGAACCCTCTATAATCTTCAATGCATGGGAGCAGCCAACCAATTTAGAACATTTTCAAAATGAAAGCTGGCGGTGGGAAGTGACCCAAACTTATGAAACAAATTAGAAACAATTCAGATAGTTATGGGCAAAAAAATATTATGTTTATTAATATTATTAATATTAATTATTGTAATTAAAATGAGTATGTTGAAGTGGATATATGGTAAGATTGGAAAAGAAAAAATTAGAAATAAAGAGATACGTATTAAGTTGAAAGTAAGTTTAACAATAGATAAAATATGATAATATCGCTTAAGATGGTTTGGATATGTGGAGATGGTTTGGATATGTGCAATGAGAAAAATAAAAAACGTATCAATTAGGAAAACCGAGAACTTAAATATAAGAAATTTAGTAAAGTGTCAAGATAGACCGTTGAAAATTTGGATACAAATTATTCGTAAATATATGATAGTTAAGGGTTTAGCTGAAAAGATGACTTTAAATAGGAATAAGTGGTATAAGAAAATTCGAGCAAATTAGACAATCTCTTCTTTATCTTTTCTTTTAAAACTTTTAATTATATATATTTTTTCATCTATCCTATATTTGTCATGGTATTGTTTTCTCTATTTTTTATCGTATTATTGTTTTCTCTATTATCTATACTATATTTATCTCGTAGATGGATATCCACCAAAATATGGGATTAAGTTCTAGGTTGTTGTTGTATTAATATTAATAATATTGATGTAGACTAAGAATTAGATATTTATATTAATATTAATTCCAAATTGACCCAAACTTGCAATGTACTTGAAAAATTAGAAAAAAAAAAAAAAGGAATTAGATATTATTGAGTAAGTTCCACAACAACAATTTTTATGCATAATTCAATTAAAAAAAAAAGATTTGACGGGTAGAAAAGGTGAAAATCTGAGACTAAATTCCTAATATTGTATACCAAGATGAGTACAACAGGTGCGAAGCAAATCTTTCAAGGACACGCTTTGCATAATCGAATCCTTAGAAGACTCCCATTGTGAAAGACTGAAAGCAGTTTACGGTGGAAAATAATAATAATAATAATAATAATAATAATAATATTAATATTAATATTAATAATAAATTCTTAGGATTCTGATTCCCTATGGAGTGCAACATGAAAAAAAGGAATTTTCAGCAATCAGTTGTGCAGAATGAGCATCTAATATTTGGCTTTTACGCTTTTACCTCTGTATATATCATTTGAATAGTCATCTAAGCTAATGCATGTTTGTGCCATGGAATTAGTACCTCAAGCCTCCTGCATAGCTTCTGCAGCAGCATTTTGTGCAGTATCTCTGTGCTTCATTAGTTCCTGAAATGGAAAAAATGCAGGAATATTTAGTAACCCCAAAAGATTGCAGAATAATTGTGAAACATCTGCATATACATTAAAGAATCAAAACTTGATGAGAATACACACTATCAACCCATACCAGGGCAAAGCTCATTTATTGCACTCCATTTTGCAGAATAGAAGCCGACCTTTCCAAGTTATACAAATTGAGATGGGAGTGAAGCCCAAGAAACAATTCCATCTGTCAAACTTTTATTACCCATGGAAATTTTCACCAAGTTCCCAGGGAATCCATTAGCTCCTGATGATGATTGCTTTCCAATGCAGGTTCTTAACTTGCTTTGACTTATCACGATCCTCAGGTTCTCCATTTGCATTTACTTTCTTTGTTGACATCTGAATCTTACTATCCTCTTTCATTGATTTTGCAGAAGTTTGAACTTATTCAGTCTTAAGGCAAAAGAATATAAACAACTATCCTAAAAACAAGAAAGGGAAAAAAGACAATAAAAATTTTTCGGCAATAGACTTACTGAAGAACTCGTTTGGGTTTTTTCATGTTTGCTGGCCTTCCATTTGGAGCTTTCCCTTTCCCTTCACATCCACATTTCCTTCCCAGCTTTGTCTCAAAGCCTTTGGCCCCAAATCAAACCCATGAACCACATTTCACTGATCTACTAAATGTTGCTGATCTCTTATCCAACATTTCCACCTCACCATTACCATTTGATCTAACGGGTGCAGATTTCTGTAACATGACTAGCTATTAGTTGGTATTTTTGCAGTTGTACTTTCTTTGAAGGCCTAGACTATCTGCCCACAACTTCTTGCATCTACAAGATTTCAACAGAATAGAGTCCCAAACAGAAAAGGAGTAGAAATCAATTAATTTAAAAGTAACAAAGCATCCACCACAGATGGGCTGTGCAGATGTTAAGGAGAACCAGTTTTCACCCTTCTCAGTATCAGTAACTTCACAAGATTTCAACAGAATAGAGTCCCAAACAGAAAAGGAGTAAAAATCAATTAACTTAAAAGGACCAAATCACCAACCACAGATGGGATGTGCAGATGTTAGGGAAAACCAGTTTTCACCCTTCTTAGTATCAGTAACATCTTCCTTTCTGAAATTAAATGACAGGGAAGAATTAAGATTAGTGCAAATAGGGAAGACCTCTAAGAAACTAAGAAGACTTATTCCAACAAATGATGAGGACTGGAATACGCATTTATCATCTCCACCAAAGTACAGGTAATGTTAGCTTAGTAGTGAATTAAAAAAAAAAAAAAAAAATCAATTAACCTGGTGGAGTTCCATGAGTTCCTGGAGACAGTTACTCAGCAGAATCTTCTTTATGCAAGCTTTTCCTGCAGGAAGATGTGAATTCAACATGTTAAAATCTAATAAAAGAACAATTCATACATTGAAATTGTCCATGAGAAGAGCAGACATCAGCTGTTAATAAGAGATACTTTACAGCTGTACATACTGCGCACTCTTGACATCTTTTTGTCACAACCAACATATGAAGAAAGGCACATACTGCTTGATGACTATTAAAAGACTAGTGCCTTACTTTTAATTTTATTAAGTGCTACTAGGTATTGAGCTTCTTTCATTAGCCATGAACAGGTTTAAAATTATCAAAATTATCATGGCCATGCAGCATAAAATGAACGCACAATGGTACTTATCAAGTTAGAATGTTTCAAACCTCGACTATGAGGATCACATAAGAAGAAAAACTTATGCACGGCCATGCGACAATACATCTGAACAAATGTTGCAGGCATATCCTGTAATTGTGAAAGATTAGGAATTAGACCTCGCACATATGTCTCCATTTCCTGTAGATACATAGAATTGGATAATTAAGCATTAAGAAGCAGAGACAAATTTCAGTTTGAAAGTAAACAAGGAAGAGAATGCATATTTTGTTGCAACAGAAATAGGAAACAAATCTCAATTTTGGTATCATAATCTGGATAAGAGACTTCAAACCAAAGCTTGTTCATAGATCAGCATTTGTTGCCTGAGGACAAGGTTGTGTATTTGCTTGTGTAATCTGGATAAGAGACTTTCAAAATTCAGTTTGAAAGTAGACAAGGAAGAGAATGCATATTTTGTTGCAACAGAAATAGGGAACAAATCTCATTTTTGGTATCATAATCTGGATAAGAGACTCCAAACCAAAGCTTGTTCATAGATCAGCATTTGTTGCCTGAGGACAAGGTTGTGTATTCGCTTGTGCCGAATTTAACCCTGCATGGAAGTCAATACCTCTCACAATGTACCCTTATCACCTGGAAAAGTCGGTTGGGAGAAAAATACTTTACCAAGAACCTGAAAGTGGGTTAATGATGGTCAATAATATGTGGCTGATGCAGCAGATTTATGGAATACTCCCCCGGCAGCAGAATTTAAAAGATTAAACTTCTAATGGTCCCAATTTTATTGTCCCTATAGTAAATATAATTTCATGTATGCGGCCGTGGAAGAAGAACAAAATATTCTCATCAATCCTTCTTTTTGGAAACAATTCAAACTGCCCCAAAACCTCTCTTAGCGATGATTATAACATTATCCTAGAATAACAAGGCATCTATCGTGCCTTTCCTGGTACTTCTTATTTTTATCACTTGCAAAATAAAATGCATGTGACAAAAGACAGAAGATATTCTTAGAAATGTGAGGCCATAAGGAGAATCACCTTGTACGTGGGGTTGAAGAAAGCCGTCCAAATCCTCATCAAGCTCACTCATATCAATTCTGCTTGGGTCACTGAAACCTGGACAACAATGAACAAGTTGGTCACAAGGCTTCCTCTAACATCATCTTGGGCACACAAACCAGGAATGGACATTCAAATCAAAACAAATACAAATAGCAAGGTTTACCATTACTATACTTGCAGGATAAACTAATTATGGTGGTAATCCCAATCACTTGAATAAATATAACCTAGCATTTTTCTTATATGTAAATAAGGTACAAAGAAAATACATTACTGATCAAGCCTTGTAAAGAATGGGAGAAAAAGAAAGACACGACCCAAAAGGCAAAGCATGCCAAGACGGATACGGTGCAAATAAAGGAAAACTAAATCCATCTTTCCATCATAATAACCTTGGGAAGCCAATTCTACCAACTTTCTTCATTTTCTTTTCAAATTAAACATGAGATAACACATTAAAAAATGGTTTCTAGGGGCCGAGAAAGAAAAATATATATATATATATATATGTAAACACCATAAGCACCAAAATAAATATTAGAAACAAGTAAACACATCATACACTCCAGTGGAATATGAAGCAATAATAAGCCAAAGAACAGGCACGATGCACATCACATATAGGTAGAAAGGAAGACTGGCAATTCTTCCAGATTCATCCTTCTCAAAACTTCATAAAATTTGAAGGGCTGACAAGGCAGCGACATTTTGGTCCTATTTTCTCTGTACATACTGAGGCAATGTGACAAACATCGTCATAATTTATCTACAAGTTGAAAAAGAAAATCAGCATAAAAAAATGATTTACGAAAATATTTTCTTTTTTTATCAAACAAAGAGCTACAACAAAGAGTTATCAAACAAAGAGTCAGAAATTGAAAAGAACTAAAGAAAGGCAAATGAATAAAAATAGAAAAAAAAATACAACTATTTTAAAGCCTAAGAACTCAACATAATGCTATACATCTAACAAATTGCATTGCCTAGTATGTTCAGAGCAATTATTATGAAAAATTTCTTATCATGGAATTATCATGATTAAATCGATAAATCAACCAAGTGCATGATCCAATTTTTTATAAAATTATCATAGAAGAAATTTTTTTCAAAACAACACATTGGAAATGGTTATAAAAATTCTTATCCATTAAATCAAGATAATTAAGAATAACAAGGCATCTTAGAATCCAAGAAAATAGTGCTTCTAACTTAACTAGCTTTGTATTGGATCATTCAAATGCAACACTCCAAATTTAAAGATGTCAAACAAATAATTAAGATTTATTTCCTAAACAGTATATAAATTTGTATCTTTAATGGACTACGATAAAAAGAAAACTCTGTAACTATTCATTTCTATGTTCCCCCTTTAGAACATTAATAAGCAAGAAGTTCAAGATGAGTCAAAGTTTTGACCACTGCCTCCAATTTCAACAAAAAATTAACCAACATTAATAACACAATTTTCAGCACCATGAAATTAAAAAATAATAATAATAATAACCAACAAAAATATGCATACATGCAAGAGAGTATACTGTAGGAAAATTCAAACCTTTTCATCTCCAGTAGCATCATCAATAATAACACGTTTTTCCCATAAGCAAACCCACATTTGAAATGCAAACTTGAAAAAAATGTAATATCAAACAAAATCAAAACAATAATCAAATTAAGTTCCCACACCACAAATCGATGAACATGTCCTCATCAATCTGAATTTATAACAGATTCTCCTAAAGACAAAGTCAATGTGATCTTTTATTTTCACGCACAAGGCTCCAACTACATTGAGGCCTATGGAGTTTCAGATATATGCAGCCCTGGTTGTGTTTTGAGTTTTGAACTATGACCCCAGTCCCAATGGAACAACTTGACAGTTGCACCAAGGCTCTTGCTTACCCTCTTGGCAGACCAACTCTGTTTTGGCCATCAAATGAGAATGAATGTTTAATGGGATTAAAACCCTGCCATCCATGAACAAGGTGCTCTAAACCCACTTATCCAATTCAAATTATTCATACAATATGAAGTAGTGGCTGCATGGATTGGTTTCTAAATTTTTTCTCCCATGTACGCACATACTTTATGTATTCAAATGGTCTAACATGTTTGGTCCATATACTTGTATAAAGCATAGATAAAATAGAAGTTTCTTCCTTTTTTCAATGATGTCCCAGGAACCAACACCCATCTGTGTGTTCCATCCAAGTTAGAAGTAGAAAACTTTTTAATGTTTATACTATATAGCATTAACATTAAGATGCAGGAATTGATTACAAAATAATAATAATAATAATACTAATAATAATAATAATAATACAACAACAACAACAATCTAAACCTACTGTCCCAAAATTTGGGTCTGCCATAGGAGAGACAAATAATAAAATCGTAAAAAAAAAAAGAAGAAGAAGAAAAAGATTTAGCATGTGCGGATTCTCCTACGTCACTCATTCCTATTTAAAACTATCTCCTCAACTAAATCCATCACTATCATATCCTTACGAATGCATTACATCCAAGTTTTCAATGGTCTACCTTTACGTTTTATTAATTCTCCTATATTTAAGTTATATACCTTCCTAACAGGTGCGTCATAGGCATTCGCTGCATATGTCCAAACCATCTCAAACGGTATTCTTGCATCTTGTCTACAATTGAACTGACTTCTAGATTATTACGTATTTCATCATTTCTAATTCTATCATTTCTAGTTTTACCACACATCCACCTAAACATTCTCATTTCAGTTACAGTCATTTGTTGTTCTTGTTGCTGTTTAATGACCCAACATTCAGTGCTATATAATAGAGCAAGTCTTACTGCGGTCCTATAGAATTTTTCCTTTAAATGCAATGGTATCGTACGATCACAGAGCACTTCGGATGCTTTTCTCCATTTCATCCAACCCGCTTGAATTCTATTATTGACATCTCCATCTATATTGCCATCATTTTGGATGACGGAACCAAAATACTTCTCTTCCTTCCAATCTAATCGTTTCTTCATTATCCTGATGGTTGTTGCTAAACTTACACCTCATATATTTAGTTTTAAATCTACTTAATCTAAATCCTTTAGATTCTAACGTATTCCGCCATAACCCTAATTTAGTACAGATACCCTCTCTAATTTAATACTAATACTAATAATAATAATAATAATAATAATAATAATAATAATAATAATTGGAGTGGACAAGAAAAAAAATGGAAGCTCAGCAATCCCAGCTGTGCAAAATTAGATATCAGAATAAGCATCCAATGTATGGCTTTTACCACTGTATATATTGTTTGAATAATCATCCAAGCAGGTGCATGTTTGCGCCATGGAAGTAGTACTCCAAAAAAGGGAATAAGATCTCAGTGGCAGAAGCCTCCTGGCACAGCTTCTACAGCAGCATCTGTGTGCTTCATTAGTTCCTGCAATGGAAAAGATGCAGGAATATTTAGTAGCCCCAAAAGATTGCAGAATAGTTGTGAAACATCTGTGCATACATTAAAGAATCAAAACTTGACGAAAATACACACAATCAACCCCATACCAAGCAAAGCTGGTTGATCCAAACTCCTTTTTGCAGAATAGAGACTGCAATAACTTTCCAAGTTTCACAAACTGAGATAGGAGTGAAGCTCAAGAAACAACTCCATCTGTCAAACTTCATTAACAATAGAAAATTTCACCAAGTTCTCAGAGGTTCTTGACTTGTTTATCATGATCCTCAGGCTATCCATTTGCAGTTTCTTTGTCGACATCTGAATCTTATTATCCTTTTTCATTGATCTTGCACAAGTTTGAACATTATTCAGTCCTAAGCAAAAGACTATAAACAACTATCCTTAAAACAAGAAAGGGAAATGACAATAACAATTTTTTGGCAATAGACTTACTGAAGAACTCAGTGGTTGGGTTTTTCATGTTTGCTGGCCCTCCATTTGGAGATTTCCCTTCCCTTCACATCCACATTTCCTTCCTAGCCTTTTCTCAAAGCCTTTGGCCCCAGGTCAAACCCATGAACCGCATTTCATTGATCAACTAAATGTTGCTGATCTCTTATCCAACATTTCCACCTCACCATTACCATTTGATCTAATGGGTCTAGAATTCTCTTTAACATAACTGACTATAGTAGGTGTTTTTGCAGTTCTACTTTCTTTGAACGCCTAGGCCCTCTGCCCACAAATTATCGCGTCTATAAAATTTCAACAGAATAGAGTCCCAAACAGAAAAGGAGTAGAAATCAATTAACTTGAAAGTAAAAAAACACTCACCACCGATGGGCTGTGCAGATGTTACGGAGAACCAGTTTTCACCCTGCTCAGTATCAGTAACCTCTTCACTTTCCAAAATTAAATGACAGAGAAAAATTAAGGTTTGTGCAAATAGGGAAGACCTCTAAGAAACTAAGAAGACCTATTCCAACAAAGGATTGGAATATGAATTTATTATCTCCAACCAAGCGCAGGTAATGTACACTTAGTAGTGAATTAAAAAAAAAATAAAAATAAAAAAAATCAGCAATTAACCTGGTGGAGTTCCATTAGTTCCTGGAGACAGTTACTCTGCAGAATCTTCTTTATGCAAGCTTTTCCTGCAGGAAGATGTGAATTCAACATGTTAAAAGCCAATAAAAGATAAAAGAACAATTTATACATTGAAATTTTCCATGAGAAGAGCTGACATTAGCTGTTAATAAGAGATACTTTGCAGCAGTACATACTGCATTCTTGACATCGTTTTGTAGCAACCAACATACAAAGAAAGGCACATACCATTTAATGACTTCTAAAAGACAACTAGAGCCTTACTTCTAACTTTAATAAGTGCTCCTAGGTATTGAGTTTCTTTCATTAGCCATGAACAGGTTTAAAATTATCAAACTTATCATTGCCACACAACAGAAAATGAATGCACAATGGTACTTATCAAGTTGGAATGTTTCAAACCTCACCTATGAGAATTACAGAGGAAGAAAAACTTGTGTGCAGCCATGTGACAATACATCTGAACAAATGCTGCAGGCATATCCCATAATTGTGCAAGATTAGGTATTACACCTCGTATATGTGCCTCCATTTCCTGTCGATACATAGAACTGGATAGTTAAGCCCTAAGAAGCGGAGACATAATTCAATTTGAAAGTAAACAAGGAAGAACATGCATATTTTGTAGCAACAGAGATAGTGAACAAATCTCATTTTTGGTATCATTATCTGGGAAAGAGACTTCAAACTAAAGTTTGTTCATGGTTCAGCATTTGTTGCCTGAGGACAAGGTGGTGTATTTGCTTGTGCTTAATTTAACGAAGCTATATTCCCTAGGAAGCTGTATGGAATTCAGTACCCCCACTATGTATCCCATTCACCTGGAAAAGTCTGTTGGGAGAAAAATTCTTGACTGCTGTGTAAGTGGGTTAGTGATGGTCAATTAATGCTAGCTTTTCGAATATGTGGTTGATACAGCAGAACTAAAAGATTTGGCTTCTAATGGTCCCAATTTTATTGTCCCTGTAAATTTAATTGTATGTGGCCCTGGAAGAAGAACAAAGTTTTCTCATCAATCCATCTTTTTTGGCAACAATTCAAGGTGCCCCAAAACCTCTCCTAGCAATGATTATAACATTATTCCTAGAATAACAAGGCATCTACGTACCTTTCCTCAGTGCTACTTATTTTTATTGCTTGCGACAAATAAAAGAAGATATTCTCAGAAATGTGAGGCCACAAGGAGGATCACTTTGTACATGGGGTTGAAGAAAGTCATCCAAATCCTCATCAAGCTCACTCGTTTCAATTCTGGCTTGAGTCACTGAAACCTGCACAACAACAAACAAGTAAGTCACAGGGTTTCCTTTAACATTTTATTTGGCACACACCAAGAATGGACATTCAAATAAAAACAAATACAAAGAGCAATGTTTACCAAGTTGCTGGATAAACTAATTATGGTGGTAATCCCAAGCACTTTGAATAAGTATAAATATAACCTAAAATTTTTCTTATATGTGAATTAGGTAAAAAGAAAAAATAGTACTGATCAAACCTTATAAAGAAGGATAGACACGAACCAAAAGGTAAAGCATGTCAACATGGATACAGTGCAAATAAAGGAAAACTAAATCCATCTTTCTATCATTATAACCTTGGGAAGTCAATTCTACCAACTCTCTTCATTTTCTTTTCAAATTAAATATGAGATAACACGCTTACTAAAAAATGTTTTAAGGGGCTGGGAAATAACCCCTTAAGCACTAAAATGAATATTAGGAACAAATAACACATCAAACACTCTAATGGAATATGAAGCGATAATAGGACAAGAACAGCTACTGTGTGCATCACATATAGGTAAGAAAGGCGGAATATCAATTCTTCCAGATTCATCTTTCTCGAACTTCATAAAGTGTGAAGGGCTGAAAAGCATGACATTTTGGACCTATTTTCCCTGTGAGACAAAAATCTTCATAATTCATCTACAAGTTGAAAAAGAAAATCAGTATCAAAAAATTATTTACAAGAATATTTTTTTTTTATCAAACAAAGAGTTACAACTGAGAGAGGTATATAGAGTGGTTAAACATTGAAAAGAACTAAGGAAAATTAATTAAAATAGAAAAATATGCAATAACTGACAAGCCTAAGAACTCATCACAATGCTATGCATCGAGCAAATAACACTGCTTCAGTATGTACAGATCAATTATGATGGAAAAATTCTTATCATGGAATTATCATGATAAAATCAGAAAATCAACCAACTGTATGATCCAGATTTTTATAAAATTATCATGGAAGAATTTTTTTTTTTTTTTTTTTCAAAACAATGCACTGGAAATGGTTTTAAAAATTCTCATCCAACAATTAATGTTTCTCACAACCAAATTATTCCTAGAATAACAAGGCATTTCAGAATCCAGGAACAACTCTTCAAATTAAAAGAACATCGAATAGATAATTAAGATTTTTTTTCCCTAACCATTATATAAATTTGTATCTTTTAATTAAGTATTTATTTTTATGGTTTTTTCCTGAAGAACATTTAATTAGCAAGATGTTCAAGATGAGCCAAAGTTTTGACCACTTCCTCCAATTTCAAAGATCTGAAGCATCACTAAATATTATAAAAAAAAAAAAAAAAAAAAAAGAAACACCAATAACAACAAAAATATACATACATACAACAGAGTACACTGTAGGCAAATTCAAACCTTTTCAGCACCAGTATCATCATCAATAACACAATTTTCTCTTAAGCAAACTCACAATGCATCCTGATTGTTTCTGCACATTTGAAACGTGAACTTGGAAAAAATGTAATATCAAACAAAATCAGAATAATAATCAAATAAGTTGTCAAACCACAAATTGATAAACATGTCCTCAACAATCCGAATTTATAACAGATTCTTCAATGTGATCTTTTATTTTCAGGCACAAGGCTCCAACTACATTGAGGCCTATGGAGTTTGAGATATATGCAGCCTTGGTTGTGTTTTGAGTTTTGAACCATGACCCCTCAGTCCCAATGAAGGAACTTGACAGTTGCATCAAGGCTCACACTCACCCTTATTTAGAAGTGGCCGCATGGATTGGTTTCTTATGGGACATAGCACTAGGCCCAATTCGAAGGGTCAGTGCTTGAACGGCCCACATAGGAGGTCCACAAAGGACAGCTACCAACCGATGAGCAAGCACAAATAACTATTCTCCATGACCATTCGACTAATCTACCGAGGGGTTCAGTCGTCCCACCTTTCAAACACAAGGCCTTAGTCGCCCCGCTTACCGAACGAGATTTATCAAGTGGGTGGGAGTAATTTCCCCGATCGGATATTCGGCCACTGGCAGCAAGCCCCGAAGGTTCCATACCAACCAAATGACTAACCAAAGGCCAACGGCCTTATTGATCCTTAAAAAAGGCCGGATCACCCCAACGACTTTTATTCTCCACTTAAGAACAGCACCCCTGGGATCTTTTAATTAAGAAAATGATCTCCCCAAAAAATGAAAGTTTCCATACGATAAAGATCACGATCATTTCGGAATATTAACTCCCGAAATTTTCGGATCGACTCAATAAGGGAAGTAGGGTTAAAACACCCCAACAGGACTCTCGCAGGTATAAGATACGCTCAAACGCTCCAAATCAAGTACGCTCTCTTAACCTTACACATTTGGCACTCTAATCATAGGGAATCTCTCCCTCTTTGAGCTCTCAATCTATTTCTCTTACATTCGAAAACCGCTCTTTCTGATTTGAACGTCGGAACCTCCCCCGCCAAAACACTCTCTAGCGGCTTTTACAGTTTTCACATCCTATCGACAGCAACCATTCGAGTCAATAAGGAGCCGGTATCTGTGAAGCCGTATCTCACCTCTCCAAGAGATTGACGCCGTCCGTGGGAAACAGATTGGAGCAACTTCCGTAGGTCTGACAACCATGCCTCCAAGAGCCAGAACATTCTCGAAGGCCTTCCCCACTGTAGAAGGGCGCACCCGTATACCCATCGAACCTATCCTCCCTCCAGCACCCGATCACTCAACTCATGATCGTATGGCTTATCCCCGACCATCCCATCCGGAGCAAGTCTTATAACCTGCGGCTCAAGAACAGCCGGTCGTGACTCCTATGCCAGAACAGGGGAGCCATCCCCAGATGAAAAAACTGGAGTCAAAACTCCAAAAAATGAGCAAACAACTAGAGAGACTCATCCGAGCCCTTGGGCCAGACGACCACTAATCCAGAACGGACTCTGAACATGAACGTCCATCGAGATGAGTACTTCCTGTGAACTAGGAGTCATCAGTGACCTCTCGTCACGACCCCGAGGATCTGAAAAAACAAATCGAGCAGCTCGTAGCCACCGAGCTTAAAAGGGCAGACGCGAAGAATGAGGAAGATCCCCTCCACCCTTCGGGAGTATCGCCCTTCGATCCAAAGATTTCTCTGAAACTGATGCCAAGAGACGTCCTCCTACCACCCATGGAGCGATATGATGGAATGACTGATCCTCGCGACCATGCACTTCATAGCAATTATGGTCTCTAGAGACCTGTCGGCTGCAACGATGTGCAAGCACTTCTCCACCACACTCAAGGACAATGCCCTGGTATGGTTTATTTCTCTCATGCCTTTCAGTATCAAGAGTTTCACCCAACTCGACAATAGTTCGAGACTCATTTTATAATCAGCCGAGAAACCAAACGAAAGTCCACTTCTTTGCTATCGTTACGACAATGGGAAGACGAGTCTTTGAAAGATTTCCTGAAGAGATTTAAAATAGAGATGTTAAAGGTTCCCGCTCTAGACCATTCCATCACATTAGCTACTCTCCGAACGAACTTGCTCTCCTCCGACCTGAAGGTCTCCATCACGAAGAAACCCCCTGCAACCATCGAAGAATTTTTTCCCGATCCGAGAAGTACATTGCGACAGAAGAAGTAGAGGCATTCGATCAACGAAAAAACAGTCCTAGCAGAAAGGAACGCAGTCGATCGCCTCGCCACCCTTCTCCGAAGAGGAGCAAACCAGGGGATCCACCCTCACGAAAGTTCAATGTCTACACTCCGCTGAACGAGATCCCAAGCCGGGTCTTATATCAAATCAAAAACAAATCGTACGTTAGGTGGTCCCCTCGTTCCACAAAGGAAGACCCCAAGAAAGATAAGTCCAAGTACTGCTACTTCCATCGGGATTACGATCACATAACCGATGAGTGCAAGAGGCTCAGAGACAAGCTGGAATTCCTGGTTCATAATGATAAACTACAGAGATTTATCAATACGGAAGGAAAGAATTTACTTTCCCCTAACGGACGTGATGCACCGTGGGAGAATGAGTCGCCTAACCGACCAGACCCCCGGCCGCCACACGATGAATCAGGAGGGGTGATCCTTCAGATCCACGGCAAAGACATCTAGCATAAACCTTATGTTCCCACTATCGTCTGTCCGGCGTTGTCCAACGTATGATCTGGAGTTTCCCGCACTCTTTCCCTAAGAAAGGGTTCTGCACCTTCCCGCCATTTAGTGATCATTCCTGTGACGGCTTGCAACATGAGATCCTCAGTAATTTACGGAGGAATCACTTCCTGTCTAAAGTTTCTTATCGTACGTCGGGCCTTAGTCCCCCTGATCTTACCGATCGAACGTGTCATCAAAATGGGATAAAACTTCCCGAACGGGTGGACATGGTCTTAACATCTAAAGTTTCCTATCCTACGTTGGGCCTCAATCGCGCTAATCTTACCGATCAAACGTGTCATCACAATGGGATAAAACTCTTCGAACGGGTGGACACGACTCTAACATCTAAAGTTTTCTATCGTACGTTGGATCTCAATCGCTCTGATCTTACCGATCGAACGTGTCATCAAAATATGATGAAACTCCCTGAACGGGTGGACACGGCCCTAACATCTAAAGTTTTCTATCGTACATTAGGGCTCAGTCACCCTAATCTTACCGATCGAACGTGTCATCAAAATGGGATAGAACTCCTCGAACGGGTGGACACGACCCTAACATCTAAAGTTTCCTATCGTACGGCAAGCCTCAGTAGCCCTGATCATACCGATCGAACGTGTTATCAAAGTAGGACAAAACTTCCCAAACGGGTGGACATAGCCCTAACATCTAAAGTTTCTTATTGTACGTCGGGTTTCAATCGCCCTGATCTTACAGGTTGAGCATGTCATCAAAATAAGACGGAACTCCCTGAACGGGTGAACATGTCCCTAATATCTAAAGTTTCCTATCGTACGTCGGGGCTCAGTCGCCCTGACCTTATTGATCGAACGTGTCATAAAAACGGACAGAACTCCCTGAACGGATAAACATGGCACTAACATTTAAAGTTTCCTATCATATGTCGAGTCTCAATCGCCTTAATTTTACCGATCGATTGTATCATCAAAACAGATGGAACTCTCCAAACAAGTGGACACGGCCCTAACATCTAAAGTTTTCTGTCGTGAGACGGGTCTAAGTCACCCTGACCTTATCAAACGAATGAGACTCCCCAAGCGGGACGTAGCATTCTAAAAGGTTTCTTTGCGAAAGATCATTACACTTCGATGGAGCATTGAACAAATGGTTCGAATGGTATTCTCGAGCAAACACACTTAATGAAGAAAGTCTTTTCATTATCAGAACAATACAAGATTACAAGGGGTTAGAAGGTTCCTGATCCACTATCACTCTCTCGATTGACCACTCAAGAGGAGGCAGAGTCTCATATCGACCAACTTGTTAGAGAATCTCCCCGGCGCACCTTAAACGCTCAAGAAACTTATGTTGATAAAGCTGGAGGTTGGAAGCATCTTTGACAACAGACACTTTGAGATCAGCCATCTCCCGCTCGGCATTCTGAAGCGATTCCTCCCGAAGATGAGCTAATGTCTCGGCAACCGCTAATCTCGCTTCTCATACACGCACCTCAGCTTCTAGCTTTTCATAATGCTCCTGGGACAGGGCCAAGTCTAACTGGAGACGTTCAATTTGCTTGTCTTTCCCCCCTTCGGTGTCCTTTTCCTTGTTCTCCAGAGTGTCCTTCAGCACTAGCACTTGGTTACTCAAACGAACAATTCACCCTTCACACTCTTTCCTCCGTTGCCTTTAAAGTTCCGTCAAGGCCGCAATCCGGGAAAAAATACACTTGATAGTCAGAGTCATATAATAACAAATCTGGACAGAGTTCGAGCAAAAAAACACTTACCGTAAGACAGAGAGACTGGATAGCCTTGTTAATACGATCCGAAAACATTGTCCGAAGTGCGAGTTCCGGGCGAAATTCGAATCGTTCGGCCAACTGCAGTGCTTCTCGCAAATCAATAAAGTTATATTGACGATCCCCTACACAGACCGTTACCGACCCTTCTTCTAGATCATCCTCCTCTCCGTTGAACGACTCAACCAAAATAGGAGGTGGAACGCCAACCTCATCTTCCGCATCTTGTAGGAGACATTGGGATGGTTGGGGTGACCGTTCGAGTGCTTCTCCCAAGATAGGAGCAGAAATGTGTGTTATTGAAATCTCTTCCTGCTATCGTGGATCCGGAGTCTGAGCACTCCCTATCGTCTCAGGGACTTCCTCGTCCAGAACATCCCCCTTCCTGTCTCTAAGGGGCGTATCAACGATCATCGAGCGAGTGATCGACTAGCCCTCTCTCATCTCGACATGCTCCCGAGGAAACTCATGTTCTCCAGTTTCTGCTAGCCCCTCCTTGCCAGCAAGCGAGCCAGACGATCGAACCCTTGGTCTCTTCGACCGAGTTTTAGGAGAAGTATCGACTATCTTCCTCTTGTGTTCGGTCTCACCTCCCGCTTAGTAGAGATATCCTCTAGAAAGGAAGTATTCACAGACACCAAAAAATCAACCAACTCCTTTTTCTTCTGCTCCAGTAAGAGAGGTTTTGTGATCTGTCTCGCCTCGTCCACCAGTAAACCAGACAACAACATCTGGTCCTCTATTAAAAATCTACCTAAATACACCGATGGGTAGATTCACAATAATGGCCAACAAACCACAAAAGGCGAGAATGACAAAGGAGGTCCGGGATTTTTATGTTCAAGAAGGGTGCTTGATCAGCATTTGGAAGTATCGAAAGAAGATCCTTGTTCAAAAATTTCACGTAAAAGAACTTCTGCATCCAACGCTTTGTCCTGAAACTCACAGTAAAAGAATTTCCACCGAGATTCTCAACGGATTTGCAGTTTATACCAACCGTGGGTAGAACCTTGGGTATTGCACCACACTAAGGAAAAATGGCCCAAATTTTCAAATCAAAGCGAACGCATAAAACCCCTAACAAGAAAATCAAAACAATCACAAAACGCCAAGCACTAGGGATAAGCAATGAAGAGTGGATATTTCAATATCTTAAGACCTCTGCGAGTGGACCTGTATATGGGATCTTCAAACCGTACTTCATACACTACTTATATATTGAGATGCAACCGTCGGGAGCATGATTCGCTCTGTCCTCTTCACCAGACAACACTAATTCGAAGTCGCTTCCGAGCGACATGTCCCTCCGGACTTTCCATCAGTTCCTCTTCAGTTATCGTGCTCCGTATGCTGCCTACACCTCGTGATGAAGAAGAACCTTTCGATAATTTTTGCAGAAAAAGTTTTTTACAAAAGATTAAGAGAGCAGTAGGCAAGAATATTAGGAGTATGCAATGCCCTGACGAATGTGAATCTTTATAAAGCATATAGAAGACGATTCTCGAAAATCAAAGTGACAAAGGTCATGCTCAAAAGCTTCGTGCCTTTTTTAATAGTCATAACTCTTATCGCCTTTCCCGAGAAAGAGCACCATGAGTCAGGGGTAAATGATGAGACATAGCTCTAGACCTAATTCGAAGAGTCAATGCCTAAAGGGCCATACAGGAGGTCCAAAGGACATCTATTGACCGATAAGCAAGCACAAACAATTATTCTCTATGACCATTCGACTGATCTACTGAAGGGTTTTAGTCGTCCCACCTTTCAAACGAAGAGCCTTAGTCGCCCCGTTTATCGAACGAGATTTATCAAGTGGGAGTAATTTCCCCAATCGGATATTTTCCATTGGCCCATTGAATTGAGCAGGCCCTGAAGGTTCCATACTGACCGAATGACTAACCAAAGGCCAATGGTCTTCTTAATCCTTAGAAAATGCCGGAGCGCTCCAACGACTTTTATTTTCGCTTAAGAACGGCACCCCATACGATAAGGATCATGATCATTTCGGATCGACTCGATAAGGGAAGTAGGGTTGAAACACTCCAACAGCATACGACTCTCGTAGGTATAAGATACCCTCAAACCCTCCAAATCAGATACGCTCTCTTAACCTACATGTTGGGTACTCTAATCACAAAGAACCTCTCATTCTTTGAACTCTCAGTTTGTTTCTCTTACATTTGAGAACCGTTCTTTTTTACTTGAGTGTCGGAGCCTCCCCCGCCGGAGCACCCTCTGACGGTTTTTACAGGTTTTATATATCATTGACGGCAACCATTCGAGTCAACAAGGAACCGGTATCTATGGAGGCGTAAACTGCCTCTAAATGACGTCAACCATTCGAGTACATAATTTATGTATTTAAGTGGTTTAACATGTTTGGTTCATATACAATAGAAGTTTCTTCCTCTTCTTTTCAATGATGTCCTAGGAACCAATACCCGTCTGTGTGTGTTCCATTCAGATCAGAAGTAGAAAACTTTTAATGCTTATATCATATATCATTAACATTGAGAAGTGGTCAACTAATAATAATAATAAAAATAATTTAACAGTATTTCTGTCCCCTATGGAGTGAACAAGGAAAAAAAGGAAGGTGAGCAATATCAGAATAAGCATCTGTATAGCTTTTACCACTGTATATATCGTTTGAATAATCATCTAAGCTGGTGCACGTTTGTGCCGTGGAAGTAGTACCCTAAAGTGGCAGAAGCCTCCTGCACAGCTTCTACAGCAGCAACTGTGTGCTTCATTAGTTCCTGCAATGGAAAAGATGTAGGAATATTTAGGGGCACCAAAAGATTGCGGATACATTAAACTGCACATCATATTGAATGAACCAAGCTCGTTAATTCACAATCCATCTTGGGGAATAGATGCTGCAATACCTTTCCACTTGTCACAAATGGAGAAGGGAGCGAAGCCCAAGAAAATTTTATTACCTATAAAAATTTTCACCAAGTTCCCAGGAATCCATTAGCTCCTTCTGATGATTGCATTCCACCAATAGAGACTCTCCATTTGCCCAACTTTCTTTGTCGACATCTGAATCTATTATCCTCTTTCATTGATCTTGCAAAAGACTATAAAAATTAAAAAGGAAAAAAGAAAGGACTATGAAATTGTCTTCGGCAGTATAGACTTACTAAAGAACTTGGTGGTTTTTTCATGTTTTCAAGTGCTAGTTTTCACCATTTACCAGTTAAGTGCCCAGGAAAAATGGGTTAAGCTTTTAGTGTTTTCCTATGCAAAATGTGAGCAAAGGAATCAGAACTCATCAATGACCAACAAAAAGAAGAAGAAAGATGAATTTTCGCCATGTTTGCAAAAACCCGCACTGAACTAAAACATAAAGGGCAAACTTAGAAATAAGATTTTAAAGTCCACCATTTCATTCCAACACAACATATGCTAGCATTAGGTAACATGACAATGATTCAAAATTTTCCATGAAAATCATATTCAATGTTTACTATTCGACCCAATTTAATTCACATGATAATCACTTGACATCTGTGAAAAAGAGTAAGAATCTGTACTACTCGGTGGAAAACAAAGAAAAAGGATACAACCGCATCGGTTCAAATCATGTTCCATCTGAGCCCACAGTCTCAATTTACAGATTAAGAGGGAAGAAACAGAGAGAGAGAGAGAGAGAGAGAGAGAGAGGTGAGAGGATTTTGAAGAGAACGGAATGGAGGATCAGGGGAGCGTGTGTGGGTGTTTATATAGAATAACAGCGTTCCAATTTTTCCGTTGGATCGAGAAACTAGCCGTTAGAATGAAAGAGCCGTTGAGCTAGATTCAAACAATCGAGCTTCCTTTTGTTTGTTTGTCTGATAAGGAGGAGTGGTGAGGTGCATGCGTCCCCATCTTTGCTACTGCAGTTTCAACGTCCCGAAATTTTCAATTCCGACTTTGTGTGGCTTTTTAAGAAGCGCTCTGTTTCTTCTTTCTTTTTGCTTTTCTTTTTTGTCACAAAATTACAAAATTGCCCTTCGAACTTTCAATTTTTGCCAATTTGATTTTAGAATTCATAATTTTGACAAATATAAAAATGGATTGTTTCATTCTTTGTCCAGTTAAAATATATATATTTTTTATACAAAATGATGTAACCAAATAAAATCGAATCGAAAAAAAAAAAGATAGAACTAGAAAGACTCTACTGCTTGAATTATTTTCTGAGGAACCTGATTATAATAATTAAAAATATATATTAAAGTTTTAGGTTATTTTCATTTAGCACTCAAGAAACCTAATAATTTTCAATCCCTCCCCACCCCTAATCTTGGCTCCTTCATTTCAATATCAAATCATTTTGTATCTACGAAAATCTCAAAACCCACAAACCCTAATTGCGGTTTCTCCAAATTCATTATTCATTTATCAAATCAAATTTTCTTCCAATAATAATTTTGAAAATCAAAAACCCATATTACTCTTGACATCATCACAACCCAAATCTAGCAAAACTCATAAACCCTAGATTGAATTTCTATAAATCAAAACCCCAATTCCACCAAAAGGGCATTTCTCAAGAATGGGGAGATCCCCCATCCAGTCCCAGATGCTTAAGTGGCCAAACCCAACATTCATGACGCATACAAGGGGAGATTGATTAAGTTGAAGGAAGCAACCTTATCAGTCCCTGATGATCAGATTTCTTGAAATTGAGCAAAGTCTAGACCACTGGCATTGCAGAACTCGTAAGGTAAGGCAAGAGAAACTCACTCTCTGAAGAGAGAGAGAGAGAAGGATTGAATTTTTTTTTAATAAAAAATAATTTTTCAATAGTTTTTAACATTAATTAATTATTTTAACAGTAGGATTAATCGGACTTAGAAAGAAAGATCAATTTTGAAAAAAAAAAATTGAAAATTCAACGAAGAAATTTTGCAATTTTCCCCCGATTGAAAACAAAAACAAATCTAATCCTTTTTTGTGGAATATTAGTAAGAATAACAATAACAATAATAATACCAAGAGTGCTTCCAGTATTTTCTATTTCTCAGCAATTTTAAAGCTTAAAAATAAAGCATAGAGTAATTAGGAAATTTAGTAATTACCCTTAAAAAAAAATTGCTCAGCGTTTAACACAATTTACACAATTAATTTAAGTCATACAATGAAGGAGAAACATGAAAAACAACTACAAGTCCATCCCTTCGGCGACATCCGATAAAATTGGAACTACAAGCTCATCCCTTCAATATACACACACATCAATAAATATATACAACTACCAAACATCATCAACAGGAAATACAATCCGCAATTGAGTTAGTATGGGAAGGATCCAAGACTGGCATCCTTCATTCTTCTTCTGGTTCTTCCTCCTCTTGGAGAAGATTTTCTCTGTTGTCATGGGCCCAGAACCCGCGTACATCTATAAGCATGCTTGCTACAGTCCCACCTTGCTTGCAGGCAAGTAGATCCGTTAACGTAATCCGCAGCGGGTCAGCAGGCTTCACCATGTCCCAGATTTCATCTCGTACATCCTCGATGCATAGCTCATAATTTCCTCCCTCAATCCATTTCTGGTGTACATCTCTATAAAAAGAACCGGGAAAATACCATTGTTAAACAACAACCATAGCAGTTTGAAGACGGTTTTAGGGCTCTGACTCTATTCAGGTTCCAGACCTCCTTTTTAACTAAGATTATGATAGTTAATCCTGCAGTGCTATGTGTTGAATTTTGGATCAGCAAACCACCCCAAGCTTCGCTACATCCATTCCTCGTTCTAATTCTAAATTAACTCGATTACTGCTATATAAAGCACAGACATTCATGTTTCTGCCTGTATGAGACCTGTAGATTTTCCTCAAAGCTACGAGTAGGAAAGCGCAGAAATTTCTGTAGGAAGATTGTATCAGGCAACATCTCAACTTTTGGATGATTCCCTTCTTTACTTCCACTATTATCCATCAGACAGAGAAGGTCATAAAGAAAACAGTAGAACAGTAACCAAGAAAAGGATTGGGAAAACTTCAGGTTCTCTCTCTCAAAAATAAATGAGGAACAAAAAGTATACCTGAAAAGTGTGTGAATATCTGCCGTAGTGAGAAAACCCCTACCATGGAGATCAAGACAATGAAACAAATAAGTTAACCCTTCTGGAGTGTCCTTGTTTTCAAGGGCCAGAACAAAGTCGAGAAAACTTTCAAAATCCATCTCCCTGGCATTTCCTCCTCCACTTTTTCCCCGCCGAACATGCTCATCAAAGGCTACACAAAGCAAATAGAAACACATTGATGGCTGTGGAAACAAAAGCACTACAAAATATTAAATAGCATCAGCATCAATAAGACTCTGCTACTATATCTTATGTAGCTATCTATCACTACAACGTCATTTTTCTGAAATCCTGACAAGTTTTCCCTAAAGCAAGAAATCAGCTGAGGAATGTATCATTATAATATAAATTTTCTGCCAAAAGTAACTAGTGTTTCAAAATGAAAATGCAGAACTGTACAGTCGAAGACTGCATTAACAATGATAGAAATATTAGAAATTCCCCTGATCCAAGCCATGAGATCTTAAGCAGCAAAATTGATGCCTGATAAATCACCAATTATACTATTAGAAAAACTATACAAGGTCAACTGCAACAACAGTAAACATCATGGAAAGAATCAACTAAGTCAACAGGCAACAATAGTAGATACATATTGAAAGCCGCAACTAATAAAATTATAAATTCATACCCCTCTCAATAAAAATTTCTGTCAATGTTCCATCTGCATACTCTCGAAGCTCCTGCTTGCTCAAGGTCCCATTCATATCTTTATCAAGGGCAAGAAACATGTCTGCAGAAAGAACGAGAATGGCATTAGCAACACGACAATCCTTAAGCATTTATATGATCTAATTGGTCATACACCCATAAACTTCCAACATCCAAAATTCTAATACAGTTTTCTGCACAAGTAGATATACAAACTACAGAAAGAGAGACCATATTCTTTCAAATAAAGCTATTTGCTTCATCTGTGCATTTATTAGATCTGTTCAAGATCTCAAAGTCCAACATAAGAGGTACAAGGGGAATAAGCATGCTAACACTTTTCACCAGAAGACACGTTCAAATGCATGTCTGGGGATTAGATAATCATGCAGATATTCTAAAAGAGCTCTTAACAAGGTTCATATTTCCCCCAAGGAAAAATGGAAATTATGCTTTAAATTCTCTAGCGTCCTGTCGGGAACATGGATTTGGGCACTAAGTATTTGAAATTGGAGCCCTAGATGCAAATACCTTGATTGGATACACAAATATGAAGATATGGATTTGAGTTAAACACACCCAGAATTTGGAAGCCCAAAACTTGTAGATTTGAAATGACACCAAAAGGGCAGGCAATTTAAATCCCGCACAAACCAGTCTTACCCTGGCCTTGATCCTGACAAAAGAACTCAACAAAGACCTCCACCCCTCTCTTTGCAAAACACAGACCTGCTTCTCTCTCTCTCTCTTCCACACACACACACACACACACACACACACAGAGACCATGCGCTTGCATACACACAACGAAATCCTGGATTTCATTTCTATAAAGAGAGAGAAAAACACAATGCAACATTAATACATTCACCCCTAACAACTTTAAGGAGCTCTTCCTTTTCCGCTCCCAAGGAATTTCTCTCTCTCAATTTTGATGATGGGTGTGTGCATTGTAAGAAGAAATGTGGCTCTGATCTCACATCATCTGTGCCTCTAGTGGCAGAGAGTGGTGGTGGCTGCGGGGAATCAAAGGGGATAAGTGCATACATGGTGGTGATGGGAGTGATGGTGGAGTGAAAATTGAAAGTGGAGTTTTTGGGAAGTGTATGAAGGGCTAGAGAGAGAAGGGTTGAATGACTAGGATATCTGCACTTTGAAAGTTGATGGGCAGATTACCTGTAACAGAAGGGTAAAAAATTCAGGATATACATATATCCAGTTATTTACATGTCTTTCAGCTAAAACATAAAGAAACAATACTTAATTTATTAATATTAATATTTGAAATCTAAGGATCTGAAATCCTTTGGTGCAAATAATGTATCCAAACAAGATATTCTAAATCCAATTATTTCAAATCAGGGCATTAGAAGTTCTCAATTTTGAACTTCACAAGAAAATCCAAATCCAAGTTGCCAAAGTAATCTAAATGCTTTTTCTGAATCAGGTGGTAATTTGATAAAAAAATTTGGCAATATGAAACGTAAGGTCAAGCAAAGCTCCTTTCTCATCAAAACACACATACCTAAGCTTGACTCAGACATAGTTGAATAACAACGGAGCTCAAATAACAATGGACAAGAAACCCTAATATCAGACTGTGCTCATCTATGAAATACTTACTCATCTACAACATATCTACTTAACAAATAAAGAGAAACCACAGTTTATAACGTATGCCTCTTATCCTTCTACACTCCAGAGTTATGGAAATTTCATATGACAATTTCATCTTTTTCTTATTAATGGCCATTTTCCATTGTGCTTTATCTGGTTAAGCAACTCATTATATGCACAGCAAACCCGATTCAGACATATAAAATGCTCAAGGATTGATATGAAAAAATGGATTCTCCCTGCCCACAACTTCTCAAGTCTACAACATTGCAACAGAATAGAGACACAAACAGAAAAGGAAGAGAAATCAATTAACTTAAAAGTAGCAAAGCACCCACCACAGATACGCTGTGCAGATGTTAACGAGAACCAGTTTTCAGCCTGCTCAGTATCAGTAACTTCTTCTTCACTTTCCTAATTAAATAACAGAAAAAAATTAAGTGTGGATAGGGAAAACCTCTAAGAAACTAAGAAGACCAATGCCAACAAATGACAAGGATTGGAATATGCATTTATTATCTTCAACAAAGTACAGGTAATGTTAGTTTAGTTTAAATTTTTTTTAAAAAAATATATATCAGCAATTAACCTGGTGGAGTTCCATTAGTTCCTGGAGACAGTTACTTAGCAGAATCTTCTTTATACAAGCTTTTCCTGAAGGAAAATGTGAATTCAACATGTTAAAAGCCAATAATAGATCAATTTATACAATGAAATTGTCCATGAGAAGAGCTGATGCCAGCTGTAAATAAGAGATACTAATTGTTTGGTAATATAAACAACTTAGTTTCTTGATGACAAAGGGGCACAAAATCACAGTAACTAATGTAAACCCGACAGGCATAGAAACCCTAGAACCCAGAAACAAGTTAATATAGCCCAAGAATCGTCCCAACGAATAATTTTGAACCGGTGGAAATAAGACCTCAACTCATTACTTTAAAGAAGAAAAAACCTAAAGTATATGATCTTAGATCCGTTTCTCAGGAGAACAAAAACCTTGGTATAATGATGGAATGAATGATGCCATAACCTAGGTGGTTCAAAACCAAAATTGATAAGTCAAGAACTAAACAAGACATTTATCTTAAATAAATTCAAAAATTCTCAAAAAGAATAAGACTTGTGTGAAGAATCTTCACAAATAATATTTATTTCTCTCAAAAAAATTCTAAAAGTTGTAATTTTACACAACGTGCAATGACTTATTTATAGACTAAAGGTAGAGAGTAAAATGGTAACTAGAAATTTAGTAATCCTCTAAACAATCAAAAATTAAGAAACTAAAATATAAACTACTACAAAAAAGAAACTAAATAAAACTAAACTATTTTGACTAAGTCTTTGCTGCTATTTTTCTTTATTTTCGTACTCCCTTAGACTTGGATACTTTTGAACCCTTTATTCTTCCAATTGGACTTATACGAGCATAATTAAGACCCCTTTTGATTATTCATTCATTTGGTCTCCAATTTTTTATTATAAAACTCTCTGAATTAAGTTATTTAGTATTTTCTTGAACCTTTTAAATCGAGCCTTTGTCACCAGCCAAACTAGAACTTGAGTTGGATCATGCGAATTTCTTGCAACCCTGATATCTGCATCATTCCCCTTTATTGACAACAATTTGTCCCCAAATCGTCATCTGTGTGAAAGCGTATCTACAACCACCTTTTGCTTGGGAGAGGTCTCAATGAATTCAATTTATCAAGCATGTCTCTTATCATCTTAATAAAAAAACAACTTTTTGAACTCAACTCAAAAATAAATAAATAATTGTCCTATAAAATTCAGATTTATATCTAAAAGAAAAGGATAATAAGGAAAACAAAGAAGGAAAGAATAAGGAAAGAAAAGGAAAAAATAAGGAAAGCAACAAATTTGGAAAATTTTGAAAAAAAAATTGGAAGCTACCTTTTTTAATCATTTTTTTTTTTATAATTATTGCAGCATGAGGAAAAAAAAGAGCGAATGATACCAAAAAAATTAAACCCATGAATGAAGAATTTTGTTTTTCATAATAAATTGAAATTTGAGATAATCTGAAGGCCAAAGCACAAATAAGAAAGAAAGATGAAAAATTATAGACAAGTATGAACAATTCGAAAGGTAACCCGAAATTACTCTGATACCAACTGATATGAACTCGACGGGTATAGAAACCCTAGAACCCACGAATAAGTTACCATAGTCCAAGAATCGTCCCAACGAATAATTTTGAACCGGTAAAAATAAGATCTCCTTGATCCGTTTCTCATTAAAACAAAAACATTAGTATAATGATGGAATGAATGACGTCACAATCTAAATGGTTCAAAATTTAGATTGATAAGTCAATGATTAAACAAGACACCTATCTTAAATAAGTTCAAAAGTTCTTAAAAGAATAAAACTTGTGTGAAGAATTCTCATAAATAATATTTATTTCTCTCAAAAAAATTCTCAAAATTTGTGATTTTACACAATGTGTAATGATTTATTTATAGGCCAAAGATAGAGACTAAAATGGCAACTAGAAATTTATTAACTCTCTAAACAATCAAAAATTAGAAAACTAAAATATAAACTACTACAAAAAAAGAACCTAAATAAAGTAAACTAAACTATTTTGACTAAATTTTTGCTGCTATTTTTTTTTTTCGTCCTTCCTTAAACTTGGATAACTTTGGGCCCTTTATTCTTCCAATTGAATTTGTATGAGCATAATTAAGGCCCTTTTGATTCTTCATTCATTTGGGTTTCAATTTTTTATTGTAAAACCATCTAAATTAAGTTATTCAGTGTTTCTTTGAACCTTTTAACTCAAATCTTTACCACCGGTCCGACTAGAACTTGAATTGGATCACACGAATTCCTTGCAGCCTTGATGTCCACATCAATAACTACCTCTTTTTTACCTTACAGCAGCAGAAACTGCATTCTTGACATCTTTTTGTTGCAAGCAACATATAAAGAAAGGCACATACCGCTTAATGACTTTTAAAAGACAACTAGTGCCTTACTTTTAATTTTAGTAAGTGGCCCTTGTTATCGGCCGACCCCAAAATTTAGTATTAAAGCTCAGGTTGTTGTTGAAGTGCTCCTAGGTATTGAGTTTCTTTCATTAGCCATGAACAGGTTTTAAATTATCAAACTTATTATGGCCACGCAACATGAGATGAGTGCATAATGGTACTTGTCAGGTCGGAATGTTGCAAACCTCGCCTATGAGGGTCACAGAAGAAGAAAAACTTGTGTGCAGCTATGCGGCAATACATCTGAACAAATGCTGCAGGCATATCCCGTAATTGTGCAAGATTAGGTATAAGACCTCGTATATATGCCTCCATTTCCTGTAGATACATAGAATTGGAAATAATTAACCATTAGGAAGCAAAGAAAAATTCAATTTGAAAGTAAACGAGGAAGAGTTGGCAGGATGCCTCCCACAAATTTATATTTAGTTGCAACAGAGATTGGGAACAAATCTCATCTTTGGTATCATATTCTGGGAAAGGGACTTCACACTAAAGCCTGTTTGTGAATCAGCATTTGTTGCCTGAGGACAAGGCAGTGCATTTGCTTGTGTTTAATTTAACCAAGCTATATTCCCTAGGAAGCTGTATGGAAGTCACTACCCCCCACAGATGAACCCTTATCACCAGGAAAAGTGGGTTGGGAGAAAAATTCTCGACTACCGACAACCTCTAGGTGGATTAAAGATGCTCAATAGGTACTAGCTTTGCAAGTACTTGGTTGATGAAGCACATTTACAGAATCCTCCCGGTAGCAGAACTAAAAGATTTGGCTCCTAAGGGTCCCAATTTTATTGTCCATGTAAATATAATTTCTTGTATGTGGCCACAGAAGAGGAACAAACTATTCTCATCAATCCATCTTCATCATTTTGAAAGTGCCCACTTGGAGAGAAACAGGAACTATTTCCTTGTGATTACACCTTAGTGTGAACATTCAACGGCACATATTAACAAGCTTTTTAAAGATTTGCCAACAATTCAAACTGGCCCAAAAACCTCTCCTACCAAAGATTGTTATCCTCTATGTGCCTTCCCATGGTACTACTTATTTTTGTTGCTTGCAAAATAAAATGCATGAGCCAAAAAAGAGAAGATATTCTTCAAAATCAGAGGCCACAAGGAGAATCACTCTGTACATGGGGTTGAAGAAAGCCGTCCGAATCCTCATCAAGCTCACTCATATCAATTCTAGCCTGAGTCAGTGAAACCTGGACAATTATGAACAAGTTAGCTAAAGTGGCTATAGAAAAGAATAGGAAATTAGATTAGGTGCAGTGATAACATGTTGCTGACAAGGTTTTTACATTATTTTGGGCACATAAACCAAAGATGGACATTCAAATGAAAACAAATACAAAAAGCAAGGTTTACCAATACTACAGTTGCAGGATAAGCTAATTATGGTGGTAATCTAAAGCACTTGAATAAGTATAAATATAATCTAACATTTTTCTTATATGTAAAAAAGGTACAGAGCAAATATAGTACTGATCAAACAAAACAATGTTGACACCTCATAAAGAAGGGGAGAAAAAGATAGACACTTCCCAAAAGCTAAAGCATGTCGACATGGATCCCATCTTTCTATCATAATAAACTGAACAAGACCCTGAGATGCCAAACTACCAACTTTCTTCATTTTCTTTTCTCTTTCTTGATAAGAAACTTGATTCTAAATTTAACATGAGATCACACAATTTTTTTTTTTTGGATGAATAAAATGAGATAACACATTTATAAAGATATTAAAAATGTTTTCAGGGGCTGGGAAGGGAAAACACACACACACACACACACACACCCACCCCATAAGCTCTAAAATAAATATGTAGAAACAAGTAACACAACATACACTCTCATGGAATATGGAGCAATAATAGGACAAAAACAGCTACCGTGCGCATCACATATAGGTAGAAAGGCAGAATGGCAATTCTTCCAGATTCATCTTTCTCAAACTTCATAAAATTTGAAGGGCTGAAAAAGCGTCGACATTTTGGGCCTATTTGCTCAGTACATACTGAGGCAATGTGACAAAAATCTTCATAATTCATCTACAAATTGAAAGAGACAATAAGTATCACAAAAATTATGTAGGACAATATTTTCTTTTTTTTATTAAAAAAAAAAGAGTTACAACCGAGAGAGAGACATATATAGTGGTTAGATATTGAAAGAACTAAAGAAAGGCCAATGAATAAAAACAAAAATAAAAATACAATTACTAATAAACTTAACATCATAATGCAATGTTTGTCCCAAATAACATCCTTCCCTATTAGTGTTGAGCTTGCATAAGAAAATCAACCAGCTGCATGATCCAGTTTTCCATAAAATTATCATGGAAGAAAGTTTTTTCAATATAATGCACCAGAAATAGTTTTAAAAGTTTTAAAACAACAAATTAATGTTCCTCACAACCACCAATTACCCCTAGAATAACCAGGCATCTCAGAATCCATGAAAACATTGCTCATAACTTAATTAACTTCATTTTAGGACCCTTCAAATGCTACATCCACAAAGATACTAAATTGTTCAGGTCAGATAGTAGAAATGCAACACTCCAAATTTAAAGAATATTGAACAGATAAGTAAGATTTTTTCCTTAACCATTATATAAAATTGTGTACTTTAATGGACTATGGTAAAAAGAAAACTCTGTAACTATCTGTTTCTAGCATTTTTTTTTTCTTCAGAACATTAATTAGCAAGATGTCCAAGATAAGCAAAAGTTTTGGCACTGCCTAGCATCACTAAATTAAAAAAATAAAATAAATTAACTGACAAAAACATACATACATACACACAACAGAGTATACTGTAGGCATATTCAAACCTTTTCAGCACCAGTAGCATCATCAATAACACAGTTTTCCCTTAAGCAAACCCACATTGCATCCAGATCATCAGCGTTAAGCAAAAGATCTGATTGTTTCTGCACATTTGAAATGTAAACTTGGAAAAATGTAATATTGAACAAAATCAGAACAATAATCAAATAACTTGCCACTCCACAAATCGATAAACAAGTCCTCATCAATCCAAAGTTATAACAGACTCTTCTAATGACAAAATCAAGGTGATCATTTATTTTCACGCACAAAGTTCCCACCACAGTGAGGCCTACAGAGGTTGAGATGCAGCCTTGGTTTTGTTTTGAGTTTCGAACCATGAACCCTGAGACCCAATGGAACAACTTGACAATTGCGCCAAGAATCACGCTCACCCCCTTGGCAGACCAACTCTTTCTGGGCCATCAAAGAGAATGAATGGTTAATGGGACTGAAACTCTGAAATCCACGAACCAGGGGTTCTAAAGCCCCTTAGCCAATTCAAATTATTCATGCAATATGTAGAAGTGGCTGCATGGATTGGTTTTCAAAGTCTTTTTCTCCTGTATAAGAACATACTTTAGGTATTCAAATGGTTTAACATGTTTGGTCCATATACTTGCATAAAGCATAGATAAAATAGAAGTTTCTATCTTTTATTTCAATGATGACTCAGGAACCAACACCCATCTGTCTGTATTCCATTCAAATTAGAACTAGAAAACTTTCAATGTTTATATCATATAGCACTAACATTGACAAGTGGTCAATTAAATGAATTGGCGAGTTAATGATTAAGTGTATGCATCCAAGCTAACTCAAACAATTCTCGCTCCGGTAATTTGGAATCCATGTAAAAATTAGGATCCCACATTCTCTCATCCTCTACAAGCTTAGTCCATCTAATGAATCTGTGTACTGAGGAAGAGAGTCTTAGGTGGAAGAGACCAAGGGCCATCTCAAAACCAAATCAACTTTAAAAGCTATGAAATTATAATTTGACAAAATACAATGATTATGAATTTACAGCAGTTACAAAAAATGGGAAATGATAATTTGTTGGCTAGTAAAAATACCTTATATATATTTCATTTCCAATATGTTCATTGCCATACATTTTAATGGAGTATTTTTTGTGTATCAATAAAATAATCTGTCAAGAAAATTTTCTTTTAATAGGAATGCAGAGTTCATTAAGACACACCAAGGTGGGGTGCCATATATGGCCCATCAGAGTGATAAAAACTCCGTAAAACACATTAACGCATCTCAGGTTCTGAAAAAGTAAAATGGGGGTCAAATACGAAAGGTCTACTATAGGCAAAATATCAACACAAGAAGCTTAGGATCTCTCCACAGTGCTCCAAAATTCTTAGATTCCTTCCCTTCCAAGCTAACCAATAAATAGCTAGAGGATTAAGCAGATGATCTTCCGATTTGTTATACACCATCTTACCCCTCTCCAACCCCACAACACAGAATATGCACGCTTCAAAGACACCCCAACAACGTAGAAGCAAAGAAACCATTTCCCACAAACATGTTGTCCAACAGTAATGGTGTAACAAGGTAATTATGTCACTCCATGGACACTTTTTAGTTTATCAAACAGGAAACTGTATGAATATTGTCAGGGGACAAGCCTATCACTAAATTTCATCTTCCCAGCCACTAGGAATAATAATGTCATGCCTAAAGATTGAGCTGATTATTCCTTATGTCTGTCATCAAGCCAGACCCATCGTTAAACCACAGTCCTTTCTTTGAACAATTTAATACCTAATTACGGGGTTCTTCATTACTACTTCAATTACAAACTGTTGTTTTATGTCATGCCCAATTGCAATGATCCAAGATAATTTGCCCAGAAAAAACCAAAGAATTTGCTTTGTCATTGGGAAGAGCCATTATGTAAGAAGATGGATGTACTGATGTGCATGTGCTTACACATGAGGCAAAATGTGCCCGTCGAAGCTTGCGGAAGAAATTCAATTTGCTGATAAACATCAACTCAGTATACAGTGTTCTTTGGGCAAAATTTATACACACGAAAAAGATGTACCTTTAAAAACCTATACTTCGCCAGCCTCTGAACCCTGTGACTTATGGATCCTTCCTCAGGTTTCTAAGTCAAAAGAAGAGAAAATACATCATCTAACAAGCAACAAGTGTTAGAAAAGGATGGTATATGACCATAGGAGATTACAAATATATGGACCCAAAAATAAAAGATGTTCTTCACTCATTTCTAAAGAAAAATAATACTAATACATAAAAAGTCCAACGTTACAAATGAAATCCATTTCACCAAATTCATCTTGGAAACCATTTTATTGAGATATATATATATATTTCATTTAAGGCAAGACCCTATTAACCAATATATATATTTTATTTAAGGCAAGACCCTATTAACCAATTTACTAGCTTGCCCATAACAATCAATACTCTACTGGGATTTTATTTTTAATTTTTTCCAATCTTCTTATAGTTATGCAGTCAACACAAGAATCAAATGGGCGAATGTCTCTTAAAGCATAAGAAGGAATGCCAAAAAGAACATTCATCTTAGATTTACTGACTCGCATGTTCATAACATGTAATTGCCTTAGATGATCTAATAACAGAAAGCAAATCATTTAGCATCAATTTCTGAAACCTGCCTTTTTGTAGAAGGTTGGGATTGTGCCAGCTTCTGCACTCTTCTGTTGCTTCTCTTTAAAAATATCAAGCAATATCCTCTTCGTTTCGAGCTCTGCCGTGGGGATAGGAACAATCACTTAGAACCCAAGTTACTTCAATTATGAATTGAAAAACGAAACAGTACCCAGTCACAAACCATGAATGAATGCATCAAAGGCATTGGCCTGATATCATCATGGCTACATATATAACAACAACAACAACAACCTAAGCCTTAATCTCAAAATCTAGAGTTAGCCGTTTGAAAGACAAATATAAGATGGGGAAAAAAAAAAAACCAACAATGCACACACTATCCAAATACATTTATAATACAAAAAGTGATGATTTAATTTACTCTAATTCTCCTACGTCATTCGTTTCTGTCTGAAATCATTTTTTTAGTTAACCTCTTAGCTGTCATATCTTTGCAAATACATTGCATCCAAATTTTTAATAGTCTACCTCGTTAATTTACTAAATCTCTTATATTTAAACTCTCGATTATCCTAACTGGTGCATCTTTGAATTTTCGTTGCACGTGTCTAGACCACCTCAAGCGATACTCTTGCATCTTATCTACAATTGAGCTCACTCTTAATTTATTGCATATTTCTTCATTTCTAGTCATATCTTTCCTAATTTTACCGTACATCCACCTTAGCATTCTCATTTCAGCTACAGCCATTTTCTGCACTTGTTTTAATCATCTATATATACATTCTTTTTTTTTTTTGGGAAGCACGGGATTAGGTAAACAATCATACTTGTATATTGGGTGTATCTAGTCCCACAGATACAACCAATGTCAAAATAACTCAACTCTTCAGCATTGGAAACCATAAGAACCTTTAGGTATAATGAATACTGTGGCACATATGCGTTCATGTAGGAATGTAAGTAGAGATCTTCCTCGTACTTAATTTTTGTTCTACATTTTAAAGATAGTATATAAAGAACTTCCGGGTATAATATATACATTTGCAGATATCTTTGTTTTGCATGAGCCATGAATAATAGCAAAAAGAGATCTTCTCACTCAAATCTTCTTTCTACATTTTAAGGAGTGAGAATAAAACAATGAGTATTAGATGGCTAATGGGACTGACTTGTTACGTCTACAATAGCAAGGTTATTCAATAAAATTGGAATACTTATGGTTTAGGGGTCGTCTACGAAACCTCCCAGAAGTATTTCTCAAAGTTCAACAGCTGTCGATGTCTTCTAAATGATGATGACCTACCATTTAAAGATGCATGTGACATTCTTCATTGTCAGTTTCACTAAACAAGGTTCCAGAATGAAGTACAATACCCTGCCCAGTGCACAATATGGCGATAGGCTTAGTTGGATGCTTGGGCTACTATTTTAGGTGACAGATTGCATTCATTCACTCCTCTTACATAATTTTGTGTGAGGGTTTATACATCTTTGTAGCATTGCAATCTTTTAGTCCTTTAAACTTTAAACTAACATTATTCGAGGGTTCATACATAGACATTTGTATCACATACTTTAGCCTATCCTAGAACTCAGAAGGAAGGAAAAAGAACATAGATATTGGGGGTTGCACTTGTCAATTCATTCAAACATTTGCTCAACCCAGATTGCCGGTTTTTATGATCTAAATCGCAAATGCACCGTCTTTTGGATTGCACAATCTGCATGGCAGATCTGTTGGGAATGTAGTGATCCTCATAACTATGGTTAAAGGATAATGTTTTTGCAGAACCGGGATCCTAACATCTTGTAGCAGAAGCATTTGAAAGAGTAGCTTTCGTGGTCATGCAACAATGGTAGTCCAGTAGCAAAAGCATTTAAAAGAGTATCTATTGTGGTCTTGCAACAATAGTAATTCACAAAGTGTAGAACTCACATTTAAAATAAAAGCTTGAGATGGAGTGGAAATTAGAGATAAAGCTGGAGTTAATGTTAATAAAGCCAACAAGTAAAATGTCTAACAAAATTGCGAAGAAAACAAAGTCTTTTAGGCGAAGAATATATCATCAACAACAAGGAACAAAAAGGTAAAGTAGATAAGCTTCACAACTTCAAAAAGCCAGAGCATTGCCTCTCACTCATTCAAGTCGGTGTTTTAAACGATGAAACTGGTTTGGGACCACCAAATATATACCATTTCACATTTTAATAATTTGCATTTTAAGTCAGTCTTGTCCTAATGATCCAAACTAAAGGTGTGACAGCTAGCAAGATAGACGATCATGTGTAGGGAAGCATTTGGTATATTTTTGAATCAAAACATCAAGTTTATCAACAAGTGGAAGGAGACAGCGGTCAATTGAGGAGGGGGGAAAAAAAAACAAACAGTGAATCAAGAAATAAGAGGGTCTTCAATCCATACCCGAAACTAGGTAACAATATGAACAACTCAATGTTATCCAATAAAGACCACTGCTTTCCCCTAAAATCATTTGGGACACCAAGCAAATTCTCAACTACATGTTTCATAATAGAACTCTTTTTGCTGCAAATGAAGAACATGTTGACAGATGTAAAGCCATGTTATGTGAGACAATGTGTTCTTTTTAATGGTATGAATATGGGATCTTCTACATGCAACACACATAGTTCATGCTTTGGTTGAATTTTTAACAGGGAGAAGGGAAGGGACTGGGGAAAGAAATGGGAGGGGGAACATATGTACCCTCCTATTATTTGAATGTGTTGGAAGGGGAGGGCAGGGAATGTAACCTCCACTTGTTTGATGAGAGGAGATGGGCATAAATTTGGAAGGAAATTCTGAATTTTATTGGTGTCATCCCCTTCCCTCAGTAATGGAGCGACTGGTCCCCCTTCTTTTCCTGTCCTCTTCCCCTCATTAGGAAACATAATCAGACACTACTGAAGGGGAAATCTTCTCCCCTCAATCCACTTCAAATCTATCAAAAGGGTAGGGTCAGCTTATTTGATAAATGTTATGATCAGGAATCTAGATTGTTAATGATATAGAGCATCTACATGTATATAGATACCTATAGGCGTATGAATAAGTTTTAGCATACACTGAGATAGCAAAAACCATCTAGCAGTGAAGTAAATTTTAACAAAATAGTTTTTATACCGACGATGAAAAAGACTCTGAATCAAAAGTCAAGATTCTTAAGGAAAAAATTGTTAGTTTTCATGCAACTATTTGTACAAATTTGATTATGGTTTAAATTTCTTGAGGATTTTAGTATGTTAACCTCCAAAATTTGCTTTTTCATCTTTTACGATTATATTTTCAAATAAACTTAACCCTTTCTCCTTTTTTATGCTTCTCTCTTGAGGAACGTTAAATTCAGGGACCAAATGCTCATACTACAGGTCAAGGGACCCAAAATAAGGTAAGTTGGGAATTGAGCAATCCAACACGTACTCTCCTTCTTCCAAAATATAAAATAATTTACACTTCTATTAAGCTTGGAATGTTTTGTCACTATGATCTAACATATACTGATCGAGAGACCCCACAAAAAAATCTTCCTACATGATTCTTTTTATATAGCATAGAAACTTCATAAACATTTCACGCCAAACCCTTAAAATTTAAAATAATAATAATAGTAATAATAATAACAACAAATACAAAACCACGACCCTCTAGGTTCCTCCTACCAAATTTTGTTAAAAAAGAAGTAGAATAAACCTGCATTTACAAAGTCAACTACTGAAAATACTGAAACTCATACGGCACAAATTCATTGTTCCCGGAAAGCATATGATAGTACCAAGTACAATGTTTCAACCCAATTACTACTTATAGAGTAGCATTTCTGAAAAATGTAGCAAAGGTAGGAAATTATTCAGTGCCTATCCCAAATTCTACAAGACTACCACCACAAATACTTCGGAAAAGCCTTCATTTATAATGCACATTTCCACCAATTATATACATTATAAGCAAATTGAAATGAATTTCAAAAGAAGTAGACGATTAATGAGATTGAGAGCAAATGGGATTCAAAATTAGGTCAAAAAAACGAACCCATCAATGCCTCGGAGCCAAGTCCGGCACCGGATCCGATATACCGACGAAGATTTCGAACCCAAAGCATGGAAGAAGCCGGAGGGATCTTTCGAGGCGCGGCTTCGTGGCCTTCGCCATCACTCGACCAACTGTTCATGCCTCAACAAAGCTCCCTCTCTCTCTCTCTCTCTCTCGAATTCTGTACAAACTGGGTATGGTTTTGATGATGAGAAAACCCTAGAAAAAGGAAATTTGGAGGAAATGTGTAAACCCCTAGACCAGACCCATGGGTTTCTAGTTGGGTGAGTTGTGATCTAGGGTTTCCGAGTTCGGACTTCTGCAAATGGAGATTTTTCACGTGACTTGGTCTTGCGTGGAAGCGAAATGCAGAAGCGATGCCGTTTTAGCTGCCATTAGGAAACAAGCGGGGAACAAAACTGGTCTATACCCTATACCTTTTCTAGTCATTATTTTACTAAATAATTTTCCTTGTATAATTATTTATAATATAATTTCAAATGAAAAAAAAAACACAATTATTTATAAAATTTGAAATGATATTATTTCATAAGCATTATAAAAGTTAAATATAATTTTATTATGCATCTAAAATTTATATTTGTATTTGTATTTATATTCATACTGTATATAAAAATCTGTATTGTTATCGATTTTTTATTAATATTACTCTTATCAGAAAAATAAATTTTTTATATTACTCATATGATTTTATTAAATTTTTTCTTTTATTATATATATGTCTCTTTTATTTTTTTATTTTTGCCTTTTGAAATTACTGATTTTCTTTCATGTAAACATCTTTCTATATATTTCTATAAAACAATAATAATAATCAGAATTTTAATCCTAATAATTAGGTTTTATATATTTCTATGTTTATTTTATTTTATATATGTGCACGCACCCACTAAAACTTTATATTTAATATATACTGTTGTTTATAAAGTCAAGCACCATCAGGTTATAAGCTGCTATTAAACAAATGATGCTACCATAACATTGAAGTTTTAGTAATGTAATCTATTTGCTTAATTAGAGGAAAAATATGACGATAAGAAAAACAACAATAATAAAAATCTTAATCTCAATAATTGGGATCGATTTTAGAATAGACATATATGTATGTAGCATTCTCATTGTATTTTTGCAAAGAGACTATTCTACGTCTCGAATTTCTTATTTCAATGTCATAAATGAGCAATTCAATCGTTACACCAAAATTTATTTAAAAAAAGAATTTCTTATTAAAATAATGAATATTGCAATCCAAATACACCATATCCTGTCACTATCTTTTAAAAATCATAGAACAGAAATTCATATTTTATAATACTCAATACACTGAAACTTGAAAGCTAAAACTGCTAAAACATCATACCCCATTACCAGAGGCACCATAGAAGAAAAGTATGAAATTTGGGAAAGTTTAACCACCCTAATAAAAAAAAATGTGTGGAATAATGAAAATTATGGGGAAAACTTCTGACATGTGGATTTAGTAGTGAGTCACTATATTTTTTTGATCAAAATTTTAAATTTGAGTTTTGGAATTAAAAAAATAAATATTGAAAGAGTCATCCACAATTATTCATATCGGATTAGTCGAGTTTTCGAATATAAATAATCATGTACATTAAAAGAAAACTACAAGGGAAAAGGAAGATGAATGCCATAATATTATGTTAAAGGAACAACGAAGCACCATTTTGGGGAAAATGCATTATTTTAAGATCAATATTACAATTTTAGGGAAGTATACAAAATATGCTACCAAATGTCAAAACTCTTTTGAGAAAATTATTATTAAACTTAGGTATTCTAATGTAAAAGATTATGGAGTAAATGAAAATTTAGTTCATTTATAAGCAAAACTCATTTTTACTTGCAAATTAATTGTACCATATAAAATAAAATTTAATTGAAACAGATGGATTCAAAGCGAGGATTTTGAAACACAAGTTAGAAAAAGAATTTCTTAAAATTTTTAACTTGGCTTTCTAACCAGACTAATAAATAATTTAATAATAGTAAATGTGAGTATGATCTTCCCCAGGCGATACCTTTCTTTCTGAGGGAGGGGAAAGGGGACTATTTGGCTATTTATCCAAAATTTTATAGAACAATCAATTATAGTAACTCAGTCTAAATTAAATAACATAAATCAACAATTAAAAGTGTTAGAAAAACCTTGAATGTTTTTAAAATATTATCGACATAAAAATTTACATCTAGAAAGTAAAATGAGATTTAAAAATCTTAGAATTGAATTAGAAAATTGGTTTGATCATCCTAGTTATTCAGAAAGATTAATTGTTAGGCAAATTTATTTGCTCTAAGGACAACTTCATAGAAAGAAATTAGTAAATTAAAGGTTAAAAAAGTTGGCTTTTTAAGTTCTAGTTTTAGTGTTTTTGTTTAACTTTTACTTATCTATTAGTTACTTGCTTTTAATTGTTTTACTTTTAATTGTTACTGTTCACTTTATTTGTCAGTATTTTGATTTATTAGAAAGTATAATTGAATTTTTAGAAGAATTTTTGTAATTGCATGAAAGATAAGTTAGATATCTTAACAGAGTCTGTAAAAAATTTATTAGAATTTTTAGAGCAAGAAAAGTTTAGAAAATACACAAATAGAAAAATCAATTTTAGAAATAATTTGAAATAAAAATAAACAAATAAAGGAAATAAAACGATAAATTATACTATATTAAGACTCAAAAATCAGAAATTTTAGAAAGAGTAAAATATTTAAAGCACTTAAAAGAAATAAAAATAAAAAATAGAAAACCTAAACCTATAGAAATCTTTGTCTTAAATATAGCAAATAGGATAGAAGAAATAAGAATTAGAAAAATATTTTTAGAAAATATTAAAGTAATAAAACAGATTAAAAAATTAGTTCTTGAATGAGTTATAGAAAAAATTTCTTAGAAAGTCATCCAGATTACAAGAAAGTTTTAAAATATTATAAAAAATTTCATCCAAATTCTCTAGATTTTAACTCAAACGACGTAACAAGTAGGATCGATAAAAATTATCATAGAATTTTTAATATAGTATTATGACTTCTTACAACAGTTCATTATAAATTAGATGAATTAGAATACGATATAAAAAAACTAAGAGAAGAAATTAACAATAAAAAAGAAGATAAAGGTTTAGAAGGATTAATAGAAAGTTTTAATAAAAAATTAGACTAACAAAAGAAGGAAAAAGATCACCTCCTATAGAAGCTCGCTAGAAATATTGGTGATGTAAAATTCAGAAGTACAGTCTTAAGTAAAGGAATTAGAAATATTTTTAAAGATGAAAATAAGGGAAAAGAATTAAATAAACTTGAAGAATTAATAGATATAGATAGTCAAATAAAAAATTTTAGAAAAAATAAATTAGATCAAATAAAAACTAATAAATTATATGAAAATGGTAGCTTTTTAGCAAAAGAAAATTTTGTTAATCATCATAGTGAAAAGTTTGTTAGTTGTACAAATGATAATGATCAGATTAGTATAGAACTATTAGAAACTCAATCTTATAATAAAATTAAAGAGCAAGGTTTAAAACAACTCCATCTAGGAAGTATAATAGTAGGAATAAAAGGTTAACATAGAGAAAATTTAAGAACAAAAGTAATGGTTGTATTATATGTCAGTCGATTTGTAGACCTAAAATAAAGTATTTTAGGAACATTTAAAATAGATATAAATAATTTAGGAGAAATAATATATTTTTTACCAAACTTTTTTATAAAAACATCAGAATTTAGAGATAGTATTAGAGTAGAAATAAATACAAAGGGATATAAAATGGTAAATGGAAAGAATAATCTTTTAGTTTGTATAACCTTTTTTGGAAAATTAAGTAACACCAGTAATGTTAAGTATAAATTTAATTCAGAAATGACACATATGTTATTAGGAAGTAAAGGTATTAAAACATTACTAGTTTTTAAATTTAGTAGTGAAATTAATGCAGAATTAGAATGGAATTTAGATTCATTTACTATAAAGAAAATTTTAGAACCAACCAACACCATAGTATATGAAAATAATGTAGACTTAGTATAACCTTTACAGACTATCAAGCTAGAAATGCAAACAATATAGAAAATGAAGATGATGATTTAGAAACAAATAGATTTAGAAGTTATATTAATGAAAAACCTAAAAAACCCAAAGTAGGAATGAAGAATTATAAAGAACTTAATCAATATCATGTTTTAGGAAAAATTAAACAAAATTTAGAGCCAATATTAATAGATACAGGTGCTAGCTTTAGTCATATTAGCAGAAAGAAAGTTAGAGAATTTAATTTAGAATGTAGAGATAGACTTCAAAATATTATATTAATTTTAAAGAAAGAGTAATATGTAAACTAGAAACAACTACATTTTTAGAATTTCCTATAATAAAAATTAAAAGTAACACTACCTATAGAAGAGTTAGACATAATGAAATAATTTTGGGAATTGATTTTTTAGAAAATTATACACCTTATGTAATCACAGAAAAATTTATAGAATTAACCATAGAAAATGAAAAATATAGAATTCAAAGAATAATAGGAAATGTTTATTGGTTAAATAGTCATAAAACCGAGTATACATTTATAAATAGAATAATAAAAGATAATGAAATAGAAAATATTATAGGAACTGAAACAAATAAAGATATTATTAGAAAAAAGTTAGATGATAGAATTTCTTACTTATGGTTAAAAGAAAACTGAGATGTAGAAAAAGCTGTAAATTATATTAAAGATAAATATGAAAAATATTTAGAAAAGAAGAAAACAGAAAAAACATTTATGGCAAAAGAAGAAGGAAGTAGTAGTGAAGTGACAATGGTAAGTCAATATAAAAGAAGTAGACAAGATTTTAATCAATCAGACATAGGGGCTAGTAAAACAGATTATGGAAAATCATTTTTGACACAAACAGGAGCAATTTATACTGAACTTTAAAAATTATGGAAGTAGAAAACTAGTAGATTACATAGAATTAAGCTCTGCTAGCCAAGGAGGTAGTATACTTGACATAGGTAGATTTAACCTACAACTATGGGAAAAAGTTATAAATAGATGAGAATTAGATGCAGTTAAAGTCTGGATTAATATAGATAAAAATACAGATATGTTTACATACTTGGAAACCTTGTTAGGAAAAATAGTTAGCAATTTATATAATGCAGCAAAGGTTCAACAAGCACATAAAATAACTGAAATTAAAGCATTAGGAGAAAGCCCTTATAATTTTACTATATTTATTAGAAATCTTATCTTAGGTTTTGATTCCAGCAGACAAAATACTAATATTCAAGATATGACTGTTAGAGATTTAAAACAATTTACAATTAAAAATTGGGAATATATTAAAGATTTTAGTAATGAATACTTTAATACTCTTAGTAAAACTGGAAAAGTTTAAGATGAAAACTTAGAAAATAGACATTTACAAAAATTATCTGGATTGTTAGAACAAGAAATAGAATAAGAATGGAAAAATACAAATTACCCAAAAGGTTTAGGAGTTAGTCCAAGAATATGGTTCACTTTTAATATTTTAAAAGAAAAATGTAAGAGATATATAATAGAAAAGACACTTAAAAACAATCATATAGCTTTTGTAGAAAAACTATATTAACACCTCAACAATACGGAAGTAAAGAATACTTTAAAGCCATCAAAAAGTAAAAAATTTGATAAAGACAAAAATGTTAAAAAACCAACAAAAAGGAAATGCCAATGTTATATTTGTGGAAGTACAGATCATTTAGCAAATAGATGTAATAATAAAAAATTTAATAAAAAAAGAGCTATGTCAGTAAAAAATTTAGATAAAGAAATAGTAAGTATAAGTTTTGAAGATGATCAATCAGTATACTCTATAGATTTTGAAAAAGTAAATTATAATTCAGATGAATCAGAAAATTTAGATACAGAATTACGAAATGTAGATAAAGTAACAAATATTTTAGATAATTGGAATCTAGGTAATAATGATTTTATATTAGCAAATATTGAAATTGAATGTAAGTATCAGTAGGAAGACCATAAAGGATTTTTAACAAATCCCTGCAAATACTGTAAATATTATCCAAATTATAATCATAGGTTTCAATGTCAATATTGTATAATAAAAATTTTTCATTTATGTTTAGAAAAACATTTTCAAATAAAATATGAGTTAACTACAGAAAAAATTAAAGTAACAAATCAAAAAACATTAACTGAATTGGAAATAGAAAAATTAAAATTACGATGTGATAAGCTAGAATTTCAAATAGAAAAATTAGATAAGAAAAAGATAGTAATTATACAAAAACTAGGAAATACTAATTTTAATGAAATATTAGAAACAAAAAATATAGAACTTCTTATTAGTAATAATCAAAACACAACGTTAATAGCATTATATGTGAATTAATTTTAAGAAATAATAAGATAAATTTAGAAGCTATAGTAGATACTGGAGCAATTGAAAGCATAATTTCATAACAATTAATACCGTCATAATGGATTAGTAATACAACATATATCACCTCTAGTAAAATTGTAGATGGTAGTATTATAGAATATACTAAATGTTTAGAAGGAACAAAAAATAGATTTAAAACACTTGCCAATACATATACTGAACAATATATTCTAAATGTTTAGAATGAACAAAAATTAGATTTAAAACACTTGCCAATACATATACTGAACAATATATTTTACCTCAGGCATTAGTTTTAGAAAACAAATATATCTTAGGCAATACTCATCATTTTCTTTTAAAATTAAATTTTATTCTTTCTTTAAATGGTAGTATTACGTTAAGTAGGGACTTTGTCACCATACAAAAACGTACTGATTATATATCTACTAATCATTTATCAGAGTTGTCGTTTCAGCATGGTAACCATAGTAATTTAAACTTTGTAGAAAGTGAAAATTTTTTTGACAATTTTGTGATAGAACAAAACCTCAGGCAAGAAATAATAGAAACATATTTAGAAGAAAAAATAATAAGAATACAACATTCTAGAAAAATAGAAAAACTAATAGACTTAGCAGAACAATGTAAAATAATATGAGAAAATCTGTTAGAATATTGGGATAAAAATAATTGAAAAGCTAAAATAAAAATTAAGAACCCAGACATTATTATTAGAACAACAAATATAAAATATAATCCACAAGATATAGAAGAATTTAGTATACAAATAAAAAAATTGCTAAACTTAGGAGTAATTAGACATTGCAAAATCTCACATAGAAGTGTATCATTTATGGTTAGAAATCACTCTGAAATAAAGAGAGGTAAAGCTAGAATGGTAATCAATTACAAAAGATTAAATGATAATACTATAGATCATGGATTTAATATTCCTAATAAAGATGAATTACTAAATAGAATATAAGGTAAAAAAATTTTTAGCAAATTTGATTATAAATCAGGATTTTGGTAGATTAAGTTAGAAATAGATAGTATAACTTGGACAACATTTACTTATAATGAAGGTCATTTTGAATGGTTAGTTATGCCATTTTGGTTAAAAAATGCACCTAGTACATTTTAGAGAAAAATGGATTTAATTTTTAAAAAACATGATTTATTTTAATCTATATTGATAATATTTTAATAATGTCCAAAACTTTAGAAGAACATTATAAATATTTAGAAATTATTTTTAATAAATTCTTAGATAACGGTTTAATTATAAGTAAAAAGAAAATAGAGTTATGTAAAGAATTTATAGAATTTCTAGGAATGAAAATAGGAAAAGGAACTGTAGAACTTCAGACACATATAGTTACAAAGATATTAAATTTTCCTGATAAGTTAGAAGATTTAAAACTTTTACAATCTTTTTTAGGATTAATAAATTATGCTAGAAATCATATAAAAGATTTAGGCAAACTAACAGGTCCTTTGTATAGTAAAACAGGTAAATCATAACAAAGATATTTTAAACAAAATGACATAGAACTAGTAAAAGAAATAAAAAAGAAAGTTAGTAATTTAATAAAATTAAGATTACCCTTAGAAGATGAATATAAAATTGTAGAAATAGATACTAGTGAGTTAGGATGGGGAGCAATACTTTTAGTAGAACCGAATGAATATAGTAGTAAGAAAACAGAAAAAATTTGTAAATATGCATCAGGAATATTTAGAGAATCAAGACTAGGACTTTTAGATTTTGAAATTTTGACATAATATACGCTGTAAATAATTTTAGATTATTTTTAAATAAACCATTTACTATTAAAACTGATTGTAATGCAATTGTAGCATTTTATAACAAGATAAATGAAAAGAAAATATATAGTAAAAGATGGTTAAATTTAGTAAATACTTTAGTAGGAAATGGATATAAGTGTAAAATAGAACATATTAAAGGAGAAAATAATAAACTTGTTGATTTTCTTTCTAGAAATGTAACTAATTTAATTTTTGTAGATGTTTCTAAAACTTAGAGAAGCATGAGATGTCCATAACTATCTTTGTAAAGAAGTTAGAGATAAAGAACCTCTTCTGAAGAACGAATATATAATCCAAAACCCTTATCTATTCAACCTTTTTACCAATTCTCTTAAGTAGGATAAAGAACGAATGAAATATACAGAAAGTTTGCTGAAAAAAGTTGCTTGTTAAGCATTATTTTTAGTTTTGCAGGAAAAGATTTTCCTAAGCACCGAGAGGCCCGAGAAGTTCATAAAAGTATTCTGAAAGAAATTAAAGGATATGAAGATTTGCTTAAAAATCTTACTGTAGCTAATGATAATTTCCTTAAAACTATATTTAATTATGTTTTGAATGATGTTAAATATTGTAAAAAGTGTGTAGAAAAAATGTTAAATAAAATAGCTTTTTGATTTCTTATGCTATTAATCTCTTGATTACAGGAAACCATAGACAAACAAAAAATACAGTTTGGAGAGTGGGAGCTTAACAAATTCCCCAGAAATTCTAACATGTATTTTAAATTATCATTAGAAATTCATTTAGATGATAGCCAATAATGCATTTTAGACAATTTATGATCTGCACAACATGTTAACTAAAAGGTTAAAACGCTTAACGCATTAGCCTGGTATTTTAGCAAAATAACAAAAAAACATAATAGTAGAAATTTTTCTTATTACGTAGTAACTAATGGTAGAAATCCTGGCATTTATAAAACCTGGCCCCAAGTATTGGAGCAAACCACAGGATTTATAAATCCACTCTTTAAAGGATTTTACGATTTAAAATATGCATTAGATTGTAGTAGAAATAGGATAGGAATAAATTTCTGCATAGTAGATGACATTAGAAATGAAATTAATAGTAGCAATCATTCATCATCATCAGCATCAGCATCAAGATCATATCGCGATGCAGTTAAGGCAGATGTTACTGAGAATTTGATATTTTGTCACTATTCTGAAACAATGGGAAAAAATTTTAATATTCTCAATAACAAATGCAGAGAATTTAACAAGCAAATTAACTCCCAAAAAGAGTTAATTGCTTTATTAAAATCTCGACTTACTGAAGTAGAAACATAGTTACAAAATAAAAATGTAGAACATGCATTAATGGTAGAAATGTTAAATTCATCTAGTAGCAAAAAAGAAAAAGCAACTAGAAGTTTTGAAGACATGCATAGTAGGATGTTTTTTAAAACCATTGAAGAATTAAAAAACTTGCCAAAAGAATGTAACAATATAATTTTAGCCTTAATAAATAGCAATTTTATTAAAAGAGTAGAAATATTATAATCTTTTTTAAAAAACAAACCACCATTTTTAATAGTCACTTACATCTTTGATGAGCATGACGAACCTCATGATCAAAACTTTCAGTTCAAAATGTTTGATAGTTTTACTTATGGTTGTCAAGTTCATTTTTATTTCTTAAAGGGAAATGTTCGTGCTGATATTTTCAAACCTTTCAGTATTTCTAGAGATGGAATAACAATTGAGACCTCTTTAAATACTTTAATGGATTTTGAAATAACTGGCCGAATTTTATTTATTGATCTAGAGGAGACTGACTCACTCAACTCTCGCAAATTGTTCGTAGTAATTCTCAGCCAGTTTGAATATGGTTTCAGATTTGTAGTTGCTAAAATTAATTCTTCAATACCCGAATGGTTAGAAAATGATCTTACACCCGCAATACATAGAATTTGGGTATATGGTATATATAATTTGACAGAACTTGAACCATTAAGAGGTACAAATGTCCATAATAGACAATTTCTCCAGGAAACGATAGAAGAACAAATTAAAAATCAGCATCTCTATTCATTAGCACATCAGTAAGGTATGATATATCACATAAGTGAAAGATTTTATTTATTTGCCGAAACAAGGATTCAAAACATCTATATGAAGTATCTAGCCCACATGAATCCGTATATTCAAGAAGTGGCATTTGAAACAAAGACTTTGTATCCAGAAATTTATAAATTTTATCTTGAACAGTATAAAAAAGATGTAGAAATGTTGCAATGGGAAGATGACATTAGAAAAGAGATTCTCGATGGATAGATGTATGATCGAGAAGATTGTAGCTTTAGTTTCGACTCAAAGGCAGCTCACAACCTTGACACGTAAAAAGTCAGAGATCAGTTTCATAAAAGCAATATCAATTTTAGCAAATATGGAATCAGACAAGTGTCATTAGTAAACGAAAGGAGTGGTGGTGCCTGTCTCCTTTAGTAAATACTTCAAGATTAAGCAAAAGAAGAATTTTCGTAGCAAGGAAGAAACTTTGGCACGTTGCAAGTCCATATCATCTTTTGTACAGAATAGACAGCTTAACTTTTCCACTTCATTACGCAACTTCAGTACTCATCGAATCTTTCAGTGTGAAGGACCAATGTCAATTTTTGAATCCGCTTTACAACGCACTTCGATCTTAAGAATCCACTTTTATAAAAAGATGTAAATTCTATTTTATAGTTTTTGAAGTCGAGTCTATATATAAATAGTCTAGTTAGCATTCAAATGAGAACATGCGAAGTTTTTAAAAAGCCTTTGTATTCTCTAAAAACTTTGTAATCAAATACCCTCTGTAAAAAGTTCTGCTAGTTTAATAAAGTTGAAGAGCTTCATCTCATCAACTCTCATTATAAGTCTCTTTTTCTTTCTTCTCTTTACGTTTTAGCCAAGATCTTAAAAGGGAGAAACATGAGATATTATGCTAGATTAAGATAACATGATATACTCTAGATTGTTCTTCTGATTATTGAGTCCTTAAATCAATCATTTGTTTAAAAGACTCTAAAAGTAGGAGTTTAGGCGTGTTAGGCCGTTTTATCCAAAAAATGAGGTGAGAACATGTTTTGGAAATAGACGAGAGGGTAATCAGGTGTGAGTACATTAATGATTAAAAAATAAAGAATATATTTTTTAATCACCTTAAGACAGCATAATTGAACTTAAAGTATCTCTTGGGTAAAGTCATCATTAAAAAGAAGTCTTTTTGTTATATGAATTTTGAAATTGTTAAATATTACAAAGATCTTTTTGAAAACCAAAATGATTATTTTTATTTGCCTATAGATAAACTCTCATCAGAAGAAGTTGAATTTTATTTAAATTATGTTAATATAAAATTACAAAGTATAGAATATTATAATTTTAATAGTTATCTTAGAAATCTCTATATAGTTAGGAAAGATCTTCAAGAACCAAGAAAATTTGTACTCAAAAGTAATTTAGATTAGATACTATTAGCTTCTATAGCATGAAACTCTAAAACTCCGATTAATAATATAGACAATGTGCCTCTTAGGTTGAATAGATCGGCAAAATTAAGGGTAGGCCTGTTATAGGGCACACATAAAAAAAAGGTGTGCCCCAGGAACATGCCTACCCTTAATTTTATGTGTTTAGAATATGCCTACCCTTAATTTTGACGATCTATTCAACCTAAGAGGCACACTGTCTATATTACTGATCAGAGTTTTAGAGTTTCATGTTACAGAAACTAATAGAATATAATCTAAATTACTTTTGAGTACAAATTTTCTTTGTTCTCGGGGATCTTTTCTAACTATATAGGGATTTCTAAGATAACTATTAAGATTATGATATTCTATACTTGATATTGGTAGTGCCCACGTAGGGACAGTTACATTATATTTTTGAATTTCAAAATAAATGGTAATGGGTAGAACCCATTACCCACTCCCCCCTTATCTCTCTCATACAACTTCCACGGTAGTTACACTCTCAAGGAAATTGACTCTTGTATTATGGGAGTGAAACTATTTTTCAATGCAGAGAATAGTATTTCATTATTTTTTTTTAAAAAGAACGAAGTAAGAGAGAATTCTATTCTATTCTATTTTTTCTTTGAGAGAGAAAATAGAGAGAATGCTATTTTTCGGTGAGAGAAAAATTCCCTTTTTGAGTGAGAAAATTAATTGTTGCGTAGAATAATTAATAGTGAGGGTTTTTCGATCATTTACGAATCACCGGGTTAAGGGTTTGATTGTTGTGGTATTGCGGTGATAGTTCGTTTATTGTGACTATTATCCCGACTTAGAGAAGTTCGTGTTTAGAGTTCGCGGTTTCGAAGATTTTCTGCATCACCGATTGAGGTATATCGCGAACTCAAACTTTTACGGTTCCGAAATTTTATTTATCGCTTCCGCTGTGTATATGTGTCACGAATTTTATAACACTTTGTAATCTTATATTAAGGTAATTTAAATGGAATTCAACTTTCTTCTTATGAGAATTTATCTATAGGCAAATAAAAATAATTATTTTGCTTTTTAAAAAGATCTTTGTAATATTTAACAATTTTAAAATTCATATAACGGAAACTTCTTTTCAATGATGACTTTACCCAAGAGATACTTTAGGTTCAATTATGCTAGTTTAAGGTGATTAAAAAATATGTTCCTTATTTTTTAATCATTAATATATTCGCACCTGATTACCCTCTCATCCGTTTTCAAAACTTGTTTTCACCTCATTTTTCGGATAAAACGGCTTAACACGCCTAAACTCATACTTTTAGAGTCTTTTAAATAAAGGTTTGATTTAAGGATTCAATAATCAAAAGAACAATCTAGAGTATATCATATGGCATTAATCTAACATAATATCCATTGTTTCTCCCTTTTAAGGGCTTGGCTAAAATGTAAAGAGAAGAAAGAAAAAGCGACTTACAATGAGAGTTGATGAGATGAAGCTCTTCGACTTTATTAAACTAGTAGAATTTTTTTTTTAATCTCACTATGATATATAGAATTATATTTTGATTAATTTGATTTGAGTATCTTTAGGGACCCTATTTAGTGAGCGACTCTATATTTTTAATCTTTTTTATTTTCAAATTTCATATATGAGACTTGATTAAGGGGTCTAACGCTCCATCTCACTAGGTTGACTTTTTGTTGGTTTCCAAGAGCTAGGTTTTTTTTTGTATTAGACCAATCAGTATTCAAGTTTCATCCAATTAATCCGATCCAAGCATTGTGAAACTCATTACGGGATTGCTCTCTTAAATTCTTTTTTTTAACTCAAAATCTTTTATTAAGAAAATAGAGTATTCGATCACTCAACTCAATGGAGTTTAGTCCCACAAGCTAGTTATGATAAAACCATATTATGTTTTTTCCAATTTTAGATATGATTGAGGGTTCCACCAAGAAAAAAAAAAGATATGATTGAGGGCTATTATTATGGAAAAAAGGGCTCTTAAGGATAGAAGATTGAGACCCAGTCCCAAGCCTATCCCAACGTGAAGAGGCCTGTAGCTCAGAACCCAATTCTTAAAAAGGGTCAAGTTGGCGAAAATGGGCTCTTCATTTATATTTTAGGCTGATTTGACCTTCTAAAAGTGGATTCAAGGTGATCTTGGGGTTAGGCAGGTTGCCCAAACCATGCACAAATCTACCCTTTCTCTTTGTTTCAATTAATTATATTAAAAATTGAAGTAATATAATAAAAATACATAAATTTGATACTCCATTGATTCAATAAAGTGTCACAATATATTGGATTTATATAGAAAATTTATCATTACAAATATGAATATAAATATTATAAATATAAAACTAAAGAAAATCAAATATTATCAAAATCAATATATAATATTTTCTAAATATTTTCAAAATACACCTTTTAACATTCTTTCAAATTCAATATTATATTATGAAAGCTATTTGATTTTGAAAGAGACAATAATTGTATGTTGATGTGGCTAAATATATGTTTTTGTAACCCTAAAGAACAATTTTTTTTCCCTGAACGGAGTAGAGTTTTTTTGAAAGTGTGTGCAGGCATACGAGTGGTTGTCTTGAATTTTGACTACAACACATATTGAATAGTAACTTTTTTCAGAATGGACCAAAGATCTCTTGAAGGGGCATACGGACACATATTGAAAAGCAGCTTTTCCAAAACGGACTACAGGTCTTCTTGAGGAATGTGTGGGTGCATATTGAAGAGCAAATTTTTTTAAAGTAAATCAACAATCTTCTAGAAGCTCGTGTAGACACATATTCAGTAGCTTTTTCTAGAATAGATCATGGATTTCTAGAGATGTGTGCAAACATATATTGAAGAGCAGTTTTTTTTTTTTTCAAAATAGACTAGGGGCCTTTTGGAAGGGCGTGCAGGTATGTGAATGGTTATGTTAGCAATATGTATTCCAAACATGTTGTCTTAACTTTGTTTGAAAATATCAGAAAATATTTGAATAGAAAAATAAATAAATATGATAATGTTACCATATTAAAAATAAAAAATATAATGGGCATATGTTTTTTTAATACTTTATGTTGGATTTATATAAAAAAGATATTATTACAAATATAGAAATAAAAAAATAAAATATTATCAATTGATTTGATTTTAATACATATTATTTTATAAATGTTTTCAAAATACGTGATATCTTTTAACAAATTAAAATAAATAAGTTATCAATTATTTTAACTTTCCCTATTTTGTTTTGGTTTATGAGGGGTTGTGTCACTTGAAGAAAAAATACTAAGATGGATGAATGATTTCCATGTGCAGCAATACCTTTTCTCAATGAATTTATAAGTTTACTTCATAGACAAAAAATGACTATTAGATTAGATCAATCCCACTTAATAATTTCTTCTTCAGTATATAATATATATATACTAGTTTTTTTGACCCGCACTAATGCGCGGGGTGCCCATAAAATATGAATTGTATTTTTTTATCATATAAATATTTATTAAATTTATAATTAACTCAATATTTGAACTAAATTATTATCAAAACTAGCAAAAAATATAGTGTATATTAGTGACATAAAAAATAGTTTAACTGCTGAAATTCTAAAAGACACTAACGAATGAAGTAAAAAATACATAATAAGTAGAGTAAAAAGGTAATAGAAATAAAGGGACGACTATTGGTGGAGCAAAAAAGAAGGTGAAAAAACATATGTTAAAAAAATGAAGGACCAGAGAGGAAAAAATGGTTAAAAAAAAGGAGTTAGGACCTAAAAAAAATGTGATTTAAAAATAAATAGATGACCATATGTAGGGTGAAAAAATAAAAAAGAAAAATTTATATTAAAACATGATGAAAAACTAAAGTTTTTTAAAAAATTGGATAAAGAAAATGATTTAAATGGATTAGTAGGGAAAAAAATAGAAAAAAATCATTGTCTAAAAAAAAAAAACTTAAGAAAAAAATTTGGGTAAAAAAATAAAAAGAGTAAGGATCTGAATGAGAAAAAATTTATGACTTAAAAATAAAAGGATAATCATTCGTGAGGCTAAAAAAACAAAAGGAGAAAAACTTATATCTAAAAAAGATGAAAGATTTAAGAAGAAAAATGTCAGGTTAAAAAAAAAAGAGCAAAGATCCAAATGAAAAAAATAAAAAGCTATGATCTAAAGATAATGAGACAACCATCTATGCGGTAAAAAAAATAACAAAAGGAAATAAACTTTAATGGAAAAAAATAATAGCGGGGTTCAAAAAATATGGAACGACTAAGTAAAGACATCCCCTAAAAAAGATGATACGAACGAAAAAAAAAAAGAAACTGCACCCAAAAAAAGGACGTAAATGAAAAAAATAATGGAGTATAAAAAATATGGGATGATCAAATAGGGACTTTCGGAAAAAACATATGAATAATAGATGATGCTAATGAAAAAAAAGGAAGTTAGACAAAAATATGAATGAACCACTTAGGGATTTCGAAACAAAGCATATAAACAATAGAGGATCCGAACGAAGAAAGAAAAATAAAGCTAGATGAAAAAAATAAAAAAAAAAGGATGAAAATGGAAGAAAAAAAAGATGGCAGATCTAAAAAATATGGAATTACTGTTTATAAATAGTAGAGGACCCGAATGAAAAAAAAAATTAGATAAAAAAAAGATGCAAATGACAAGGGAAAAAAAAAAAAGAGGACGGGTCAAAAAAAAATATAGAATTATTAATAGGGAAAAGTATATATCAGCAATAATAACCCGAACTCGCTCTTTATATACCAGGAAAATATGAGAAATTGAGGGCAGGTGACATTATGACTATGCTCAAGGAAGTGCTTACAGAAATGTATAGTGTGGCTGGGTGCCATGTGGTGGACGGGCCCAATAGTGTGAATCATTGATACTTGTTCGGCCTGTGTCAGGTCTTTCTCCCCCCCTCCCCCCCGCCTCTTCCCAAAAAAAAAAAAAAAAAGAGTCGGTTACCCTCGGGTGACTTTTAAACCAGCTTTAACAGCTTTAATGTTTTTTTTTCTTTAATTATCAATATTTAATGTCATAGATTAATTTAATTTAAATATTTAAAAAAATTTTATTTAAAGGACAATTCTCCTAACATAATTTTTTTTATTTTTAAATTTTAAATATAAAATTTAATTAAAATATATAATATTTTATTCTATTAGATTGACTATCTACCAACTATACAATTAGAATAGCCCCTGACATCACTTTGCATCATCACAATCTCTCTCTCTCCCTCCAACAATAAATAAGAGAAGGCAAGCAAGCAGTTGAATGCAAAAGGGATAATTCTAGGTTTGGGAAAGAAAAGGCGCTTTTGGAAGTCCAATGTCGTTATGCAATTATGGGGAACCCAAGTTTGATATCCATCAACTATACAAACATTTTTATTAAATGGTACCATTAATGTAGAATTGAAATGGTACATGGAATATAAAAAACATATATTAAACAGAAAATATTATGTTTGATTTGAGGATATAAAACAAAACCCATATATTTTTTAATTTTATATTTGTTTTCGGAATAAAAATAAACAAAATTTTATACGGGATATAGAAATGAAGATGATTTAGAGAAATTTGATGTAGTTTTTCTTTAAATTTCATTCTCATAATCTTTAAAATTTCTATCTCCACCCATCTATCCTCTCTTGTTTATCTCATCTCATATTTCCAAACAATCGCATCCTACAACAACTGATCCTTTGTAACCTAAGAGATGAAACCACATCAGGGCACCTGCTAGTCATGAGGATGGGTAAAGCAAACAGATTTCCTTAAAACAAAATACTTGGGGCTTACCCAAGATATGGGCTTGGCTAGACATCGGACCGGTCCGGTTTGGGCCAGTTTCTGGACGGGCCTTGGAACCTCAGGCGGTTCGGTCGTGATTCCAACGCCTTCTCGGGCTGATTCTAAAAAGATTTACTTGGAACCGGCTCCACCAGGTGGACTTGGCCCGCTGAATTGAGTGATTCGATAGTTTTTCAATATGAAAAAATTTAAAAAATAAAAAAATTAGCCCCTGGTTTTGTGCCGGGCCGGTTCAAAAAAAGGAATCGGACCGGGCCGATTACTGTAGTGGGCTGATCCCATTCGAATTTACTATTCACCCGGGGCAATTGCTGGTCTGGGCTTAAATGGGGTGATCGGGCCGATTTCCGCACCAGAACCGGTCCATGCCTTAGGCTTGGCTTTGTTCTCTTCAACTAATAGCTGACCCCTCACACTTTCTAGTTTTGTGATTTTTTTCCCCCTCTTTTGAAGCCCTTGTCTTGAAGTTTTGAAGTTCTACATTCTACATCCATAAGTTAAACACTCAGTTGAGCACATTTTTTTTTTATTTTTTTATTTTTTTTTTACGTTAGAAATAGATAAACTTACAAAAGAAAATGATAGTTTATAAATTATTTTTAATTCTTGATATGAAATAAAGTATAATAATATAAAATAATATATATAACTATACCCTTATTTTTTGCACGATCGACTCAAAAAAACTATAGTAGGATCAAAGAGAGCAGTAAATTTATTTATTTATTTAATTAATTTTTTAAGAGATCACATAGACCATATGTTAAATCTTTATTATCTGGGTCAATATATATTTTGCTCCAATATGATTTAACATAATATATAAATATATTTAATATAAGATGTGTGCTCATGAGTTTTGGGGTACCCATAAAAGAATTCCCTTATTAGGTCCTTTCTTTTGGCTTGTTTTGAGGAAGAGAATATTGTGGAATACTAATCTATATAGGGGTTTGTAGATGTACATTTATCGGCCAAAATAAAATAAAATAAAATAAAATAATTAGGTTGTGTTTATTTCGAAATTAAAATAAAAAAATCTCTAGAAGGAAAAATATTAAAGTAATTTAGTTTTCAAAAATTAACAACTGATATTATAAAATTCAAGGAAAAAAAAATTCTAATATTTCACTTCAACAATGAAAAAATAAATGACAAACCACAAATAGTCCCTTCTAGTTTACTTGCAATTACACCCAAAATTTCAAAAAATTAATTGAAACAGCCTTTCATAGGCATTTTTTTTCTTGCATGTTTGTTATCTTAGGTTTTTTATTTTATTTTCCGTGTAAAAAATGAATTTTTTTATTTTATTTTGCATGTCAAAAATGACAAATATTTTTTAAAGGTTTTATTTATAGGTAATTATTAGTCGAGTAAATTTCAGATAATCCTTTACTAATTTTAAAATCATGAAAGTTAATGGCAGAATTAATAAAAGCGTATTTTAAATTTTGTCCAAAAATAAATATCCTTAGAGTAATTTTCATAAAATAAACAAACCTATTTTCTTAAGTCACACTACTATTGGAGCAAAGGGAAAGAAATGCAATTGAATTTTTTGTATTTGCCATGCTTGAGATATTGACCAGAAAGATGCAAGAAACTAAAGGTCAATAAGCTATTAGCGATAGATTAGCGACGGATTTTCTTAACGATGAAAAATTTTCATCGCTAAATTAGTAAAGTAATTTTCAGTGACAGAATTTTTTCTTGTTAATTTTCCGTCACTAATATTTTTAGTGATGGAAATTTGAATATCAGTGAGGGATATTTCCGTCACTGATACCCATTTTTCTTGTAATGTTTGGCCACTTTTGGGAATTAGAAAAAAATGAAAATTAATTAAAGAAATTTGATTTAATAATTTAATTCAAATATCTCTATCATTAGTAATTAGTCACTCATCAACCTGTCAGAAGGCATGCCCTACATTCATAATTAATGAAAACATTATTCCTAAAAAATGGTATCTTTTTTTAATTTTCATTAACGAGAAAATATAAGATTAATTGGGAAGCAAAAGTGAGAAAATCATATAGGAAAAAAGAAATATATTCCATTTATAGGAAATATTATAGGGTTAATTTCAGCACGAGAAGCGGATAAGCACACTTATTTCATGAAGGACGAGGAGAACTTACTCACTTTGATCTTATTTCTGGTTTTCTTTTATAAATTTCATATCGAATTTCATAATTTTATGTAAAATGTCTAAAAAGGATATTTACCTCTTAAATAGATTTGTTATGAAACTCAGATAGTGTCATGGTTATCTATGATACTATCCAGTCAAAATTAGACTCGAGTTCGGTCAAACCAAGTTCAAGCTCAACTGTGTTGGGCTTAAAAACTCGACGGATTATCTGAATTAATTAATTATATTTTTTAAATAATTTTTATATGTGAAATTACGTTTATGAGTATATTTTTTGAATATATTATCTATACTATCTGACGACACTACTCAACAACACTACCGATGACACTTCAGGCTCAAACTCGAACTAAAGAAATAAAAACTTGATGAGCTCGAGCTCGAGTTTGAACTCACCTTAACAACACTCAAGTCGATCTCGGATATCGAGACTATCCGACTCGACTCGAGTCTTATAACACGTTTACTCTTAAATCATCTTGATATGAGTTGTGAGAGTATCCCACTCACAAATAATTTTTATTTTAATCTGAGAGACAAAGTTCGATAGTACAAAGCTCTATCACCTTGTTTATTGGCATGGTTAGAAAAGAGCAAAATCTGAAAATCCAAATCTAATCCTAATCGGATCAAGCCAGCCTTCCAAGGAATGCCATGGACATATCCATCTTTGTTCTATTTTATCCATCCTCTACTTGGGAATTTTCATCAAACATTCGAAGCATTCGAGTTCGAACATTCAAGTCAATCGAGTTCTGATTAGGCTTAATTTCGGAGCATCTCCCCTTCCAAATACACCACATTGTGGTAGAGTATTAGTTAACTCAAAATCTTGAATATAAGATTTGCCTAATGTGTTTATATGATCGGTGTGATTCTAGATTATTTTATACTTTTTTTCTCTTTCTAATTTCTCACGAAGCAGATTGAAAAAAAGAAGAAAAAATATGATATTTGAATATTAATTGTAGCATTAAGCCATAATGTATACGAGACAGCAAACATGAGTCACACTTTTTCTGCAAAAAGTGTTGGCCATGGATAGATATTATTGATTATAATTTTAGGTTAAAAAAATTCACTAGAAAAATATTTCCATTGGTTTTAACAGCCAAAAAAAAAAATGATAGTAAGCTATGTTCAATAATGGGTTAATTTTTTTTAAAATTGATTTAGGCATAATTAAATGATTTCAATTTGTATTTTAATTTTGTAATTGAAAATATAATTAATTGGAAAATGATTTCTCGCTATTGTTGATTGCAAAGCTTTTTTGAGAGTTAATCATTTGCACTTCACACTAAAGCTACATTTTTTTTTTGGTGCCCTGGAGCCACCACTAAGTCTCCATGGATTCATCTTGACTATTTTGAATCGATCTGTGATCAAACTCTAATCGGGGGGAGTGATCTCCCATCGTGGTTTTTTCGTTATCCATGATGAGTTGAACCCGAATATGATCGAGGGGTCTTAACGTCATCGCCTACTGAGCCAACGTTGGTATCTTCTCAAGAAATCTTCTATTGAATAAAATCATTATAAATAATTTAGAACTTTCTTATATGTTATTAATAAAAAATTATCATTTTATTACAACCACTTAAAATGATAAAAAGAAAAAAAAATTGAGAATCTATAGATCAAACAAAAATTGAAAAATATATATATTTTTTACTTAACATACAAACAATGTTTTGAAATAATCATTGAATCCTATAGTAACATGGGTATCATCCTACATCATATAATCCAACGCCATATTTAAATCTTATGTATAAAAAAAATATGATGAGAGAGTTCTACTTCAATTCGATTCAAATTGGATTTACTCAGTTTTAATGTGATTACTTATTTGGACAAAAAAATCAAAGAAAATCTATAACTTTATGATATTATGTGATAAAATATTTATCTCTGATTTCTTTTATTTTCTGCAAAACATATAATTTCATTAAGGTTGGTATTTCCAACTCGGGCTAGTTGTTGGACGAAGTAAAAAAAAAAAAGATTCAGGGTGGCTGTCTCTTAATTTTTTTTTAAATTTTTTTATATAATTTTTAATGCTATTTTAAAAAATGTTAAAAAAAATTTAGTTAAAAGTTACTAAAAATGCTGATAAATCTGCTTTGAACGATATTTACTCGCTAAGGCTTTTGTAAAGTCATAAAAATGTTGGTAAGAGTTTTAAAAGTGTTATTAATTTTTTTATAATATTATTTATTTTTAAAAAATTATAATTTATATCTTCTTTATCTTTTATATTTCAAATTTTACTTTATAAATTTTTTAATTCGTGTACTAATTTCCAAAAATAGTATCGACTAAATGAGAAAATTAAATAATATATTTTACAACTAATAATAATAATAATAACAATAATAATAAAATATTAAATATATATTTTTCTATTTTTTTATCTAAATCAATCGGTATTCAGAATCATATTTTGACTAATTCGATCTGAATTATCGTCGGATCCTATTTAGTAGAGAAAATCTCTTAATATAATTATTTTTATTTTTAAAATTTAAATTTAGGTTTTAATTAATATTATTTTTTTTCTTTTTCTTTTGGGGTCATTAAATGGGAAGCGAGGGCAATTGGTGTCCCTAAATTGGTCGAACCAGCGGCTGACAGCTCAACTGCCTCAATGCACTTGGGGGCTCCCACCCCACAACCAAGATATCATGTGCCTCCCATGCCACGGACTTGCCTGGCCTCCTTTTGTGTTTGAAGCTGCCTTCTCTTCTCATCTCCATTATAATCTCTCTCTTTTGACCATTATAGCTACAACATATATGTATAAATAAATAAATAAATAAATAAATAAATAAATAAATATATATATATATATATATATAGACGCACACTATGGCGGTGGATTAATCCGTGTCTAGAGTCATGACTAATTGAATTCGAGAATTATCAAGTTAAATATAAAAAAAGTTTTATTAATATAATTTTTTTCGATTTTTAAGTTTTAAATTTGAGATTTTATTAAGAGATTTAATATTTTTATTCACTAATTCAACTGTCTATTGGTGCACAGATATATAAATATATATATATATATATATATATATATATATATATATATATATATATGTAAAGACTTTCTTTCAGATTTTGATATAAATGGAGGTGACATCTTACCCTTTACTGCAAATCAAGACAATAATATGAAATTTCATTGGAATGTCTGCAAGAAAAATACAAGTACTCAATTGAATGAAAGAAAGGTTTATGAATCTATTCTAATTAAACAATTAAAAATTTCACATCAAATTTTAATGTTGGGTATTTAATTTTTCTCAAAATTTTCATTTTTTTGGCTTCACAATTAAGTTACCCTTTAATATTCTCCCTTTTCATAATTTTCTCAATTATTTAATTCTAAAATTTATTATTATTTATTGAAAATTTCTCCCACATTTATTTTTAAAAAGAGTCAAAACATTGTTTAAAAACTTTTCAAATACCAAAAACATTCAAAAGGGAAATTCTTAAATAATTATTTAAATATGTGAAACCCTAGAGAAGAGATAAAACTTGCAAACCTCACCTTTTATTAATGCAACCATGTCCATGGAGAAGAAGACAAGTGCAAAGCTCCCCAAGCATCATGTTGGGGATTTTTTTTTTATTTTTTTTAATTCTTTGTCCAATGATTAAGTACAAATAATTAAATGGGAAAAAAATAAGGATAAAAAAACCTAAAGAAAAACCACTAAGCGACAATAAAGAACAATTCAAAAAAAAAAAATACTAAAGAAAATTCGTTTAATACAAAAGATAAATACATTTATAGATTATTGTTAAAAATTAAAATATTTCTATTTAATTGATAAATATTTATTTTCTTAAATAATGGAAACTTATACTATAAAAAAAGAAAAATTCTTAGTAGAACAAAGAAGGCATATACTATTAACAAATTTAATATAATAAATATATGATCATATTCATGAGTAGAAGAAACAAGTATAGAAATGTGGAAATAGATTATTTGAATTTTCCACATAATAATATATTACCTTTTTAAAATATATAATAATAATTAATGCCATTCATATGTCAACAAAATAAGGAAAATCATTTATATTTTTACACAAAAACATGCGGCATATTACGTAAGTCACCTTGATGACTTGAAATCTTTATTACTTAAAAAGATTCAAGTTCAAATACTTTTTTCCTTCGGTTTGCAAGCCAAAATAATAATAATAATAATAATAATAATAATAGTTAAGGAATTTCAAGGTTTTCATTTATTCTTTTTCTCTTGGCAAATCCTTCAAAAATATTTCATGTTCCTCACAAGTGTGTTTGGTCCTCTAAATTTGCAATACTATGCTAGAATTAATAGGATATATGTATATATATATATATATATATATATATATATATGTATATATATATATGTATATATATATATTTATATATATATATATTGTAGTTAAAATATTGTATTTGTCATAGAATTACCTAATAAGAGATCATAATTATATGCTAAATATATTTAGTAACATCTCAATTTTGGTGTCAAAGAAATAAAAATAATTCCTAAAATTCCTATTTTAGGATCATGTTTAAGCTAATTTTGTTGAAAGGCATTTGATTGACCATATTAGCATGATGTTAGACAATCATATCTCTCACTAATGTAACATTAAAATGTCAGGTTTATATTTTTAATATTGTCATTAAATTTTTTCAATAGATATATCGATCATATTTAGTATAAGATGGGACAAATCAAAATTTGTTTCTGATTTTAGAATAAAAATGAATTAAATTTCTGTGTCTACTCTTTTAAAAGAGTCAAAGGGGCATAGAAATAGAAATAAAAAATATGAATATTTTCTTTACTTTTATCCGGAAACATATTTTAAATTATCATCATGCCTTCTTGCCCTTTTTTATATTATCATTAAAAATTTTAAATATATTTATGGATCATATTTAGTATAAGATGGACAAATCAAAATTTGCTTCGATTTTTAGAATAAAAATGAATTAAATTTCCAAAGAAGTAGAGTAGAGAGGGGTTATCTCGTCTTATTTTTCTAATTTACTATAAAGGGGATTGCTCACGAAAGTTATAAAAGACGCAAAAGGGTAGAAGTAGAGTAGAGTGGCATATGAATAAGCCGAAGATGGAGAAAAATATGAGGAGACACCATCACCATCATCCTAACCATTTTCAATTGCAAGTGCTTTTCATTTTCATCTTCATCTTCATCAATTTAAGTTCAAAATCAAATGGGGAAGAAGAAACAGTGATTGGGTATGGATACGGAATCGGATGCGCAAATGTTGACCCATCTGCCCAGTCTTTGACTGCCACTCTTCACCTTATCAATAGCTCCTCCATTTATGGACCTGACATTCCTAACCTCACCCTTTTTGCCAGGTAAGGAATTCATAGAACATCATCCTCTCCTGTTATTTATATACAGAGAATTCCTCCCTGTTTAAAAAGAATAGTAAAACATGATAAAATATGATAGAGAGAAGAGTCGGTGAGTAAAGGGTCTTTTCATCCTTGTTTTTATTATAAAGATAAAGAAAATAATGTTCTTGGTTCGATATATTACATAAATGTATATAGAATTCTGAAAAATATGTTTGGGTAAATAAAATCAATTAGCAAAATGTATGATACATGGCTGAACCTAGAGTCTTCGATTAAGGCATAGGTCGTTGTTATTGTTATTGTAGTAAAAGATATAATACCAAAATGTTTAATATAATCTTAATAAACTTTATGAATTGCTAAATCTAGATATTAAAATTATATATTGTAATAGTTTCTATTGTATATATATAAAATTTGAATAAATATAGAAATATATAAAATGATGTATATAAAAAAGAAATGGATAATCTTGAGAGAGTGGTAAGATAAAAGAATGTCAAATTTTTAAAATTTAATGAAATACAACAAACACTTAAATCTTAAATGAGGATTTAAAGGCATTTCAAGTATTTTTACTAGCAATTTTTGTGAGTTTGAGTGGTATTTCTGAGACTATGATCTTAAATACCAAGTGATGCATTTTATGTAACTTTTAATAATAGTTTTTAGATATTTTTAAAATATCAATAAGAGTATACGTATTAAATAGTTGTTACTTCTAACATTATCAATGAAATAAGAATGAGGAAAATTGAATCTTATTATTATTATTTTGCTTTTGGAATATTCAGTTTGGAGACAAACGACCGATTGAGAGTGCGAATAATAGACTCCGAGCATAAAAGATGGGAAGTTCCGGAGGATATCTTCCCCCGCCAGAACTCATCCGAAATACCCTGCGATGCTCACATACCCTCAGATGACAACCAAATCATGACCAATCTCTCATCTCCAAGCTCAGACCTCATCTTCACCCTTCACAACACCACCCCATTTGGCTTCAGTGTACAACGCCGCAGCCATCCGAGCCAACTCTTCAGCACAGCCCCAGACTTGGTCTTCAAGGACCAATACATTCAGCTCTCCTCCTCTCTCCCCCTTCAGCACTCTTCTCTCTTCGGCCTAGGAGAGCACACCAAGAGAAGCTTCAAGCTTCAGCATAATGACACCTTCACTCTCTGGAATGCGGACATTGGGAGTTTCAATTTGAACCTGAATCTTTATGGGTCACATCCTTTCTATCTTGATGTTAGGAATGAAAGTGAAGAGGTCACTTCGCATGGAGTACTTTTTTTGAACAGTAATGGGATGGATGTGGAGTATACCGGAGACAGTATCACGTACAAGGTTATTGGGGGTGTTATTGATTTGTACTTCTTTGCTGGACCCTCTCCTGATTTGGTTATCCAGCAGTACACAGAGCTCATTGGTAGACCTGCCCCCATGCCTTATTGGTCCTTTGGTCAGTCCCACTCTTTTCTCTCTTTTTTCCATTTGAATTGCATGGGTTTCTGCATGTCCATTTATTGGGTCATTAAATTTTGCATACAGTTCGCTGTGCATTCTTAGACTTGAAAGAATTCACTGGGGGAATACTTACTTTTCTGTATAGGATTTCATCAATCCCGATATGGTTACAAGGATGTGAGTGACCTTGAGAGTGTGGTTGCTGGGTATGCAAATGCCACAATCCCTCTTGAGGTCATGTGGACTGACATTGATCACATGGATGCCTATAAAGATTTCACTCTTGATCCTATCAACTTCCCACAGGACAAGATGAAAGAATTTGTTGATTCACTTCATGGAAAGGACCAAAAATATGTTGTGATACAAGATCCTGGTAAGAGCTATATAAATGTCCATGATCAATTTTTCCTTTTAATGTTATGAAATCATTGCCTATTCTAATATTCTCTATGTTGTATATATTTTAGGGATTAGCATAAACGAGTCGTATGAGACCTACATTAGAGGAATGCAGGCTGACATATTCATTAAGCGCAATGGAACCCCTTACTCTGGCGTGGTGTGGCCAGGGCAGGTGTACTTCCCAGACTTCTTAGATCCAAAGGCTCATACATTTTGGGCAGATGAGATAAAAATTTTTAGAGAGAAAACGTTGGCAGTGGATGGACTATGGATTGATATGAATGAGATCGCCAGTTTCAGAGACCCTGATCCAATTCCGAATTCAACCTTTGATGATCCACCTTACAAAATCAATAATGCCGGATCGCGAAGACCTATTAACGGTAGAACTGTTCCAGCCACAGCCATACACTATGGTAACATCACCGAGTACGATTCCCATAACCTTTACGGATTCTTGGAGTCTAAAGCAACTAATGCTGGTTTAGTTAACGCTACCGGAAAGAGGCCCTTTGTGCTCTCTAGATCAACTTTTGTGGGTTCTGGCAAGTACACTGCACATTGGACTGGAGACAATGCTGCAACTTGGGATGATCTAGCTTACACAATTCCATCCATTTTGAACTTTGGACTGTTCGGAATTCCAATGGTTGGAGCTGATATATGTGGTTTCTTGAGGAGCACAAATGAGGAACTCTGCGGGCGTTGGATTCAGGTGAGAATCAGAAGATCTATTGAATGTGTTTTGAATCAGGGCATTTGTCTTTGTTAGAAGAGTACTTGATTCTGCAAGTTATTTGTCGCAATATCGAGTTAGTTGATGTGGATGTCAACAGGCTGAAAATTTTTAATTTATTTATCTTTTGCAGTTAGGGGCCTTTTATCCCTTTGCTCGGGATCATTCTGACAAGTCTTCAAACCGTCAAGAGCTTTATTTATGGGACTCAGTTGCTGCATCAGCCAGGAAAGTGCTTGGCTTACGTTATCGTCTCCTCCCATACTTTTACACTGCAATGTACGAAGCACACACCAAGGGGATCCCCATTGCCAGACCTCTTTTCTTTACGTTTAGTCAAGACATCGAAACTTATGAAATCAACTCACAGTTTTTGATCGGTAGAGGTGTAATGGTGTCACCAGTTCTCACATCAGGAGCCACTTCGGTCGATGCCTACTTCCCTGCAGGAAATTGGTTTGATCTCTTCAATTTCTCCAATGCAGTGAGTGTTGACAAAGGAAATCGCATCACACTAAGTGCACCACAAGACCACATAAACGTCCATGCAAGAGAAGGGAACATAATAGCAATGCAAGGAGAAGCAATGACCACAGCTGCAGCGCGCAAGACAGCATTCCATCTAGTAGTGATCATCAGCATCACAGAGGAAACCAAAGGTGAATTGTTCTTGGATGATGGGGAGGATGTAACCATGGCAGATGAGGCACAGGTAGAGAAGTGGAGTTTGGTGAATTTTTATGCCAATCTTACAGGGAATGCGCTAACCATGGGATCTAAGGTTGTCAATCCGGAATTTGCTTTGAGCCAAAAGTGGGTTATTGACGAGGTGACACTTTTAGGATTGGAAAAGGGGAAGAGACTCAAGGGAAACTCAGATTTTAATGTCAGTTTTGTGGATGGTGAACAGTTTGTCACTGTACAGCTCTTAGGGTTCTCTTTGGTAATCGGAGAGGAGTTCAAGCTAGAGTTTACACTTTCCTAAAGTAGTGCTCTCTTGGCTAGCACATGTTCATTTTTATTTCCAAATATCTAAAATAATGATAAACAAAAGTAAATAAAGAATTTTACCTTTACAAACTTTAATGTTACGTCACAAATAATGTCATCTTGTCTTTACAATTTCAATCATATTTCTTGAAACTGTAGGTTGGAATTTTATGATTTCACAAAAATATATATTTATTAAGACAAATGTCACTTTACAATGGTTGAAGTAATCATATTGGAAAAAAGAAACAAGCAAAGAGAAGAACACGTTTTGTTCTTGATAGAATATAATGAAGTTTGATACAATTAAATCTTTATATTCATTATGGAAATCATCTAAAATATATAATTAACTTGTCTCATTTGGTTCATTGGAATTAGAATTTTCTTGCAATGAAGATGAGTCAAAACTTTATATATTAGTTAAATTTAATTATCCACAAAAATTGAATTCAAAATCTAAGTTCATCAATTATGTCATTTCCTATCGGCATAGATGGAATAGATTTTGATAACAATTTTCAAGATCAGATTCTAATGACACATTGCTCTTAATTAAATTTCATGATTTTATATAATTTGGTATTGATTTTTTTTTTTTTTAGAATTTTGTTATAAAAAAGTCCTAACTTCAATATTAGTTATCCGACCTTTTTTTTTGTGAAATTAACACATAAATGAAATTATTTCTAAAAAAATTAAGTATGAAAAAAATGAAAAATGACAATATTAATAGTAATCAAAGAGGTCTCGACTAAGTCTTTTAATAATTTTAAAATATGAAAAAGAAAATCTTAAAATATATATTTCTGGAACAAACATGACCCTTTTAGATCTGGTACTCTATTAGAGGTGATGATATTTCTGAGTTTTACTCGTGTATGTTTAGTATCTTTTTTTTTTTAAAAAAAAAAAAAAAGAGAAGAAGTTTTTTTTTTTTTTTTTCACCCCTAATTTCTACCATAAATCAAGCCAAAAAGCTTCTTTGTTAATTTTTATTGGACCCCATTTTGTTTTTCAGATTGCTTGGTAATGAGTGCTATGAAGATCCCAAACATTCTTAGTTACATCATTTATTAATTTTTAATTATTAAAGGAAGCATTAATAAGTTATCCTAATAGTACTTTATTCCTTGCTTTTAATTAAAGAAATTAGGTGTAATAATTTAATTCAAAAATCTCTATCATTAGGTAATTAGTCACTCATCAACCTGTCAAAAGGCATGCCCTACATTAATAATTAATGAAAACATTATTCCTAAAAAATTGTATTTTTTTTTAAATTTTTATTAAGGAAAAAATAGAAGATTAGTTGGGAAGCAAAAGTGAGATAATCATAAGGAAAAAAAAAAAGAAATATATTCCATTTTAGGAAATATTAGTTAACTCAAAATCTTGAATAAGGAGATATGCCAAATGTATTTATATGGTCGGTGTGATTCGAGATTATTTTATAATTTTTTTTTCTTTTTCTAATTTTTCATGAGACATTGAAAAAAAAAAAAAGAAGGAAAAAAAATGTGATATGTATATAATAATTATAGCTTTAACCCAAAATGTATATGAGACAAGCAAACATGAGTCACACTTTTGTCTGCAAAAAGTTTTGGCCATGGATACATATTATTGATTATAATTTTAGGTTAAAAGATTCACTAGAAAAATATTTCCATTGGTTTTTAACAGCCAAAAAAAAAAAAAAATTGATAGTAAGCTATGTTCAATAATGGGTATTTATAGTTTAATTTTTTTAATTGATTTAGGCATAATTAAATGATTTCAATTTGTATTTTAATTTTGTAATTGAAAATATAATTAATTGGAAAATGATTTCTCACTATTATTGATTTTTTTTTTGGTGCTCTGACTTGATTCATCGTCGAGTATTCTGAGTTTTACCATGACTAATTTCGATCGAGTTACTGTTAGATCCGTCATAAAGAGGGAGCTCTCCCAACTTCGTTTTTACTTCTACCAAAACTTGAACCCGGTTCTTGGTGCGGGTGCTTTCTCACTATTATTGATTGCAAAGCTTTGAGAGTTTAATCATTTGCACTTCACCCTAAAACTACCTTCTCAAGAAATCTACAATTGTATGAAATCATTATATGTAATTTAGAACTTTCTTATATGTTATTAATAAAAATTTTTCATTTTATTACAATTACTTAAAATAATAAAAAGAAAAAATTGAGAATCTATAGATCTAACAAAAATAGAAAAAAAAATTTTTTTTCCCCTTAACATATGAACAATATTTTGAAAAAATCAGTGAACCCTACAGTAACATGGGTGTTATCCTACATTATACAATAGAAGAAACCAATGCCTAATTCGTCTACAATAGTACCTCTTAAACAAAATCTCGTATTCAAATCTTGTGTATAGAGAATATATAAATTGAAAGAATTTTATCTCTTAAAAACTCAACTTGAATTGAACTAAATTTAGTAAGTTTCAGAATAATTTCTGGTTTATGCAAAAAAAAAAAAAATCCAAAAAAAAATCTTTAACCTTATGATGTTATGTTATAAAATATTTATCTCTGATTTCTTTTATTTTCTACAAAACATATAATTTCATTAAGGTTGGTGTTTCCAACTCGGGCTAGTTGTCGGGCCAAGTAAAAGAAAGATGCAGGGTAGCTGTCTCTTATTATTATTTTTTTTTAAAAAAATTATTTGATATAATTTTTAATGCTATTTTAAAAAATGTTAACAAAATACAGTTAAAAGTTACTAAAAATTGCCGATAAATCTACATTTAACGATATTTACTTGCTAATGCTTTTGTAAAGTCATAAAAGTGTTGGTAAGAGTTTTAAAAGTGTGAATAAATTTTTTATAATTTTTTATAATATTTTTTATTTTTCAAAATTATAATTTCTATCCTCTCTATTTTTTATATTTTAAAATTTACTTTTCAAATATAAATTTTTTAATTTACGTTCTTGTTGAAACCAAATTTGAATCCATAGTTAAATGTGCTTCTGGCTCAAACGGAAAATTGGTGATGTCATGTCTTCTGGGTCGTCTTCGAGGAAGAAACATGTCAAAAACCTATCAAATGTGATTTCGGTGGAGGAAACTCTGATATTCAAATCAGAAAAAATAGTTAGAGAAAATAAAACACCGAAAAATCTTAACTTTGTATAGTCTCTATTTGCTATATGTAGGGTAAAAGTGTAAAGAGTGCATAGTTGGTGGGTTGTCTTTACATAGTATATATATCATGCATGGTGGGTCTTGTATACATTTAGGAATGTAAAAAACCTATTTTTCTTGTGGAGAGATCATCAGAAATCTTCCAAAATTGCATAAATCATAGTTGTAGACTTCCTGTAATTTTGGAGTCCTCTGAGACAAGAAAGTTCTGAAATGCCGAGGGACTTACTTCTTTATCGAAAGGAATCACAATAGATTCATATCGGATTAAGAAAAATTTAAATTTATTAAATATTTCTTTCCTTATCGAATAATCAAGATTTAGACCTATCGCGTAATAAAAAGTACTTCTATAGTGACCGAAGGAACCAAAAGATCGGAAAGTCGAGAGATCGAGTGAGCAAAACGTACTGAGAGAGAATGACCATATAATGTTGCTAAAGAGATAAGGTATCAACCGAAAGGATTTTATCGAGTGGTCATCCAAAGAAGTATATGAGGGTCTCTGTTTGAAAGAATGTTTTACTAAGAGCATTGGATAGAGAGAGAGTTTGACCGAACAGAGATCGCTGAGTGTTAAAGTTTTTTATTGAAAGATCGTTTAGTATTTTTTGGGTTTTATGGTTAGTATCGGCAAAATGAGAAAATTTAATGATATATTTTATAATGTGAAAATAATAATAATAATAATAATATGTTCCTTTTTTTCTTTGGGTATCATTAAATGGGAAGCGAGGGCAATTGGTGCCCTTAATTTGGTCGAACCAGCTGCAGACAGCTCAACTGGCCCAGAGCACTTGGGGCTCCCACCACAGAGCTAATATATCATGTGCTTCCCATGCCATGGACTAGCCTGGCCTCTTTTTGTGCTTGTAGCTGCCTTCTCCTCTCATCTTCTTTATAATATCTCTTTTGACCATTATAGCCATAAATAATAAACATACATTCATACATACATATATAAATGGAGGTGTCATTTTACCACTTTAGTGCAAATCAAGACAATAATATCAAATTTCATTGGAATGTCTGCAAGTGTTATTAATTTTTAATATAAATTTGATAAACCAATATTAAAATTTAGGCATCTCATTCAATAAAAGGACATGTACCTACCCTTTCTCTCACTCTCCAAAAAAAAAAAAAAAGAAAAAAAGAAAAATACAAGTACTCAATTGAATGAAAGAAAAGTTCATGAATCTAATCTAATTAAACAATTAAAAGTTTCACAACAAATTTTAATGTTGGATATTTAATTTTTCTCATTTTTTTTGGGCTTCTACCCTATTTATAATCTTCTTAAGATCAATATCGAGTTGTTCCATTGGCTAAGCACCGATTTCCATTAAATAATGTTTTAAAATTTAAATTTTATGTATAGAGAAAATAAATATAAGAGAGTTTTATTTCTTAAAAGTTTAATTCGATTTGAATCGAATTTTTAACGTGATTATTGAATACTAATAATTTATAAAAAGAAATACTCTCAATTGTTTAATTCGAAAATTTATAATTATTTATTGAAAATTTCTCTCTCATTTATTTTTAAAATAGACAAAACATTATTTAAAAACTTTTCAAATACCAAAAAAATTTATAAGGGTGATTTTTCAAGAATTATTTAATTATGTGAATCCCTAGAGAAGAGACAAACTTGCAAACCTCACCATTTATTAATGCAGCTATGTCCATGGAGAAGAAGACAAGTGCAAAGCTCCCCATGCATCATGGGGGAATACTTTTTATTTTTTTAATTCCTTGTCCAATGATTAAGTACAAATAATTAAATCGAAAAAAAAAACAAGGATAAAAAAACCTAAAGAAAAACCACTAAGGGACACTAAAGAAGAGTTTAAAAAAATACTAAAGAAAATTCTTTTAATACAAAAGATAAATACATCTATAGATTATGGTTAAAAATTAAATATTTCCATTTAATTGATAAATATTTATTTTCTCAAATAATGGAAACTTATATTATAAAAAAAGAAAAATTCTTAGTAGAAGAAAGAAGGCATACACTATTAACAAATTTAATATAATAAATATATGATCATATTCATGAGTAGAAGAAACAAGTGTAGAAATGTGGAAATAGATTATTTGAATTTTTCATATAATAATATATTACTTTTTTAAAATATTTAATAATAATTAATGCCATTCATGTGTCAACAAAATAAGGAAAATTATTTATATTTTTACACAAAAACATGCGGCATATTACGCCGCTGTTTTATGTTTTCTCTATTTATCTTTATTTTTTCTCTCTTTTTTTTTTTATTTTCAATTTTCGAATGGTGAAGGATCAAATTCTTAAATTTCTTGATAAAGAAAAAAGAGAAATATTAATATAAAAAAGAGCCGAGAGTTTATCTATGTATTAAATTAATTATTATGACTTATTATAACGAGAAGGGACTTCCCACTCTATTTATTTGTAAAAAAATTAAAATAATTTTTTAGAAAAAGATTAAGAGAAAAAAGAGAAAAATATGAAAAAAAGCTATATATGGTTATGAAAAATTCTTAGGTTTTTTTTTTAAAGAAAAAACCTATTAGTAATTTATTTAATTATCATTTTGTTCATTTATATTTCTTTTTTAATCAAAAAAGATTTTTTTTAGATAAATATTGATATTTAGTAATCACGTTAGATCTGACTAAATTCATTTTCAATTCAATTGAACTCCATAAATATCGTAGGAATACATTAAAAAATTAAAATTATAGTAATCGAATATTACTGTTATTCTATATTAAAATTATAGTAATAATATTAAAGAAATTTGTTTAAATAAATTTACAATATTTTTATTTTTAAAATATTGTTTTCATTGTAATCCTCTTCTAGAATCAAAAGAATAATCTTATCTTTATCATTTTCAAGGAAGGAGAAAGGATTAAGAAGTGAGAAACCCTTGGACTTGGACTTGGATAAATGCTCTCCCCGGGAGATGATATAATCACCGAGGATTACGCTCGTGCCATCACCCCTGGATCTGACCCCTCGTTTTAGGTGACCGACAACCCATTACGACCCATATGCCCTTCACTTCATTATTCAAAGGAAAAAGAAAAGAAAAAATTACCATAAAAATTAATTATAAATAAATAGATAAACAAATAAATACTCCAAAATTCACTGTGAAGATTCTTCACGCTTCCTTCTCTCTCTTGATCTCAGCCAAAAGCCGAGAAAGGTATATGCACTTCTCTCTCTCTCTCTCTCTCTCTCTCGTTTTTGCATTCCGCATCAACTTCTCTCAACCCAAATCGGAAAAGTTCGCGCACGAAAAAAAATAATGGTCAGATTCATTTTCTTTTTGTTTGTAATGTACATTTGTGTTTTGATTTGTGTAATGTAATGTTGTTTTTGTGTTTATGTGTCAGAGAGTCTTATGTGAAGCAATCCGGCATCAATTATTCTGTTACCCTCTTTTCTTCTCTGTGCAAAAACTCAGCTCTTCCCATGTTCAGACTCTGACACCCTCTCTCCCTCCCTCCCCCCCTGCTTATCTGTTTCGACACAAAAATCCCACGTAATAGTTTTGTACCCGTTTGGGTTTTTTGTTTTCTCTGACCCCAAATTCTTACCAAAATTTTCATTTTTAGTTTTATCCCCATTTCGGGTTTTGTGGGTTTCTCTCATTTGATGCCAAAATTTCTTTATTGTTCAGAAGAGAAGATTCATTTATTGTCTCTTTCCAATCTGTACTCCATTTTAGCTCTTCTAAAGGTTCAACTATTTTATTTATTTGCAAAATATGTTTCTTCCGTTTTCTTTCTTTTTGTTTTGTGTAATTCATGTGTTTGTTGAATGATTAATGGTGTCTTACCCATCTGTTTTGAATATTTTATTGTGAGCTGGTGAGGGCAAGGTAGTCAATAAATGGTGGATGATATATGTGTGGGCTTGGTTTTTAATCACATTTTGTTGCCCCTAGAATTGATTTTGTTTCCATATTTTATTGAGCCATTGTTTGTAATGTTGTTTCCATATTTAGGAAATGGGTATTGAGCCAATTCTATGGATCTTTATGTGCTGATGATAAATACTGAGGATTTGTTTTGTGGGTTTTCAGTGTAATGCACGTTGAAGTTGTCAACAAAAAATGGCTACGTTGGTTCCTGGAGTGGTTTTGAAGCTTTTGCAGCATATGAACACAGATGTCAAGGTTGCTGGTGAGCACAGGTCTTCTCTTTTGCAAGTTGTGAGTATTGTTCCTGCACTTGCTGGCGGTGAGCTTTTCCCCAACCAAGGGTTTTATCTTAAGGTTTCTGATTCTTCTCATGCTACTTATGTTTCTCTTCCCGATGAACATGATGATCTAATTCTTAGTGATAAGATTCAATTGGGCCAATTCATTCATGTTGAACGGTTTGAATCAGCTTCCCCAGTGCCTATTCTCCGCGGGGTGCGGCCTGTACCAGGGCGGCACCCTTGTGTAGGTAGCCCTGAGGATATTGTTGCCACTCATTCTCTTGGATTCTTAGATAATTCATCTTTAGGGTCTAAGCCTTCAGAGAAAGTTACTCCGCCTGCAAAAATACCAAGTAATGGTCATAGTCGTGTAAAAGAGAAATCTGCACCCACTAGATCAAATGGTAATGCTAAGGAGTCATCGTTGGATAAGAAATCTGCAACTTTGAGTAGATCAAAGTCTTCAGTGATCAAACAGATTTTGAATTTGGGTGAAAAGAAAGAATCAATGAAGTTGAAGTCGTTGGCTTCTAAGTCAATCCCTTCATCGCCAACGAGTTGCTATTCATTACCAACTTCATTTGAGAAGTTTTCGAATAGTATCAAGCAGCAAGCGAAAATCAAGGGGTTGGATAAGGGGACAGTGAAGGTTGGATCTGTGGAGAAGGAAAGTTCTGTTCGTGGGATGAGTCCGAGTGTGAAGAAGGCACCACTGGCAAGCTTTAATAAAACTGTGGTTTGTGGGTTTGATATGGGGCCAAAGGCTTTGAGAAAAAGCTGGGAAGGAAATTTGGATGTGAAGGGCAGGGAAATTTCCAGATTGAGGGTGAGCAAACATGAAAAGACTGAACCTTGGAGTTCTTCGGTAAGTCTATTGCCTATACAGCCCCTGGCATTATTGTTGAATCTTTTTTCCTTTTTCTTTTTTTTTTTTTTTTTGGGTGGGGGCGGTGTTAGTTGTTTAAAATATTTTTGCTTAAGATCGGTTTGAGCTGAAAGTTGTTTATAATTCCATTTTTAATAGGCTACACATTTTTTTATATATATATATTTTTTCTGGTTATTGACTGAAGCCTCTTTTTTTGTTTATTAAAAATATTGCTTTTGCTCTTTATTTTCCGAAAAAATTCTCCACTGTGTGATAGTGATTTCCATACGATATTATCAAGCAGATGATGTTTATCTACACTACACCATCTAAAACTTATATTCTGCAGGCTCCTCGACGAAGTGTGTCAAGTGATAAATCTTCATCTAAAGAGGATAATAAGGTTCAAACTTCTGTGAGATCAATGAAAGAGGATAACAAGATTCATATGTTAACAAAGAAAGTAACTGCAAATAGAGCGCTTGAGGATCATGATAAGCCAAGCAAGCCAAGAACCTCTATCGGAAAGAAATCATCAGAAGGAGCTAATGGATTCCCTGCAAACTTGGTGAAGATTTCTATTAGTAATAGAAGATTGACAGATGGAACTGTTTCTTGGGCTTCACTCCCATCTTCGCTTGTGAAACTTGGAAAGGTATTGTAACCTCTATTCTGGACAAATAAATTTGGATTAATGAGCTTTGCTTGGTTCCAATTTGGTGTCCAGTGTATGCTCTGTGTCTATTTTCATTTAGTATGATGCTTCTGGTGCCCTTTGTATGTATGTAACTATGTTATGGCGGGTTTCACATTTGTTCTTCAATCTTTTGGCATTACTAAATATTCCTGTATCTTTTCCATTCCAGGAATTAATGAAGCGCAGAGATGCTGCACAAAATGCTGCTATAGAAGCTATGCAGGAGGCTTCTGCCACTGAGAGTGTACTCCATTGTTTAAGGTACTACTTCTATGGCACAAACATGCACCAGCTGAGATTAATATTCAAAAGATATATACAGCAGTGAAAGCCATACATTAGATGGGTATCTAATTTTGCATGGCTGATTGCTGAAGCTTCCTTTTCCCTTGTTGCACTCCATAGGGGATAAAATACTGAGAATTTATTGTTAGGTTTATTATTATTATTATTATTATTGTTATTGTTATTGTTATTTTTATTGTTATTGTTATTGTTATTGTTATTGTTATTGTTATTATTGTTATTGTTTTTGTTATTGTTATTGTTATTATTGTTATAGTCTTTCACTATTGGAGTCTGAATACTGTTCTATTTTTGTTTCTTGATACTGTTCTATTTTTGTTTGTTATGGTCTTTCACTATTGGAGTCTTTTAAGGATTCACCCCTTTTTTACTCATTGGGGTATACAATATTGAGAATTTAGTCTTAGGTTTTTCCCCCTTTTCTACCAATTTGTTTCTTGATGATTCAATTATGCATAAAAGTTGTTGTTGGGGACTTATTGAGAAATATCAAACACAATAACTGCAGTCTGAATTTACTTAAATTTGTGCTGGAGTTCAAATCGTGAAAATTTTGCGGAAGGTGTTGTGTTGGAGGAAAGTTTTGGTCATCTTCTTTTATTGCCAAAAAGAAAGGGATATTAGCAAGCACACTCCTTAGATATGAATTATCTGAGGCTGAATAGAGTTGTAAGTTTTTTATTTTTGCAGCAATTCCACCAAGGGAGAATGGATATCTGGGTTTGTGGTTGGAATTGTTGCAGAAATGACGAGAGCAAATCCCTAAAATGATTTCTTCTGTGAGTGCAAAGCATGTGAATAGCTTTTTATACACCTGCAGCTTTATAATGGAAAAAAATATGATCATGTGTCTTGAGTACAATCAAGGATGATAAAAGGCTAAGGAAAAGAGGGCACTTGCCTCTTATCAACTTCATTCGAGTGGATGGGTGCTTCCAAAGTATGGTAGTTGGTGATTTTCTATGCTTTACTCTTTTAAAAGCAGATGGATATGCTTTTGTTTAATATAGTCAGCACCTCAAAGGTAATTATTATTTCTCATCTTCATCAATTAATTAAGTTACAAACAGTTACCATAAAAAGTTTCAAAAATTTTCCCTGTATCTGTCCAAGGTTCACTTTGTGAACCAAATGTATGCATTCTAGTATTTCGATGATTGATAGATTTTTATGTTGAGGTGTGGCGTGGGCTGGGGCCCCCTTTTTTGTTGAGGGGGATGCTTTGATACTGTTATATGTTTGAAGCAGTTTAGTTTTGGAGTTGTTAAGATAGTTGATAGGAAAGATTGCTCAATAATGTTAACATACCAGATCTCGAATATGTGGTATTTGTACTTCTAAAGCCTCTTACTTCTCTTCTGCCATCTGTTAAGAGCTACAAGGCATGACAACGGGCATGTCATCCTAACATTACTATATTTATGTATCATTGATAATTATAACATTCCCAAGGTAAATAATAATATCAGTCATAATTCTCACTATGAGTATTTTTACCTATAAATGTTTCGAAACTAGTAAAAATTTATATAATTTAATTATGACTATCATAATTTTTAAAAGTATTCAAACATCACGGGCATCTCGGTTATATTGCTGATAACCATCTGTATAATTTTTAAATTGTCTCAGAAGTGTCTTGGCTTTTCCCATAAGACCCCGGCTTTCTTTTTTTGAAAATTTTTAAGAAATGCATTGTTACACCCTGAGGCGATGCATTATTCCATTGACTTTGGACTGCAAGATTAGACAACATACTTATTTTCTGAGTTTGAACCGTGCCTATGGCAGAGATCATCTGCAGTATTTTATTTTATGTCCTTCGTTTTGTATATTTCTCACCATATAATTCTGTAATTTGTGGGGGTTGCACCCTAGCTGTTAATTTATCTATTTATGTCACCTGTTTTCTACCTTTTATATTAAAAAGCAAAAGTATTGGTGACTATTATTGTTCATTACATAAAAGGAATGTCATCTTTTTGCCATATCCTGTTTGGTGTTGTATTTGTAAATTCGTTGTAATGCCATGAAAAAATCATATTGCTTCATGTCCTCTTAAAAAGTTAAAAATCTGATATAAGTTTTAGTTGCATTTACTGAGATGGAGTTTTATATTGGCGTGTGTGGAACATATGTTAGTTAAACAGGAAAGGAATTATACTGTATATATATTACCATGGCAATGGCAATAGTATAGACTTAGTTAAATTAATTGTGCTGTTTTGGCGAAGGAGGTGGTCATATTGGTGACTGTTGAGGTAGGGGATGTGCTTTTTTACCAAACTGTTGATTGGCATTGACACCTTTATATTTTATGATTAGTGCTTCGAGGATGCTTATTTATTGAGATAATCATATTATTGGAGTTCAAAAGATGTGATGCTGTTGTACGCCAATGAAGATCTAATCATCTTCATAAATAATATCATTAACTCTGGCCATAACGCACCTGAATCAAGTCTGTAGGCTAGTTTTGCTTGCCACGATCAGGCCAAATTTGATTTCAGATCCAGTTGGTGGATTTGCAGGTGTCAATTTTCCAAACTGCTCAGAATACCCGAAGTTTTTTAGATGATCCTGTGTGTAAAATTCATTAACTTTGGTATTTGTGCCATTTGTTTCTTCTATATTATTTATGCAGGGGGTTCCTCAAGTAATTTAGTCCTGGCAACAATTCTTTCTGCTTGCCAACAACAGGATAAAGAAAAAAGGGCAAAGGATTGTTCTCTTTTGGTAACCTATGTATGGAACCATAGGAGCTGTCTAAACTACGGTGTCTTGGATGGATACACATATATAGGGACTGATGATAATGACTACTGAGAGAAGCAGCTGAAGAAAAACCAATGTGAACATAAAATAGCTCAGAAAGTATTGACAGTTTCTGACTGCTTGCACTCGCTAGATCAGTAAATAGACATGAAGGCACGTATATTGTATATTGCACCTGAGATGATAGTGAGCGTGTGTTCATTACTAGTCATATCAGAGTTTGATTTTGAAACCTGTCTTGAGAAAACTCGGCAGAAGCTCTTTATATTTCAGCATTTTAACTTTTGGGGCCTTCAATGTCTAAGATATTTTGAATTGCGGACAAAGATTAGAATTTGATGAACTTGTATTCCATGTGCCTGTTGTACAGAGAGTTTTATTATTTTTTTTTTTTGGGGGGCGGGGTTAAGGCTGAGGGTACTTCTTTGTTATCACACAAACTGTGTGTTTTCAGATATGGGCGTGAGGAGTTTTTTCTCTTCCTTAAGCATGTGGCAACTGATATTTCCTGCCTGAAACCGACTAGCATTGTTTGTCATTTCATCTTCTAATGTGTCCAATATTTTTCCAATCCCTTCTTGCAGCACGTATGCTGAGCTGACTTCATCCGCCAAGGAAGAAAACCCGCAGCCTACTGTGGGGCAGTTCTTGACACTCCATGCGAATTTAAATAATGCTCGCCAAATTGCCGATTCACTCTACAGAACCATCTCGGAGGGTTCTTCTCCAGAGCAACAAGATAAACCATCTGAAGAAGTGCTAAAAATTGCAGCTGAAAGACGTAAACTAGCATCTTCTTGGGTCCAGGCTGCTTTGGTGACCGATCTCTCAACCTTCTCAGTATTTGGTAAGCCGTCAACCTCAAATGCAGCATCAGCTTCGACTCCAAATCAAGTCCAGAAGGCCATCTCTAGCAATCAATCCATGTTAGTCCTTGAAAATTCTAGTAAAAGTGCTTCAAATAAAGCCCAAGCCAAACCCCGTCAAACAGTTACTGCAAAGGTTACTGCTCCGGCAACACCTCGTCGGTCAGTGAATGGGATAGTCACAAGTCAGAAAGTTCAAGCCCCACCTCCGCTGGAATGGATCAAAGGAGATGGTCTTGATGAAGCTGTTGACTTGGCAGATATGTTGCAAGAGTCATCACAAGATTGGTTTCTGGGATTTGTGGAGAGGTTCTTGGATGCTGAAGTAGACACTTCAACCCTCTCGGACAATAGCCAGATTGCTGGTATGCTGACTCAACTCAAGAGTGTGAATGACTGGTTAGATGAGATTGGATCAAGCAAGAATGAAGAGGAAACACCGCCCCTTGTATTAGCGGAGACAACTGACAGACTAAGAAAAAAGATCTACGAGTATCTTCTTACACATGTGGAATCTGCTGCAGCTGCACTTGGTGGAGGGTCGCAATCATGTCCATTGAGCCGAACAGTGACAGTCACAACTGATCGCAAAGGTAGAAGATGACCAAGAAAAGAAACCAATATGGTCAAATGAAACATCCTGGGTTTAAAATGGAAATGTGGTAATTATGCCGTCTTGGTGGCACAAAGGTATAGCATAATTTTAAGTTATGTACATAAGATCTGTTCTACATGGGTTGGAATGAGGTATAGAAGAAATAGGCAGTTAGACATGAAAGCATTTGATGTCAAAGCTGAAGTGGGTAGTTTTCTTGCACCCTTTTTCAGTTCTATTTAAAACTGTTTACTCAAAACTGTACAAATCAAGAGGAGGGAAAGCTCTATTTCTCCCACAAACAGATTTTCTTGTGGGGCTTTACTCAATATTAAGGATGATTTTACCTTCTTTCTTATGTGACAGTTCGACATGAGTTAAGTTTGTTCATGGATGAGGGGTAGAAATATTCGAAGGAAAGATCTGCAGGGGGAAGTTGCTTCTTACATTTCCATTTTGTTCTTAGATATGCCCAAAGTTTTGAGCCAAAGCAGAATCATATCGAGTCTCAAAGGACTTAACAAAACTGTAAGGTATGATAGTTATGACTAGCTAAAAGGACATTAGGCTCGAGAGCCAACAGCAAAATTACGTTGAAGGATCGATGGCCATGGCGAGAACTCGCTCTGTGTGCCCTCAAATTTTATTGCTCTATCTTCTCCTCATGCCTCACAAGATTTGGAATAAAAAGAAAGGAGTTAGCTTAATACAAACTAAGTTACTGATACAAAGTATGGAGTAGCATACAATATTAACATAGTAGATTTAGGACCATTTAGATGTATTAACAAGATTATAAGTACAAAACCAGAGGGTTATGTATATCAAAATCAAACTCATCAAATTCCAATGACAATTAATTGACCCCTACGTGGGGTATCATAATTTAATCAGAACTACAGATGACCCGAAATCCAGCTAACTACAGGTCACCCTGAACCCAGTTAGAGGACTTTCTAAATGGAATTGGTATAAGCCACTAATATACAACATGCAATTGACATGCAGAAGTGAAACGAGCATGTCCCACACAAGGACTGGTGTTTAATGCGGGCCCAGTAGACTCACAAGGACTAAACAGGCCAAGCACACCAAATTAGGTCAAGTTTGGTCAAACTAATTTAAACTAGGTCAAAGTAGGTTAGACCCGGGCAAACTGGGTCACACTGAGTTAAACTGGCTCAGATTGGGAGATGCTAGGTCCCCACAGATGCAGCGACCCGCAAGAGGTCCATCGTAACCACGAGGGTTGAAACCGGGTCATGGTGACTCTGCATGGGGTGCAAGGCACCCTTGTGGGGGGTAGCCCTGAGGATATTGTTGCCACTCAATTCTATCGGATTCCTGGACAATTCATTTGTAGGCCTTCAGAGAAAGTTAGTACAACTACAAAAACATTAAGTAGTAGTCATAGTCACGTTAAAGATAAGTCTCCACCCATTAGATCAAATGGTAATGGTAAGGGGGAGATGCTGTATAAGAAATCAACAACATTTAGTAGATGAAACTCTTGGGCTGCAATACAGATTTTGAATTTGGGAAAAAGAAAGAATCCTTAACTAAATTGAAGTCTGGGTTTCTAAGTCAACTTGGTTTGTGTAGTTTTTTAGTAGTGTCAAGTAGCAAGTGAAAATAAAGGGGTCCGATAAGGGGATAATGAACTATGGAGAAGGCAAGTTCTGTTCATAGAATGAGTCAGAGAGGGAAAGACACATTTGCAAGCTCTAACAAGAATGTGGTTCATGGGTTTGATTCGGGGCCAAAGGCTTTGAGAAAAAGCTGGGATGGAAATGTGGATGTGAAGGGAAGGGAAAGCTCCAAACAGAGGGCCAGCAATGAAAAGACCGAAGCACTGAGTTTTTCAGTAAGTCTATTGCCTAAGACAAATTTTTATTGTCTTTGGATTGTTGTTTATAGTCTTTTGCTTAAAGATTGAATAAGGTTCAAACTTCTGGAACATCAATGAAAGATGATAATAAGATTCAGACGTCAACAAAAGAAATCATCAGGAGCTAACGGAATCCAATGGGAACTTTGTGAAAATTTCTAGCTGGAAGTGTATTGGGGTCTATATTCTGCAACAAGGAGTTTGGACAAACGAGCTTTGCTTGGTTTGATATGGTGTCCATATTCTCATCAAGTTTTGATTCATGCTGATGCTTCACAATTATTCTGCAGTCTTTTGGCGCTTCCTGCTATAGAAGCCCAGAGATGCTTCACAAAATGCTGCTATAGAAATTGATGGGACATGATCTAAAATCCCAAATAAAAAGAGTCGATTTTTAAAAAACTCACGAGAGGTGCTTATGGATCGGTATCTGACAATCGTCACGATAATCTACTGAAGGGTCTCAATCGTCCGGATCAATCTATTAAAGGGTTTCAATCACCCGGATCTCTCCGAACGACAGAACCTCAGTCGCTCAGGTCCACCGAACGTAACTTACCGAACAAAGGTAGTCGCTCTGATTGGGCAAGTAAATACCAGTCTATTAATCGGACGAGTACCGATTGACCCTTTATTGGTTGAGCGACTGAACGACAGGCAGCACCCCCCTAACGATTTTAAAGGAAAATCAGGATTCCTTAACTTCAATTTCCTATTTCATTACGGTAACTCCAGAATCTTTTAGATAAGGAAAGCATTCATTCGAAGATGGAAACTTTCCCAATAAATGAGCATCATAATCAACTCGGAATATTAACTTTCGGGATTCCCGGATCGGTTCGATAAGTAAGGTAGGGTTGAAGTCTTCCAGCGACGCACGTTTCTCAGAGGTATAAGTCATCCTTAACTCTTAGAATCAGGTACGCTCTTTTGGCCTAACACTCTGGGTAAACTAATCAAGGGGAACAATCTTCCATCAACTCTCAGTCTGTTTTTCCTTTCATACAAAAACCGCTCTTTCTGACTTGAACGTCAAAGTCTCTCTGTCGGAACACCATCTGCCGATTTTTACAGGTATTTTCACCCATCGACGACTACTGCTCGAGTCAAGAAGGTGCCGGTATTTGTGTAACTATAACCCACCTCCAATAGATTGACGCCATCCGTAGGAACAGACCAGAAAAACTTCTGTTATTTCGATAATTATGTCCTCAAGGACTAGAGCGTCCTCGAGAACCACCCCTGCTGTAGGAGGGCACATCCCTATGCCCGCCGAACCTATCGCTCCCCCGGCACCTAATCCTCCTGTTCACAATCTTGTGTTTTCTCCCCGATTGTCTCGTTCGGAGTTAATTCCGTAACATACAGCTCAGGAACAACAGGTCGTGGCCCCAGTGCCAGAACAGACTGACCAGCCTCAAATGGAGAGATTGGTGTCTGGACTCCAGAGAATGAGTAAGAAGTTAGAGGGACTCAGTCAAGCCCTCAGGTCAGACAACCACTTATCTTTGCAGAGTTTGAATATGAGCGGCCACCCAGGCGAGAGTTCGTGGAACCATCGGCGGTCTCTCAATATGACCCCCAAGATATGAGAAAACAGATTGAATAGTTCGTGGCCACCGAATTCAAAAGAGCGGGCATGAAGGATAGGGATAATCCCCTACACTCTCTAGGCAAATCGTCATTCGATGCAAAGATCTTGTTAGAACCAATGCCAAGGGATGTCCTTCTACCTCCCATGGAGCGATATGATGGGACAAGTGAACCCCGCGACCATGCCGCCCATTTCATAACAGTTATGGTCTCCAGGGACCTCTTGGATGCCGCAATGTGCAAACACTTTCCCACCACTCTTAAGGATAATGCTCTGGTATGGTTTAATTCTCTCTCACCGCTCAGTATCAAGAGTTTCGCACAGCTCCGACAACAGTTTGAGACTCACTTTGTAATCAGTCGAAGAGTTAAACGGAAAACCACATCCCTCCTATCATTGCGACAACGGAGGGAGGAGTCTCTCAGAGATTTCATGAAGAGATTTAAAATATAAATACTGAAAGTCCCCACTTTGGACCATAATATCGCTTTGGTTGCACTCCTAACGGGCTTGCGTTCTTCCGATATGAAGGTATCTATTACAAAGAAGCCTCCGACAACCATCCAAGAGTTTTACTCCCGTGCGGAGAAATATATTACTGTGGAAAAAGCAGAGGCGTTCGATCGACAAGGCAATCGCCCTAGCAGAAAGGAACGCAGCCGATCACCCCGTCGGCCCTCTTCGAAGAGAGACAAGCCAGGAATTCTGCCTTCACGAAAGTTCAGTGTCTATACTCCGCTGAATGAAACACCAAGTCAGGTTTTGTATCAAATAAAGAACAAGTCATATGTAAAATAACCCCCTCATCCAGCGGAAGAAGATCCTAAAAAAGACAAGTCTAAATACTGTCATTTCCATCGAGTCTACGGCCATACGACCAATGAGTGCAAAAGACTAAAGGATGAACTGGAATTCTTGGTCTATAGTAGAAAACTATAGAAGTTTATCAGTATGGAAGGAAGAAATATGCCTTCCCCCTATAGGCGCAATGCACTACGGGAGAATGAGCAACTTCATAGGCCAGATCCCAGACCATCACATGAGGAACTAGGAGGGGTGATCCTCCAAATCCACGGTGGAGACAATTGGCATGAGTCGTATATTCCCACCAGCATTTGTCCGGCCTAAGACCCGGACTTCCCAGCATTTTTCTCTTGGTAAAAGATTGTGATGTTTTCTACTACTTGTCGACTACACGCGTCCCGAGATTTCTAATGTCCCACGAAGAAAGCATTCCTCGAAGGGTCTCAGTCACCTAAAACTTCCTAACGAATGTGTCATTAAGTTATGATGAAACTATCCGAATGAGCAGACACGACCCTAACTCCTAAGGTTTTTAACCAATCAAAGGGTCTTAATCACCCAGACCTTCCAAATGAATGTGTTATTAAGTTGTGATGAAACTCCCCTAAAGGACGGATATGACCCTAACTCCTAAGGTTTTTAACCGATCGAAGGGTCTCAGTCGCCCAGGCCTTCCAAACGAATGTGTCACTAAGTTGGGATGAAACTCTCCGAACGGGTGGATACGGCCATAACTCCTAAGGTTTTTAACCAATTGAAGGGCCTCAGTCGTCAAGACTTTATAAACGAATGTGTCATTAAGTTGGGATGAAACTCCATGAATGAGTGGACACGACCCTAACTCTTAAGGTTTTTAACCGATCGAAGGGTCTCAGTTACGTAGACCTTCCGAACGAATATGTCATTAAGTTGGGATGAAACTTCCCAAACGAGCGGATACGGCCCTAACTCCTAAGGTTTTTAACCGATCGAAGGACATCAATCGCCCAGACCTTCCAAACGAATGTGTCATTAAATTGGGATGAAACTCTCCGAATGGACGGATAAAGCCCTGACCCCTAAGGTTTTTAACCGATTGAAAGGTCTCAGTCGCCTAGACCTTCCGAACGAATGTGTCATTAAGTTGTGATGAAACTCTCCGAACGGACGGACACGACCTTAACTCCTAAGGTTTTTAGCCGATTAAAGGGCCTCAGTCGTCCAACCCTTCCAAACGAATGTGTCATTAAGTTGGGATGAAACTCCCCTAACGGGCAGATACGGCCCTAACTCCTAGGGTTTTTAACCGATTGAAGGGGCTCAGTCACCCAGGTCTCCCGAATGAAGGTGTCATTAAGTTGGGATTAAACTCCCCGAACGGGCGGACACAATCCTAATTCCTAAAGTCTCTAATAGAACGATGGTTCTTAGTTGCCCAGATCTCTTGAACGAGTACATTACTAAATTGGAATGGAATCCCTTGGACAGGCAAACACAACCATGGAAGTTCCCCACCGAACATCAGATCCTGATCAGTTGGGTACACCATTGAAGAATAAAATTCTAATCAGACCAGTAAGATGAAGTCCCCGAAAGTTCTTTATTAAAAAATCATTACACTCCAATGAGTTAGGGAACAAAACATTCTCTCAGAAGACGTAAAAGTACAAGAGATCAAAGGAAGCGCTGGAAGCAACCTAGGTGGAATCCGAACCCGCTGACCCTTCAACAGGTGGAAGAGCTTCGTATTGCCCGACTTCTTGGAGAATTTCCTCGGCACACTTCAAACGTTTGAGCATCCTACGCTGAGAAAGTTGGAAGTTGACAACATTTTTGGCAGCAGAAGCCTTGAGATCGGCTATCTCTTGTTTGGCACCCCGAAGAGACTCCTCTCGAAAATTAGCTAATATTTCAGCGGCTGTTAACCGCGCTCCTCGAGTACACGCCTCTGCTTCCAATTCTTTGCAACAAGCTTAAGTCGAAGTAAGGTCTTCCTGAAGATACTTGATCTGCTTATCTTTTTCTTCTCTGATGGTTTTCCCCTGACTCTCTAAAGCTCCCCTCAGTGCCAGCACTTGGCCATTCATATGAGAAAACTGCTCATCATGCTCTACTCTCAGCTTTCTTTGAAACTCAGTTAAGGCCGAGGCTTGAAAAGAAGTGTGCTTATTAGAGTCGCAAGGTAACAAGAACCCGACGTAGTTCGAATGAAAGAAATACTTATCGTAAGATAGAGAGAATGGATGGTCTTGTCAATATAATTCGGAGACATTGATCAAAGAGCAAGTTGCGAAGGGAACTCGAACCACTCTGCCAGTTGTAGCATCGCTTGAGGATCGATAAAGTTAAATTGACGGCTCCCCACACTAACCGCCACTGACCCTTCCTCAAAATCCTCATCCTCCACCATGGTGAGTGACTCAATTCGAATGGGTGGTGGGGTACTATACTCATCCAGTTTATCTTGCAGAAGATACTTGGAATCCTGAGGAGACCGTCCCTCCATTTCCTTTGGAACAGGGGAAGAAACATGTGTTGCCTGGATCTTTTCTTGCCACTGAGAGGCTTGGAACGGAGCGCTTCCAGTTGTCTCTAAGGGGCCCTCCTCCGGAGTACCTTTCTCCCCAACTTCGACAGACGTACCAGGAATCACCGGCCTATTGACTGGCAATTCCTCTCTTATCTCGAAATACACCGAAAGAAGTTCACGTCCTCCAGTTTTCGCCGACCCCTCTTCTTCCGCGGGAGGACTAGGCGGTCGAACCTTTGACCTTTTCTGACAAGACTCGATCAAAAATGTCAACCGTACTCCTCTTCGCATTCGGCCGCATTTCCCGATCGGTAGAAATCTCCTTAAGGGGATGAGGATCTATAACTAACACAGAATCAACCCACAATACTCCCTGTCGCTCCAATAAGAGGGGCCTAGTGACTTGTCTCGACTAACCCATAAGCAAACCAGACAATATCAACATTTCGTCTTCTACCAAACCATCTACCCACAAATTCCTACGATGAGCCTCACAATAACAGGCCACAACACACAAAAAACGGGAGTAGCGAAGAAGAGGTTGGATTTTCTCGTTCAAAAAAGCCGTCTGGTTGGCGTCCGGAAATACAGGAAGGAGATCTCTGTTAAAAAATTTGACAAAGAAAAACTTTTGAATCCAGTGTTTATCCTGAGTCTCACTGTAGAAAAATTTCCTGCGATACTCCCGGCGGGTCTGAAACTTATACCAACCGTGAGTAGACCCTTTGGAGCACATCGCCCTAAAGAAAAGAGAGCCCCTAAAATCTTCAGATCGAAACGAATACGAAAAAACCGTAACAGAGAAATTAGAGCAATCACAAATCGCCAAACACTTGGGATAAATAGTGAGGGGTGAATGTTCCAATACCTCAAGACCTCTGTTAGTGGACCTGTATATGAAATCTTCAAGTCATATTTCACACACTGTTTATACATCAGGACACAACCCTCGGGGGCAAAACTCGCTCTATCCTCTTTGCAGGGCAATACGAATTCGAAGTCGCTTCCAAACGACATCTCCTTTTGAACTTCTGTCAAATCCTCTTCGGTCATAGTGCTCTGAATGTTGTCTATACTGCGCGATGAGGAGACGTCTGTCGATATTTTTGTCTCAAGAAAAAGTTTTTTCGAAGAAAAGGTTGGAAAGTATTATTTTCTAAGGAACGTAAACTCTTACGAGGCATGTGGGAGACGGTTCGTGGAAATCGAAATAGCAAAAGTCAATTTAAAAAGGGACATTCCTTTTTCAAAGATTGTCACTCATAGCGTTTCTTTTTCCAAAAAGACCATGAGTCAGGAGCAAATGATGAGATATGACCAAAAAGATCAAACCAAAAGAGTCAATTCTCAAAAAGCCCACAAATGGCGCCTACAGACCGGTACCTGACAATCGTCACGATAATCTATTGAAGGGTTTTAATCGCCCAGATTAATCTACCGAAGGGGTTCAGTCGCCCGAATCTCCCGAATGACAAGGTCTTAGTCATCCAGGTCCACCGAACATAACTCACCGAGCAAAGGTAGTCGCTCCAATCGGGCAAGTAAATACCAGTCTATCAATTAGACGAGTCCCGATTGACCCTTTATCAATCAAGCAACCGAATGACAGGCAACACCCCTAACAATTTTAAAGAAAAGTCAGGATTCCTTAATTTCAATTTCATACTTCATGACGGTAACTTCATGATCTTTTAGATAAGGAAAACACCCCTCCCAAGATGGAAACTTTCTCGATAAATGAGGATCGTAATTAACTTGGAATATTAACCTCTGGGATTTTCAGATCGGTTCGATAAAGAATGTAAGGTTGAAGTCTTTCATTTACGTATTTCTCTCAGAGATATAAGTCATCCCTAAAGTCTTAGAACCAGGTATACTCTTTTGGCCTAATACTCTGGGCATACCAATCAGGGGGAATAATCTTCACTCAACTCTCAGTCTGTTTTTCCTTTTATACGAAAACCGTTCTTTCTGATTTAAGTGTCAGACTCTCCCCGTTAGAATACCTTCTGACGATTTTTGTAGGTGTTTTCACTCATTGACGGTTACTACTCGAGTCAAGAAAGAGTCGGTATCTGTAGAGTCATAACCCACATTCAATAAAAGCTATACAAGAGGCTTTTGCCACAGAAAGATTTGAAGCTCTGCTAACTCTGTATAAACACCCACACCCACACCCGCTCCCGCTCCTCAATCCACCCATAAATCTCTCTCTTAATTTGTGGGGGTGAGATTGTGGGTAAATTAGAAAAACCCATCAATTTCTCTCTCTCTCTCTCAGGCGAGATTGTGGGTTTTCTGGGTTGGGGAGGAGAAAATGTGAGATAAAGAAGATAGCAAACGAGAGATGGCTCTGGTGGTGACCTTTTCAAAAAGCCGGATGGGGTTGTTCAAGAAGGCTGCCAAACTCAAAAAACTCAACCCAGATGGCAATTCTGGTCTTCTGGTCGTGCCTATATTTTAACATCCGCTCGATCTCTACCTAGACCTCTCTGCCTCCACGTTGATTCTATCAACCCCAGCGTTCACTGAACAAGATCTCTGTATCTCTGACTATAACCCAATGAAGATGTTACTGCCTCGCCTTTCTATCTACTACCAGTTCCTGTCGAAGAAGATCTCCGTGCCCATTTTGGATTTTAAATGCCTTTGGATTTTAAAATTTACATTAAGTTTGCCCTTTATGTTTTAGATCAATGTGGGTTTCTTTTTCCTTTTTTAATTTTAATTTTTATTATTTTGGTCATTAATGAGTTCTAATTCCTTGTGTCACATTCTGCATTGTAAAAATGTTGTGGACTGGTTATCTGCCACTGATCTTTGTGTGGGCAAGCTCACATAAAGGTGCTCATTGATGAATGAGCCATGGAGTTGACATTTTCAGCTTATTTGGTAGCTTTATACTGAAATAATATGGGCTATATATATATATATATATGTGGTGTCTTCTACTAAAAGACTTTCTTCATATTATACTTTCGGCAAAAGCTAAATTCATCCATCATGCTTGTTCAGTCTATGTGGAATTTGTAATGTTTTGAGCAAGGCGGCAACAACGCTTCTCTTGTTTGATTTTTAACATTAGATTTTCTTGTCTGCAACCATAAGACCTTCACAACTGAAGATAGCAGTCCAGTCCAGCTCTTTCCATACTCTCTTTGTTTTTATTATTATTATTATTATTATTATCATTATTTTGGTTTTTCACCCATCCTATCATATCAACTTCCGAATTTTATTTAATTAATTTGATTTAAATATCATAAAACATATTAAAAAATGACCTCTTTATAAATAATGGCATATTCAGTCTGTCTAGCCTTAATGGGCTCATATAGGGCTTCGGCTCTTGCTCCATCCTCATGGACGGGACACCAGTATTTTTATTTTTTTTAATTTTTTTAAAAATAAATTATTAGTATTAGATAATCAATTTGATACTGATTAAATTCAATTCAAAATAAATTATTTTTTTAAGGATTAAATATCTTTCGATACCTATTTTTATTATATATAACATTTAAATTTAAAATTTTATTTAAAAAATATTAATATTCCATCGCTAAACTAAATTATCTCTTTAAGGACTAAATCTCTTTCAATGTCTATTTTTATTACACATAAGATTTAAATTTAAAATTTTATTTAAAAAATATTAATAACTTATCGCTCAAACACAACGTTGTTACTTATATTTTACTCGACACGTTCTCGTGACACTTTCCCTTATGGAGTAGAATGAGTTCCATACTCCCGATAGTAAAAAGTAAGTACTTTTCTTGAGAGAATCATAAATATATTTAAATTCAAATAATAAGTTTAATTTATTTGGTAGTTACATTGCATGAGAAGAGTTTCATCTATTATAAAGGCCTAAGGCCTAAGTTGATAGACTCCTTTGAACATAGTGTGTGTATCAAGAAAGCAATTAACATCTTGTGAGTTTAGTAATAAATCACTAAACTCTCTTAATTAAAATCCTGAATTCAAATTTTAAAAATAAAAAATAGACACCGAGAAAATCACCTTTAAATTAAACCCCATAATACTCGAATTAAATTAATTAAATAATCTAAATACGTGATCAGGTAAATATATACACATACATACATATATATCAAGAAATCGACTTGAATGAATGAATTGCTCCATACCATCCATGCAGCCTACGTGAATAAAGCCTATAGTGGATGCCGCAAAATTCTATTAGGCAATAATTATTCTTGAACACTAAAAAGGCTTCTATAAATAATTTACTAATCAATTTTTATTACCTCAGAGTCGTCTTTACAAAATAAGAGCCAAAAATCAATGCTAATAATTCATTTGAGAATACAAATTAGATTCAAAGATGAAAAAAAAAATAAATAAATAAATAAAATTGACACTAAGAGCCCATTTGAGAAAGTTGAGTTGAGATGAGTTTTTTAAGGCCAGAATTATTGATATTTTGATTTATATATGTAAAACTTTTTATTTTTTTTTAATTTTAAATAAAATAAGATAAAATAGAAATAAATAAGACAAATGGAAGAAATCCAAAGGGGCCAAACCTAATGCCTAAATACTGTTGTCACAAGACTCCCCTTCTTTTTAAAATTTTTTTATTTTTTTGAACTGATTATTCCATAATTTATACAGATTAGAAATAACATCTCCCCCCCACCCCAAAAGTATAATTCCTAATTTCATAATTATTATTTCACATTAAACATAAGAACTCAAACGAAATGAACTCAAGTTTAACTTACCTACCTAATTGAAATTGGCAAATCTTACCTCTCATGTATTGGCAAAAGCATTGAAATAGCTATGATGACCTAGCAGAAAACCCAGTTGGAACTTCCAAATCCAACCATGATGGATTCACCCAATAAGCTCAAACCATATGAACATGTACACAGCCAATCTATAACTGGAAAGCAATGGCCTTGTCAAGAGACAAGTTTTCTCATCCGAGTTAATATGAAATTTATAGCAGCTCCCAGTTGACTGACTAGATTAAACCAGCATGACAAAAATGGGGCCAACGTAAGAGGAGGTTGGTAACCAGCAAGGATTTAAACCAATAGGTAAAGAAAATGTAAACTTGACAGCAAGTTCCAAAACCCAAATCGAAGAGCAATACACACATAAACTCCTGGTGGAGATGGTTTCATTTTCAAAAGTATCTAAGCTAGTTCAAAACAAGCCTTGTAAAAGAGCAAACTAATTTAAATTCCTTCTCTCTCTCCATAAGACATTCTTCTCACTCTCTCTACATTCACAGATCCTGCACATTCAAACCTGCAGAAGTAGGAAACAAATAATCAATATACAGATTAAGGATTAGAAAGACTATGATACAAGACTAGATCTGGTTACAGCTTGACTATCACTTGGAACGGCAAAGAGTTAGAAGTAAACATGAGCCCAATACTAATACGAACAAGGAACAACTAAGGTGCCGCAGAATAATGCATATATGGGACCCAAATTACCAATTACGCCTTCAATTTCAGATATTCCACATTTTGACAGTGATAAAGCTTTCCTATATTAATAAATGAGGGGAAAAAAAACAAAGCCCTTTTGGTACTCAGACATAATAATTTATCGCAGAGGTGGATCCAAAAAAGTTAGCAGCAGCAAAAACAAAGTAAAATGACTATCTGCGTATAAGCCCAAGACTTGACATGTCAACTCACTCTGGAAATCATGCATGCAAATACAAGGCATGACCAATTACCCCGAGGGATCTAATATTTACGATAACACTCTGAATTAACGAGTGCATTCAAAATTCAGATGCATAAAGGACTAGAAACTATGCAAAGTAAGAAGGATTATCCCATTGTACACACCATTAGAAGGGGAATTTTACTTGGCCAAAGCTGAGGGGTAAAAATTATCTGTTGTCGAATACAAGATTAATTCCTAGAATTCAATTTCTAACACATATGCACATAAAGGTCCACATGTAAGCTATAATACTTTTAACAAAAGTAATATAGGACCATACATATGAAATGTTAGGAAAGCACATACGCACATAAAATGAGGGGTTGGGGATTAGTTCATTTGAAGCAACACCATATACAAAATAAGGGGGGTCAGGGTAGGGAATTAGTTCATTTGAATTAGCCACAAAAAATGACATATGTGAGAATGCCTACCTGGGGGAAGGGATTGCTTCAACTTGTCAGCCTTCTCAGAGTCGAAGACACACAACGTGTAGAGGTACTTGGAGCAACGAACCTTGAACTTGACCACATCCTTGCTCCTCTTGATTTTCACGGAACGGGCATCTTTCCTTCTAGCAGTGAGAAGGAAATCCTTGATCTCGTGAATTTGCTTCGGCTGAGCACAAGTACACAAACAGCATCATTAAGTTAAACACATTAGACAAGAGAATCAGAGATAAAAGTAGAAAATTTTAACCCATCTTCTCAAAAGGCATATACAATCACTTTGACATCTTCTTAGTGCATAATCTATTATATCTGTCAAAAATATTGAACTTGAAACAAGCACCAGATAAAGACACGCCCCTTAGAGAAGCATATCCCTAAAATCAGGAGAAATATTGACCACAGAATACTTATTCTTACAGGAAAAAAAGAAAGTTGATTTCATCAAACATTAGACATTAACACATTTAAAAACATTTTCATAATTCAAATAAATTTTTTGGGCAAATCAAATCCCATCTTTTAATTGAACAAAAAAGTACCCATTCATTAGTGAAATTTCATGGAAATACAGAACCCCCAACATTTATTTTCCAACCCTAAAGCATGCTTAATGATCTCCAAATGACCTCTAATAACTAAATAAGAGATAAAAAATCTACATTATCCACCAACCATAATCACTAAAATAATGAAATCTCATACACGTACACCTCCTATCCTAACTCTAACCCTAACCTCAAACCCTAAGCAATACATCGAATCTCGTGTCTACAAATAGCATCAAAATAATCCGTTGGAGAAAAGAATCAGATTCAACAGTAGACGCACCAAAAAGTGATTTCATATTAAATATCACGAAATTAAAAGGAACCATCAAGAGATCAAGAAAATGAAACCAACAATCACAGGCTGAGAAACAAGAAGAGAGAGGGAGAGGGAGAAGGAGAAAAAGAGAGTGTACCATTTTCCGCCCTGATGGAGTTTCGGAGAGAGAGAGAGAGAGAGAGAGTGGCGAAAAGCTCGGGAGGAGAATTCGGAGACCTGACCTTTCGTTTTTATGCGCCTAAAAAACCCTAGAAATCTTTAGGACCGTTTTGTCCCCACGAATACATTTTGTGTACATTTCAGTCTTGGGCTTTTGTGGGCCGGAAAAGCCCGATTGTTGGGTTGGGTAAGGACTTTGGGCCTCAAGTTTGTCGTCTGTTCAGGGATACCCTTGAATTGGAAATATCACAATCTCAGCCCAACAATTTGCCGTCGATGGGCTAAGCGTAAAAACCCAGTTGACAGTATGGGCCATTGTAAGTATAGAGTGAGACACTCCTCAAATATTCATCTTTTCTATTTGCATTTCCCGTTTGGAAACATTACAATAGCAACACCAAGGCCGGTGGACCTAATGACATAATATTAAATTCTTTTTACTAAAATCTCGAATTTGAATCTTAAAAATATAAAAATAGATATTGAAAAAGATAACTCTTAAATTGAACCCCATCGGAATGGAATAATCAGATTTTCAAATATTAATGATCAACTTCAAAAAAAAAAAAAAAACATTACAATAACCACTTCATTTGCTTCTCTCTCTCTCTCTCTCTCAACTGAGGAAAGCTATGGAGCATCATGACCTTTCAATAATGCTTGATCGGTTAGACCCATGACAAAATTAGACCCATATTTGTCCTCTCGAAGCTAAAGGCATAAAAAAGGCAGAAAATCATACAAATCCATTGAAGTTGTCAAATTATGCCCAAGTAGTTGATAGTACCAATATGGGACTCCTTGGTACCCAACTTCAAATCCATGGCCACAACCAAACTCTTTACGTAGATAAATTGGTACAATTCATGAAATGATTTAACTACTGCAATTGCATGCCATACTAATGTGCCCATCAAAAAGGAAAAAGGAGAAGGGCCTATGAGCTGACTTAAGAGTACCCTAGAAAGAGAAAAAGATGTTTCCCACTAAGGCATGTGTGGGCCAAAAAAGGCATAGAGTATGTGGTGCATGGTAATTGAAGTGCATAAACTTATGCTCTTCATATCACTAGACAAAAAGGCAACCATGGGATTGAGTTGGTAGGGTGTTGCTTGCCACCAACCTCACTATCTCTTGGCTCTTTTTCTTTGACCTTTGCTAATTATTTTTTCTCTCTCTCTCTACTTAATTTTGTTCAGACAAATCTCCTCCCAATCAATCATCCTTTTTTCAATTATTATTCATTAGAGATGTCTCCTCCCTTGTATAAGTAGATAATCTCCTTTGATACAGCATTTGTGGAATCTAATTCCACAATCCAAGTATACTAATTTCCTTTGGTATATGAAGACTCACTCCTTATCTTTACACATTAGCAGAACTATAGATAAAATCATCAAATGTTGCACTTGCATCAATTTTTTGGAGTGGGGTGTAGTGGTACAATTATTAGTCCTTCACAAAACTTGAAATGGACTATAGTGCACTATCTATACAGGTTAATACTAAAAAATGATTTCAATAGAAGATTAGGGTTGAAAGAACAAAAGGGGGGAATCGATATTGGCCAATTTAGAAATGTGGGGCTCTAATTTTTCTTAAAAAATGATGAAAAATTATGAAAATGAAAAAGAAATGTGAAACCCTAATATATATATTGTGTTGGGACCTTAGTTTTGTGGTAGTTTAGTGAAGAATAATTGTGACAATTTGGAAGGTTTATATTAAAATAAATTCTTTTTTGTTTTTACTTTATTTAACTTTTTATTGGAGGAACCCCTTTTTCCAAACAATGAAAAATCTGCCATAAAGTAAGGACAATTTTTTTCTTTGGTGTCATACACAAAGCACCCAACATGACACATGGTAAAAACCATTTCTCTTTTTATCACATCATAAGGTTCTTCGTGATCTTCTATTTATTTTTTTCACACTTTTTAATTTGATGATAAGGTCCCCCAAGATTTTATTCATCCATTTCTACCCTACAATTAGATTTCTTCTTTTAATCTTATAAAGTTGTTTTGTCCAAATACTCCTTTATCTTCAAACTCCAAACCCCCATTTGGTAGTTTGGTAAGCCAAATATCTCATAATTAAAGGGAGCCATTCTTTTGGACCCAACAAATTGGGGGAAGAGAGAGAGAGAGAGAGAGAGGAATGAACATTTTTGTTGGCAACTACATAATTTATATAGAGCACATGGATTCCAAAATTGAAGAGAAGGGTGCAATTCCATTTGGAAACTTACAACTTGTATGTTATATGAATTGACTATCATTATACATATAGATAAGAAAGAAAAGTGAAAGGTGCAACAATCCAAATGGGAATGTGAAAATTTATAATAGACAAGGTGCAAATGCCTTCAAGCAACAAAACCTTGGAAGAAAAGATCAAAGCAACACAAACTCCAAAGCTCACCCCCCCAACACATAAAAGAAAAGCATAAGAAGAAAAAAATTGGTACAATATAACTAACTAGAACTACAAGTGTGCATAAAAGATAAATAAGTTATTGGCTTACAAACTTGCATAAAGCTTCAATCCCATACTATAGCTAAAGCTTGAGTTTTCTAAGGTTTTTGAGTAAATCCTTTTCTAGGGTTTCTAGGGTTTCCATACAGAGACCCATACAACAGGTTCCTCTTTCCAGGTCAAGTATATTCCTATGTTGTTTTCATCTCCTTGAGGTAGCACAAGGTTCCATCCTGCTCGATACCTCTTAAGCAATGCCTTAACATCATCGACGACATCGTCACTGAATCCCATCGGCAAAAACCCTTCTTTGAATCTCTCACTCCATTGGCCTCCTCTCTCTCTCCTCTGACAATCTCCTCCTCTACTAGTAACACCACTTTGATCATCATATTGATCATCACAAGCCAAAACGCGAACTATGCTTCTGGCACACTCTCTCTCCAACATCAGCTTCTCGTTGCTTGTTGGCACAAAGCTATCCTCTAGCATTTCAAAGTACAACGTGTAAAATCTAAGGCATTCTTCAAAGCACTTGACAAAGTCATTTCTTGAGCCTGAGAAGTCTGCTTCTTCCTCCACTACCGTCACAACCTTCGGCCTCAACGATTGTAGCATCCGAATGACTCCTCCTCTGTCATCCACCTCAACCCTACGCAATGATCCAATGCAATTCACTGCCAAAGCCTCATCCTCTTGAACACCTAACTCTTCCTTGGTAAGCTCGCCGAGGCGGCTTAACCCACTTATAACCCTAAATTCAAAGGGCACTCCCATTAACCTAGCAAACTTCTCCATTCTTTGACCTATCTCCTTCATGACTGATCTCTCCATGCTAACCGATACAATCACTGTGAGCTTCAACCTTGGAGTTTCATCATTTCTTGTTGCCAAAGCTTCTAGAAAAGTAGGCCATTGAGTGCAAAGTGTGTTGCTTATGTCAATTATGTGAAGTTTGCTCTCACCATCCAACGCTTCCAATATAGCACCATTTGAAGCTACATGACCAAAAGTTGTCCATGGACTAACCTCTTGGAACTTTAGTATCAACTTCCTCGCTGAATCAAAAGAGTGGCTCTTCTCTGCAACTGATGTTAGGGTTTTGTAGCATCTTTGGCCGGATTCCGTAGCCTTGCAGAAGAGGGCTTGCAGGAAATACGATGCTAACTTTTGATCACAATCACCATAAGGTGAGGATAGCTCATTTAGCATCCAAAGTAGGTGATGGATCTTACTTGAGTCCTTTTCATAGATGGCTCTTGCACACTCTCTCAAAAGCCTTGATGCCCATTTGCCATTGGCTACGGACCCGGAGGGCTCGCCAGAGTCTGATGACCGGCTGGTGGTTGATGTGTGGCTTGTGCTTTGCATGTCTATATGATCATTGTTGCTGAACAAGTATTGTGTTTCTTTGGGAATAAAAAGGGTTATGTCCATGTTTTGACTCTCAGCAAACTAAGCAACAAGCTCAATCCCATTTAGAGTTGAAGAGAGAGTTTTGAGAGAGAGAGATGGACAAGTACAAAAGGCCTTTTGATTTGCTTTTGAAACTTCATATACCCAAATACCAGGCCAATCTTTTTCTTTTGCCAACTTGTATTATGGTGTAATTTTTTATTTGTTTCCCATATTAATTTTGCAATAATTAAATATGTTATTAGTATTAATTTAAAATGCCAGGCTATGTGTGAGTGCATAAAAACAATATGCAACCTAAGTGGATGGCGACATTTGGAACACTATAAAAAAGTGGCAATAATTTATTACTTACACACTAAAAAATAAATAAATAAAAAATGTGCTTGCAGGATAATTAAATATAATATTAGCTGCCCTACCTTATATAGCTATATTAGGAGTATGGGTGTTATGACATTTGGGCCCGTGATGCTATCCGGTCAAAATTAGACTCGAGTTCGGTCAAACTGAGTCCGAGCTCGATCCTAACTGTGTCAAACTCAAAGGCTTGACAAACTATCCAAAATCAATTGTTATATTTTTAAATAATTTTTATATGTGAAATTACGTTTATAGATATATTTTTTCAAATATATTACCCGAAATTAATTAATTAATTAAAAGATACTACCTGAGAATACTATGACGACACTTTGAGCTCAAGTTCGAGCTCTCGAGAAATGCAAACTTGACGACCTTGAACTCAAACTCGATCTCATCTAACCCACACTCGAGTTGAGCTCACGTATCGACACTACCCGACTCGACTCAAGTATCATAACACCCCCAATTAGGAGTATTAAGTAATATATGAAATTATTTCTAGCCAAGGATAGATAATTGATATCTTCTAATAAAAATGGATAAAAAGGATATATGAACCACAAGACAATTTGTGATTCAAATCAATATGAATCAATTGAGCTATTTTAGCTATAATTCTGTCATAGAAAAATACTAGAATCTTTTTAAGGATACTGCATGACCCTAAAATAGCATGAACGTTAGTTCTAATTGATATAAAATAAAAAATAAAATTATGTTTATAGAGATTATTTAGCAATTTTGAAGAATTACGTGTCTCTACTTTTATAGAAAAGCATAATTATCAACACCTAGTTAGTCTAGTAGAGGACATTGGTACCCTTTAAGCAAAATATTGAATTCGAATCTTGTGTATGGTAAAAACAAGCACATGAGAGATTTGCACTTTAAAGATTCAACCAAATTCTAATCAAATTTAGTCAGATTCAACATGAATACTGGATACTGATTGTTTATTAAAAAAAAAGAAAAGAGAATAATTAACTTTCATCTAATTTTATGTAATAATTGGATTAGTCTGGAAACTTACTATTTTACCTTATAAGAAAATTTGGCTATTTTGACTATGAAAAATAGCGATTCGATTACCTTCTATGGAGAGTTATTAATTAGAAATTCAAAAGTATAGGATTGGAAGAATAAACAAAAGCTAGATATCTATAAAACTCATATGGTCAATATCAACATTAATTTACTTATTAATTGTAGTTGAGATGCGTTTGGCATGAAACAAGGCTATTATTCTGCTATGGTACATGGGGTCATGGAATCCCTCTATATTTTATAGGAAGTGAGTCCTGCAAAAGGATGATAACAAGCAACTAATCTACTTTTCAAAGCTAACAAATACAATTAGATGACGATAAATTTATAGATTTGTTTAACATTAGGGAATTGAAGAGCTATGTATGTACATTAGGAAAAATTCAAAGTGCGGGGTTGTTGGACTTTGGAGATCCTTTTGCCATCCCTTGCTTTCTAAGCCATTTCTCTCCTATGTAATTAGGTCCAACGGAGAGTTGATCTAATAGAAAAGATATTAAATTCTTTAATTAAAATTCGATTTTGAAACTTGAAAATAAAAAGAATTATGTTAGGAGAGTTGTCACGTTAAAGAGAGTTCAACAGCAACTTATCTGATTAGTCAGAATATGACTCTGAATACCAATTGGTCCAGATATTAAAAAAAAAATTATTAGATCGTCAAATCATTTTATTGTCTCATCTTATGAAAGATAGAAAGTATTGAATGATGATTCAATGATTACAAAATTATATGAATATTAGTGCCCATAGGAGTATAGAGCTGTGTGTATGATTTTCAAGATTAACTATCCATTTAGTCACACAATCAATGACAAATGATATTTCACTCTCCTTGATCAGGAGTGAATCTTGTGGCATGGGACAAGTAGTTCTCAATAATGTCGTTGTTAAGAAATAACAATGAGAAAACTTTATTGCTAACAAAGGTAGAGTGAGGGAATTATTACTAGCCAAAGGATATCATATGATATTTTCCTTCATTCACCAAGGGTAGGGCTAAAAATCCTTGGGAACTTTGGCATGGTTGCCCTTCAATTTTAGGAATTTTGGGGGTCGCAGAGAGAGAGAGAGAGAGAGAGAGAGAGAGAGAGAGAGAGAGAGAGAGAGGTAATATATTCAAAAAGTCCCAAAAACTTACCTCTAGTCCTAACTTCTTGGTGTTAGTTTTGCATCGTGCTTGCTTACATTTTTCTTAATCACGATTAGTGTGAAATTAAGTATGATTAAACATCACATCGCATCGACAGCATCAACTATATTATCTTTACTAATTAGACAAAGACAAGATTTGTGTTAAATTAATCCTTTTGAAAACAACCTTCAAGGGTTTCTTTTGATGAGTAACACTAATCACTATCAATATGACACTGCCTCTTTTGTTATCTTTCTTAGCCACATCTTACCATTTTTGGGTCAAATTCAATCCTCATCATCATATTAACAGGATAGCATATTTTACAATAATTATTTATCAAGTGGGCTACTCATTATTAAGTTACCCAGCTTAGGGCATGACCTGATGGAGTATTGTGCAGCAATTTTACAAATCTTCCCATTACAATGTCACACATATCAAAGAGAAAAGCTACTAAAATCCGAACATTATGTGCAATATTTGTAACTAAGTTTCTACTCTCTCTCTCTCTCTCTCTCACCCCCACTTCGTGTAATCCTATGCATTAAGGTGAAACGAACTCAAAAGGCTTCCCACTAGGTTTTCCTTGAGTGTTTACTTGAGATCACCTTCTACAATTACTACTACAAACCAAATTTGTCTCCAAAGGAATTGGGATCGACCCTATAAATTAATGGATTACCTCCACTCATAATAGAAAGAAAAAGAAAGAGAGAATTACCTATATTTATAAGAAAACAAGAGGCTCTTTCTAATTCTGTCAAGTGATCGGAGAATCACGACTGCTAATGCATCTGTTCTCTTCTTTTCTATTTCTTTTTCTTTGTATACCGATTAGATCATGGGATGACTTCTCAAATCTTTTGCTCTCGTTTTAACCAGAGAACTTTTTAAATTGTAAAATTCGATAAATATGTAATTTTTCGTCATTTGTTTTCTGTATCAATCATCACAACATACAATTGCACATAATCAAATTAGATAAGTATATAATTTTTTGTCATCAACTTTCTATATCAATCATTACAACAAACAATTGCTGATAATCTATAGGATAGTAAGACCCAAGAAAATAAAAAATGGTGAATTACAATTACACCCCATAATTGCACTTTTGTTGTAGTAAGACCAAAATCCAACAAACTATATTCCAGCAAAAGACTATGGGCAATAATCAAATACTAATTACAAGTTAAGTGGGGTACTAACTTATATGTAAAATACTAATTAGAAGTTTGAATAAACCCAAATTAGAGGAGAATCTAAACCAAGTTTATTCCCCCACTATCAAAAGGGCAAGAAGACAAAGAAGGCTGAAGCTGATGTAGTTGTAGGTAGATAGAGCTTGTTTTTCCAAACCAATGATTAGAGAAAATGGCTTTGCCTATCATAACTTTTTCTTTTTTCCCAATCCATCAACTTTGCTAAAAGATAGTCCTCTTTTATATTACAATATTGGGTGGGGGAGGATTCCAATTCTATGGTCCATGCTTAACTTGCAGTCCCAAAATTGTCTGCAAATGTTTCCTCTCACATCACATTTCCTTTAAAGAAACCCTATATATATAAATATATATATATATATATATATATATATCATTTTATTATATAGCATAATCATTTATCAATTATCAGCAAACCTTTGTCTTGTCTCATTGTATAGTATAATATCCTTAAGGGGACAATCTAGTGATCATAACTCTACTTCATCAATCCAATGATCCCAAATTTAAATCATGATATAATTAAAAATATATATTCAAATCGCGATATAACTAAATATATATATTGTATAGCGTAATCATTTATCCGTATAATTAATGTCAATGTAAACAATTGCTACAAGTATTTATTTAGTTATTTGAGAATGTGAGAGTCATAGCCACTGTTTTTTCTTTTTCTTTTTTTAATAATTTTTATGAAAATTATGTTCTTATGCAATGCCATATAAATTTATTATGTGTGCATAATATATATATAATTTTTTAAAAATATATTACAAATTCTCAAATTTTAGACTGTATTTTTTTTAAAAAAAAAAAGGTGCACTTTTGAATGCTTGAGTCGGAGAATTTTTTTTAGCATGCCATTATTTTATCAAAAAAGATAGAAACATCAAAATTTTCAAAACGATAAGGTATATTTTGATATTTAAAAAACTATATCAACGATCTGTGAGTCTAATAATAACATACTAAAATCCCTTAATAAAAATCTCGACTTTGACTCTTAAGAATAGAAAAACAAATGTTGGAAGAGTCAGCCCTTTAATTGAACCCTATACCTACTCGAATCAAAATAATCGGGTTTTCAGATATCGGTGATCAAGTTATAAAAAAACTATATACTATTTAAACTATGATATGAAATTTTATCCTTAATCTTTTACTTTCTTTTTTATTTGTTTTCTCTTTTTTCTTGTGGCAGAGAGAATATAATCTATTCTCCTTTTTTTCAGTTTCCACCGGAGGTTCTTTCCACTTTTGAAGTGGTGTCCCCCGTTGGAAACTCCTCGTCCTTTTATTTATTTATTTATTTATTTTTTAAATTCAGTAGGAGAACAATCAATTCAAAGTTACATAATAGAATTCATTCCCTATACAATCAATAGATACATTGAAATCACTAGAATTCGAATGACCCTCTTAAAAGAAGTTAGATAGATGCCTTATTGCTAGACTATGTGTGCTTGTACGTTTTTTTTTTTTTTTTGTTATATTAAGATTTAAATCTTGAATTATCGGATTAGAAAAGTGTTATAATCATTAAATTATTCTTTAGAAATATGCATGCTTCTACTTTATTTTCCCTTTTTGCTAGATATTTTGGAAAACTCAATTATCTCAACGATATTTAAATATTATTTCTCCTAAAAATTTTTATAATAATGCTATTCAGAATTTAGTTTTTGAGTCATCTAATAGGGAATTCTTAAACTTTGCCCTAGAAAAATTATCAATTTTTATAAAATTATTAGAAGGCATTTTCCTCTTTTTTTTGTTTAATTTTGAAAAAAATCATATTAAAACATTTTCTTAAAAGAGAAACCAATTGTGGATCGATTCAAATTAATCAAGATAAAATCTCAAATATTGGATGATAAATCTAACTAGGGTACCAAAAAAAATATTATCATATATGTGCTTTTGGTCAAGTATTTTTATTATTTATTTTTTATTTATCTATTTATTTTTTTTTTAAAATGATCATCGCTACATAAAGATGTTAAAACATGGTGCTTGGATTGCCCTGACTTATTAGAATTAGCCTACGGGTCTAGTTCATCTGGCACGATTCACGAGGTACATACATTTCGGTCGGTGAAATTTCATTCACTGATACGAAATGAAAATTAAATTCGGTAAGCGATGGAAGGAAATTCCTCTCTTCTTCGGATGAGATGGCTTCGGTTTCATCAGCCCCATTCATTGGATGTGGAAAGACGATTTTGCCCATTTCTCTTTCATCATTTGATCGTCTTCTCTCGTTTTTTCTTTTTTGTCTGTTATCTCTATCCTCTCTCTCTCTCTCTCCTCTGAACTTGCGACTATATGTCCCTCTCTACTCTCCCTATCACTTTTCGGTTTTCCCTTTCTCATGCAATTAGACGAAAGGGACTAAAAATTAAATAAAATCGAATGAAGATAGAAAAAGGAGATAAAAGAGAGAATAATGAGAGATTAAAGGCCGTTGACAATGAGTTGAGAGAAAAAGATAGAGAGAATGAAGGAGAAAATTGATTGAGAGAGAAAAATGAGAAAGAAGGGAGAAAGGGAGAGGCAATTGATGAACAAAAAGGGCAGAAAGAAAGAGAGAGAAAAGAAGAGAAGTCTTCAAAGGGACAATTAATTATTACAATCTTCTCTCTTGACCTGATGATATCGGATTCAAATGTAATCAAAAAAAAGAAAGGGAAAGAGAGAAATATGTTGACAGAGAAGAAAAAGGATAATCTATGGTCAATGAAGAGATCGAGGACACAAGAGAGAGAAAGAGTGGTTGCCAAAGAAGTCAAAAATGAATTACCGCAGGTTGGGTGCAATGAGAAGAACATTGCATTCGGTTTTCAAGGACTGGGTTCGAGTCCCTTTGGCAATATAAAATAACCGTGGTGGGAAATCTCTTCCCATTCTAAGTCCGATAAAAAATCGATCCGATTCTAATCAGGGCACAATTTTGAATACCAAATGATGGTTAAGTCAGGATAAAAAATAAAATAAAAGAAGTCAAAAGTGAGAATAGGAGTATTTTCATGCAACCAACATAGAACAAGGGGTTAAGCCATCCTTCAACATTGATGAACAATTAAAAATCACTAATCAAATGAAAATAAGCATCAATAATTGAGAAGGAAATGTTTTCCACCCACTATTGAAATAACTTTCATATAACGTTGTTAAATGACATCTCACCATTTCATTTCTCCACTAACAGTAAATTTAATTATTCTGGACAAAAATTTGTTTATTGAGGTCAGATAAAATTTAATTTCAATTAAAGAAAGAAAAAATTTTCCTTCTCAATTATCGATGCTTTAGAAATTTGACTTCAGTTTAAAATTTTTTATTTTAGTATGCAATTGTTTTTATCAGTGTTTTGAAATCTGAACCGGATCGACTGATCGGACCTGTTCAATCGAAAATCAAACCAGCAGCCGGTCCGAATTCCTTTAGAAAACCGGACTCTGAGAAAACCGATCAAAATCCCGATTAGATCGGTTGAACCGGCCCAGTCTAACCCGGATTTTTTAAAGTATAAAATAAATGTGAAAAAATTGCACTTGCCCAGGCTCAATCCCGCTAAGAGAATGGAAGCACAAGCAATCTTTACCTCCAGACCATATGAAGGCGTTGTGTTAATATTTTATAATTTTATAATTATTTATTATTTCACAATGACGTCATTTAGGTTTTTTATCCGGTCCGATCGGGTTAATCTAGTGATCCATTGATCCCTTGACACGACCGATTCTTACTCTGATCCGGATTTTAAAACACTAATTTTTACTATTTATTGATGTTAAAAAGACCATTTTATCCATCTTTCTCTCTCACATTCTCTTTATCTTCTCCTTTCTCTGTCTCCTCTTCCCAATCGGTTAATCTCTCTCTCCACTCGGTATCTCTGCTTCTCTTTCTTTCTCTCCTCTCTTTGCTGAGGATGATAGACTTCTATCTTTCTCTCTTCTTTTCCCTCTCATCTTTTTTTCCTCTCTCTTCACGGTCAATAAACCTTTTCCTTTTTTTCTCTTCCGCTTTCTTTCCTCTCTTTCTTTGTCATGAGAACACCCTTGCCTTTCACTCTCTTTGGATCAATTTTCTCTCTGGATCTTTCCTTTCTTCTCTCTTCTAATTGTTGAAAGGGAATTTTTTTTCTTCAATTAGGGCAGAGCCACTCCTTTGGTGGAGAGAATAGACAACCAACCATAAATAATCTTGAGGTTTGTGAGTTTTGATGTACAAAAATTTTCTAACACTGACGTTTTCCATTTCTAAATGACTCAATATGTTAAATTAATTAATATTTGCATAAAAGTATTAATATTTTTTATATTTATATATTTTCTCATAGTTAATAAATTATTTATTTATTTAATTTTAATTATAATTTTTTATGTTATTTATCTTATAATTAATAATTATATATTTGATCATTTTAAATTTTTATTATAAAATATGACTATTCTATTATTTTCATAAAATAATTAATATTTTTATAAAAATTATTATATTTTTTTATATTTACACGTTTTCTTATTTCTTATTTTCTCGTATTATTTAGTATCCATTGTCGTTTTTCTATTTCCATTTGATGCAACCTAGTTTGCAAGTATAAAATACAAAGTCTTTGAATTAGGCTAATTAAATTGCACTCTCCTAAACCCACACATAGCATCCAAGTGCACACAATTTGTAAAATATTGTGCATGCACAACCCACAAAGTGCGCGTAATAGGCAAACAAAAACAACGGTAGTCATTAATCGGAAAATTTATTCAACAGAGAAAAAGAGAATGACTGCAGAGATGTCTCTAGCTCTTGTGCTATAGAACAATAGAGCTGTTGGTAAATATGCCCCTGAGGGCTTTTACCATGAGTTAAAACTTAAATTGAAGATTGGGGGATAATGGACGGTCACCGTATTATTCCAACTTCCTAATAACACTCCTATTTTCTCTCTCTAATGTGTTGATAATGGTTTCTATTCTTCTTATGTGAGAATGAGACAATTGATATTGGTTTTTTGAAGTAACTACTACAACCATTAATATTGAAAGGCTACGGAGAATAGCCAAGTATTATGAGAGAGAACAACATATTCCAATGAGAATCAATTGAGGAACTAAGAAATATTCGCGTAAAAAAATTTTTATCGTCACTTTAATTCACCGGATCTAGGGTTTAGGCGTTGTGGATTTGCGGTGGTAGTTCGATTAACCTCGAGATCATCATTCTGATCATGTAATCCGTTCGAGAGATTTGCGATTTGTGGTTGATCATTTTTGGAGATCCTATACATAGAGATATTTATCCGAATCTTTTCATCTATTTAATTTTTTCAACAATTATATGCTTCCACATGAGAATTAAATTCCATCATTGTTATTAGAGTATAGTTGGAATTATTAAAATAATTTTCAGAATTTTCTGATATAAAATGCAAGGTATAAAATTTAGTATTCGGATCACGAATGAATTTTGTGAATCCAATTATAACATGGTGTTATCCATAATTTGTAGATCATGAAAATAATTTTTATTTAATTTTTGGAGCACATTTAGGCCATCAAAACCAAGGTCGAACCTTTCGGCCATTAATGGAGCCCGAAAATTTAAGCCATAGATCTACCACGTTAGGGGACAAATTGATCTATAAAATTGGTTTAGATGTGTTTACCATCATCAGATCTATGATATGCATGTATTAATTGTAATTTTTGAGAGCCGAAAAGTGGTATTCGGCTGTGGCCGCAGAAGGCCGTGAGCAATGATGCTTGAACCACAGAGATTAGGGCGTAATTCCTCTAAAATAATCGAATTATGATGATTGGAGGTAGTTTAATTACAATTTACAGTCGAAATCTGACAAAAAATGGGTCGGAAATGGAGTTTTCCGGAAACCGGGTCAAAATGACCCAGTTGCTAAAATTCAGGCAAATAAGAACTGTACCGACTTGCGGGCGTGTGCTTGGTGTGCACACACGCTAAGGCGCGTGACTCCCGCGGGGGTGTAGGCACACGCAGTCTACATGCGAGTGAGGCGCATAGAGGGGTCGGGGCAGTCAGGGTCGATTTCGACCTGAATCCATGTCTCGACCTGCGTCCCCAACCCAGGATCGACCTTGGAACCCTGTCCGCGCGTGTGTAGGCACGTGGATGACGCTCTGTACGTCTGGTGCGTGTATCAATGCACAGCCGGCGTGTGCAGGCACGTGGTGGCGCGCCGCTAGTGAATGATGGCGCGTGGAACCTCCGGCGGCACATCAAGTTTTGCTGGAATGAAATTTTTCACTTTTTTTTAGGGTCCCATGCCATCAAATGTGACTTTTTGTGTGTCGAATCCAATTCTGAATGATAAAGTGCGATCCCAGGTTGTGGTGTATGATTTCCGTTAATTCATACGCTCGCTTTAAGGTCTATAGTTGAATCATTTTGGATTTGTTGATTCGAATGGTGCACAAAATTATAAAAATAAGTATCACAAGTTACTATTGTCTCTTAGACTATTTCAAAAATTGTTGTATTGGATCTTTACAAGGTGAATAAACTGAATGATGACGATTACGAGATTTTAAACCGATAGATTTAGTTTGTTCATGAGGAGTAAGATCTATCTGAAATTCTGAGATGCGAAATGGTGGACTCGGGGAGGATACCACACCTTAGAGAGACAGGATTAAGAGACGTTACATGCATGGAAGAGGAAGGATAGTCGAATTAGGACAATCCTCCTAAGAAACATGCACGACAATGTGATTTCAGTCGATGAGTAATATTTTATGGCTATGTCAGTTTGGCTCACACTAAAGAGAGCATTATGGCGCTCTTACACCTTCTGAGATGAGGATACTGACTTATAAGTTTATAACTTATAAGAAAAAGGCTTATCATATAAGGATGTAACATTTGACGCAAATGTCGAGTATGATCGTCGAGTTAGAGAATATGAATAAGCTCATTTCGGATGTATTTTTCAAGTGCTGGGTACGATCCAATTTTTACCTGATTCATGAGAGACCATAAAAAACTATATCACACACGACGAGAGTATTTGTACTTTCGCTAATGTGAATAAATACAGTGAGCTCGAGTAGGAGCGTCTAGAGGCGAATAAGCCTAATTCGGGTCATGATTATGCAGTGGAGTTGAGTAAGAACTCCTGTGGCACCAAACACAAATGATATAAGTATGAGTAAAAGACTCGAGATTCAGGTAAGAATAAATCATCCAAAAAATCTGACAACTAAGTATTAAAGCGCAGGAAGAATGAGTTGGATAAGACCAAGGTGAAGTACTACATCTATGATAGATTTGATCATTTTGCTCGTAAGTATGACGAGCGGAAACTATCTCTTTCTTCTTTATGTGGTTTCAGATACTCACTGATTTCTCTCCTTTATAGATTATAAACTCAGGAGTCACCGATCATGTAGCTCGAGACAGGAGCATGTATATAGAGTTCCATCAAGTAAGTCCTCAAGTAGGAGGATTTATGTGGGGAACAGAGCGTTTGTCGACATTAAAGGAAATGACACTTGTAAGTTGAAGTTGTGAAGTTGTCAGACTCTATACGTTTTTTACGCTTCGAATGTTCGACGAAACTTGATCTCAGCCTATGATATGTTTTGTTATTTGAAAACTTTATAGTTTATATTTATTATGACAATTCTTTGATTGATTTTGGTTTATTCTATGAGGAACTATATGCATTAGATGTGATTTCTTTTAATGGTGTTTCTAGTTATCCTCCTAAGGTGAGAGAAGATGAATCAGTTAGTAGTAAATGGTCTGTAGAGTTCGCTAACCAGTTTTGTCTAGATGACAAAACTACAAGGAAACCATTAGACAATGCAATAAGAGCTGGGACTCCATTGTAGTCGGCTCACTCCGACATCTGTGGTCTTATGAACGTGAGAACCCGAAATAGTGTTGTGTACTCTATTACGTTCATAGACAATTACACGAGTTTCGATTATGTCTATCTGATCTCGCATAAGTCTGAGATATTAAAATGCTTCAAGAGGTTTATGAGCAAGATTGAGAATCAGTTAGACTTGAGAGTCTACTTTCAGAATCGATCGAGAGTGCGAGTTTTTGTCTGAAGAGCTTTATTTCGAGAAGGGTATTACGAAACAACTGACTATTCTTGCGACTTAATGGAGTAGAGTAGCCGAGAGAAGGAATAGGATTCTGTTGGAAATGGTGAGATCTATAATGACGCATGCCAATTTGCTCGTTTCCCATTAGGGAGATACTTTATTGACTGCAGTCTACGTCCTCATCTGTGTTCCATCAAATTCCACAATCAGTACCTCATATGAGTTTAGACAGGAAGGCAACCTGGCCTTAGTCACTTGAGGTTATGGGGTTATGCCGCATATGTTCATGTTGTCTCGTGTCCACACTATAAGTTAGCCCCATGAGAAAAGGAATGTATCTTTATGAAATACTAAGAATACTTCAAGGGGAATGTAGTATAAGTGAGTATACAGACAACACTGTTATTGAAATTGAGTCTCGTAATACTGCGTTTCTTGAAAGTGATTTCCTTAAAAGAGGTGAAATCGATTGGGACTTTATCTTCTATGAGATGGATAAGTCTAGTGGTTTAGCTGAGCCCAGCAGCGGGACCCAAGAATCCATTATGGATCTTGGTCCTAATAAGAGCTATCCATCTAGAGGTGAAAATGTTTTCCCTCATCGTAAGAGTAGTCCAGAACGCGTACCTAACCATCGTTTCCTGATTGATGTGAGAAACCTTAAACGGTCTTAGAGGTTCTTGAGAGTTCTGTGAAGAACCATTTGTTAAAGGCCATGGATGAGAGAAGGAGTTGATGAGAATCAACGGGATCTGTGATCTAGTTGATTTGTCTGAGGGCAGTAAAGTCGTTGGGAATAAGTGGATTCTTAAGATCAAGAGAAAGGCTGACAGATCGGTGAAGAGATATAAGGCTCGTCTGGTAGCTAATAGTTACATTCGGACTATAAGCGTGATTGTCTCGATCCGGTTACTTTTAACGATTGTCATGGATATGGATTTGGAGTCACACCAGATAAACGTTAAAACTACCTTCCTGAGTCGAAGTTTGGATGAGGAGATCTGCATGGAGCAAGGGTTCGTTCTAGTAGGAGATAAGGATAAGGTCTATCGACTTCGGAAGTCAACATATGACCTTAAGCAGTCATCCAAGCAGTGGTACCTGAGATTTCATGAAGAGATGATATCTTATAGTTTTGTGATGATTGAGCATGATCATTGCATCTATCTGTTACATTCTACGGACTCCTTTGTGATCTTGTTCTTATGTGTAGATGATATTCTATTAATTAGGAATAATAGAGAATATCTGATGACCATCATTAAAATGTGGTTATTGTCGAGTTTTGATATAAAGGACATAGGTGAGGTTCAGTTCATTCTCGGAGTTAAGATCCGAAGGGATCTCTCGAGATGAATGTTGGCTCTTTTATAGGAGTCCAACATCAGGGGAATTCTCGAGTGCTTCGTGAAGAACAATTGCAACCGCAAAGATACTCTTATCGCTAAAGGTTAAAGTCTAAGTCTTAACATGTGCCCTTAGACTTAGAAAATGATAAGAGAGATGAGTAGAATCCCTTATACCAGTGCACTAAGTAGTTTGATGTATGCAATGTTACGTACACATCTAGGCATTTGTTTTGCAATCAGATTGGTGAGTAGATAACGATCGAATTTTAGAAGGGATTACTGGAGAGCAGTAACAAGGATTCTGAGATATCTTAAGAGAACTACGAACCTCTTCTTGTTTCACGGAGGAGGTGACGATCTAAATATATACAAATTGATATCAAGTTTTGCTATCTTGGAGTAGTAAAAAGCAAACCTATGTATCCTATATATGATAGAGGTTGAGCTTGTGGTATACTCAGTAGCAGTTCAAGAGATTGTTTGGTTCTATAAATTTTTGAATGATTTAGCGGTTATGGCAAATAGTGGGAGGCTAGTGATAATTAATTATAAAAATCAGGCCACCATTAACCACACCCGAGACCCTAAGTATCACAGTGGGACCAAACACACTGATACCTAATATCATGTTATGAGAGATATCACCGAGAAATGTGAAATGACAATTAAGTACACTTTTACACAGTATGATGACTGATTCCTTCACCAAACCTATTGTGAAAGATTCCTGTATGAGATATAGGAATCATTGGGTTTACGTGTATTTTGACATTTTTCATTTCGTACTGATGATACTTATTGTTTTGTATATATATGACATGTGTATATGATTCAGTTACTTATTTATTGCATTTATTTTATTGTCATATCCTATGATGTGTTATGATAAAATATATGTAAGGCAGACATGATTGACTCTCTCATACGAATGACCACCTCCAGCTCTGAGTGAGCGGAAATGAGACGATTTTTAGTTGTAAGAGGTTTTGAAATTGACTCTGCTAGAACTTAAGTCGCCCTGATACATGTTCAGGATGAGGTCATATGTGATGTGACCGACATGGACATATCAACATCCATGTTGTCTATAAGTAAATAGGTATGAGATCTCAAATATCACTTACGATTTATGATATTATCTCTGAAGTGTTCTCTCTGAGATCTCTCGGTAAAATTTTATGTGTAGACTGAGTCTCATATTTACACAGTATTAGAGAAATCTGACATATACCCTTTAAAGAGATAAGAGAATAGTACTATGGCACGCGTTTCATATCACGTGTGATAAGACGATTAGAAATAGTGAGAGCATTATTTGAGACATTGACATGATTTAGATTCTCGTTCCCGCTGTGTACGATCTGATTGAAAATCATTTTCAACGAGAAAAGTGGTTCAATGGATATAATAACGTTGGATTTGGGGTACCATGAGTTTTTATGATACTAACGGTAGCTTCTTGATCATCCTAACAAGTGTATTAAGAAGTTTTTGCTTGCAGACGTACTCACCGGTCGCGTGACACTCAATCCTGTATGAAGACCGAGTAGGGTGATGTGGTAGATTGCATGAGTTATGATCACATGACGAATGTAAAATGTCCTCATATGCAAGTAGGAGATGTTGATAAATATGCTCATGAGAGATTTTTACCATGAGTTAAAACTTAAATTGAAGATTATGGGAAAATGGTTGGTTACTGTATTATCCCAACTTCCCAATAACTCTCCTATTTTCTCTCTCTAATGTGTTGATAACGGTTTCTATTCTTCTTACGTGAGAATGAGGCAATTGATATTAGTTTTTTGATGTAACTACTACAACCATTAACATTGAAAGGCTATGGAGAATGACCAAGTATTATGAGAGAGAACTACTTATTTTAGTGAGAATTATTGAGGGGCTAAAAAATTATTATATAGGAAAATTTTTATCATCACTTCGATTTACTGAATTTAGAGTTGAGGTGTCATAAATTTATAATGATTATTCGATTAATCTCGTGATCATCATCCCGATCGTGTGATCCGTTCCAAAAATTTATAGTTTGTGCTTGATCATTTGTGGAGATCCTATATATAAAAGTATTTTTTCGAAACTTTTCATTTATTTAATTTTTTAAAAAATTATCTGCTTTGGCATGAGAATTAAATTCCATCATGAGCCCTGTGGCTCACTCCTGCCACATGGTTACAACTACTAAATGGGTTCTCATGGTCCTTGGTTTTGATAGCTCTGGTCCATAGGTTGTGCATTAGAAAGGATAAAAAACTTTGACAATGATATAGTTTTCTCCGAAGGTTGTACAAGGAAATCTGTCAGGAAAGGATGCACATCGAAAAGACAACACAAAAAACACAATCGCCTATGTTTCCGAGTTCTAAAATGTAACTATTCACCGACGACGTTTTGATCAATGCTTCATCCATTCTGTGGGCTGATTGTGAAGGAAATAAAGATGAAGTGGTGTGGTCTATGCTCTTAGTGCTGATTGATGCAATGGCAGCAACATCTTTAGGTAGAATTTTCCATTTTTTTTAATAGTCAAATAGAGATTAATATCTGAAATTATATTTTAATTAATTCGATTTAAATATTATCAAATTTAATTTAAGGAAGAATTTTTCTAATATAATCATTTTTATTTTTAAATTTTAAATTCAAAATTTAATTAAAAAATCTAATATTTTAATCCACTAAATCAACTATCCTCGATACATCGTTAGATATCATAGCTATTAGTGATATGCAGCCAGCGTAGGCTAGAATACTGACAGGGAGGTCTTAAAAGAGGAAGATAAAATCTAACTCTGTCCCACTTTTTCGGGTACCAAAGGAGTTTGGGAGGGTGGCATTCCTATCAAAATTTAAGTGATTATCCTCACATGTAAACTAAATGCCACCAAGGTGATGACACTGCTTCACCTTGGGGGAAACATTCAAAACAAAGATGGAATATAAACTTTAAATTATGAACTATGACATTTGTACTCCACAAAACGGAGTGATTCTTACTTTCTTTTCTTTTTTTTTATTTTTTCTTTCGATATCTGAAATTTTACTTTGATTAATCTGGATCGATCTATTGTCAGACCCTTTTTGGGAAAATGTCTCCTATGATTTTTTTCATACTCATAGGAAGTCAAACTCACAATAATAATTAAAAAAATTTAAGTTTCTTTCAAATGAGTCAATCAACATTGATAACGGAGTACAAGCCACATCCGGTGGTGGTCGTAAACTACAATGTATATTTGGCAGATATATTTTCATATGATCATACAAGTAGTGTCGTGTACTAACATGTCATGCCAATCCAAAATTCGTGCAATATCAAAAGCCATATATATGTTAGATTGTGGTCAGAACAACAAATCTTGAACATTTAAACATTTTCAAAAATTTCAAAGCTTTCTTAACACTCACATTTTCTTTTTCCATCCAAAATATTTCGACATATTAAATTAATTAATATTTAAATAAAAATTTTTATATTTTTTATATTTATATAATTTTTATATTTAATGAATTATTTATTTTTTTTTATAAAATAATTAATATTTACATCAAATCATTATATTTTTTATATTTATATATTTACCCACATTTTTATCTCTGTATTTTTATAAAATATTGTTTTCATTTACTATTTTGTATCCGTTTTCATTTTCATTTCTTGTAATCTAGATTAGAATTTATCTTGACCAACTTCCAACAAACACCTTCCCATACTTATTACCCAAAAATTTATGGGAAAAGAGTAAGATTTAAAAGTTTCATATAATTTATCCACATTGTACCGACATTCAAAAATTTGATCTGTTGGCTTGTTACATTTTTAGATCTCAATTCTCAAATCTTGAATCGGAGATTTCGAGTTTTATCTTTAGATAAAAAGGTCTATTTTTGGCACACATTGTGATTCTCGCTGCTCGTTCATTTCTTCAAAATCAATCAAAATATTATTACCCAAAAAAAAAGGTTGATGAAATTAATTTGATATCTTACATCAGCTCAACTTACTTTATCATATTATCTCAAGAGTCTATTAATTTATCATCAACATTAGAAATTGATGGGACGTATTCTAGGATCCAGTCCAAAAGAGTCAACTCCCAAAAGGCTCACGAAAAAGAGGTCTGCCGATCAATGTCTAACGTTAGCAATAACAATCTGCCAAAGGGCCATAGTCGCCCCGATCATTCTACTGAAAGGCCTTAATCGCCTAAATCTACCGAACGATAGAGACTCAGTAACCCTGATAACCGATCACGACCCATCGGGTAAGGACAGTCACCCCAATCGAGTAAGCAAACGTCAGTCTCCCAATCGGACCAGTCCCGACGGTCCCTTATCAGTCGAGCAACCGATTGGTACGCAGCACTCTAAGCGATTCTAAAGGAATGCCAAGATCTCTTTAATTTCGGTTTCCTATTTCATAATGGTAAATCGCGGATCTCCCAGATAAAGAATGCGTACCTTCCGAAGAGGAAGGTTTTTCGGTATATGAGGATCGTAATCAATTCGTAATATTAACTTCCGAGATTTCCGGATCAATTCGATAAGGAAAGTAGGGTAAAAGTCCTTCAACGGTGCACGACTCTCACCGGTATAAGAGGTCTCAAAACCCTCGACATGAGGTACGCTCTCTAAGCCTAACACAGGGGGCACATTGATCACAGGGAACCACTCTCCTCTACTCTCAGTCTGTTTCACTCAAACGAAATTCGCTTTTTACTGACTTGAGTGTCGTAGCCTCCCCGCCGGAGTACCCTCCGGCAATTTTTGTAAATATATCCACCATTGACGACAATCGTTCGAGTCAACAAAGAGCTGGTATCTGAGGAGACAAAACTCACCTCCATCAGATTGGCGCCATCCGTGAGAAACAGACTAGAGAAGCCTATATTACCATGCCTCCAAGGACTAGAGCGTCTTCTAGAGCTACCTTCGCTATAGAGGGAATATCCCTATACCCATCGAACCTGCAGCTCCCCCAATATCAAATCCTCCAATCCACAATCCCGTGTTTTCTCCCCGACAGTCGCATCCAGAATTAATTCCGCGACATGCAAATCAAAGACAGCAAGTCATGGCCCCAAAGCCAGAGCAGGCAGAACAGCCCCAAATGGAAAGATTGGTATCTGGAATCCAAAGAATGAGTAAACAGTTGGAAGAACTCAGTCGAGCCCTTGGACCAAACAACCACTCATCTGCGGTAGAATCTGAATATAAGCAGCCCCTTGCACGAGAGTTACCGGAACCATCGGCGGCCTCCCAATACGACCCCAAAGGCCTAAAAAGCAGATTGAACAACTCGTGACCGCTGAGCTAAAATGAGCAGGAGTAAAGGACAGGGAAGACCCCCAACGCTCGCTAAGCAAAACGTCATTCGATGTAAAGATCTTGTCAGAACCAACGCCGAGAGATATCCTCCTGCCTCCCATGGAGCGGTATGACGGGACAAACGACCCTCGCGACCATTCCGCTCACTTCATAACGGTGATGGTCTCTAGAAATCTCTCAGACGTCACGATGTGCAAGCATTTTCCTACTACTCTTAAGGGTAATACTTTAACCTGGTTTAATTCTCTCCCTCCACTCAGTACAAGAGTTTCGCGTAACTCCAATAACAATTCGAGACTCACTTTGTAATCAGCCGGGGGGCTAAACGAAAATTGACATCCCTTTTGTCATTACACCAACAGAAAGAAGAATCTCTCAGAAGCTTCATGGAGAGATTCAAATCAGAAATGTTGAAGGTCCCTGATTTAGACCATAATATCGCCTTGGTCGCGCTCTTAACGGGGCTACGCTCCTCTGATATGAAGGTCTCCATCACAAAGAAGCCTCCAGCATCCATCCAAGAATTCTACTCTCGAGCAGAGAAATATATTACTACAAAAGAAGTAGAGGCATTCGATCGACAAAAAGGCCACCATAGCAGAAAAGAACGCAGCCGGTCGCCACGCCCACGTTCTCCGAAAAAAGGCAGACCAGGAACTTCACCTTCGCAGAGGTTTAACATCTACACCCCACTGAGCGATACCCCGCACCGAGTTTTGTATCAAATAAAGAACAAATCATATATCAGATGGCCTCCTCGTCCGGCGGAGGAAGATCCTAAAAAAGATAAGTCTAAATATTGTCACTTCCATAGGGACCACGGCCACATGACCGATGAGTGTAAAAGACTCAAGGACGAACTGGAATTCTTGGTCCGTAACGAAAAATTACAGAAGTTCATCAGCTTAGAAGGAAGAAATCTGTCTTCCCCAAACAGGCATGACACACCGAGGGGAGAATAGCCACCTCATAGGCCAGATTTCATACCACCGCGTGAGGAACCAGAAAGGGTGATCCTCCAAGTCCACCATGGAGATAACTGACACGAGTCTTACGTTCCCGTAAGCGTCTATCCAGCGTACGATCCGGATTTCCTGGCACTCTTCCTTTAATAAAGGTTTCGATATTTATTATTACTCATTGACTACGTATGATCCGGGGCTTCAAATTACCTTCAAGGAATGAACTCCCCGAACGGGCGAACACGTCCTTAATTCTTAAAATTTTAATCGACCGTAGGACCTCATCCGTCCAGATCTTCCGAACGAATGTGTCGCTAATATGGGATGGAACTCCTCGAACGGGCGAACACGACCCTAATTCCTAAAATCTTTAATCGACCGTAGGGTCTCAACCGCTCAGATCTTCCGAACGAATGTGCTGCTAATATGGGATGGAATTCCCCGAACGGGCGGATACGACCCTAATTCCTAAAGTCTTTAATCGACCGTAGGGTCTCAACTGCCCAGATCTTCCAAACGAATGTGTCGCTAATATGGTATGGAACTCCCCGAACGGGCGGACACCTAATATGGGATGGAACTCCCCGAACGGGCTGACACGGCCCTAATTCCTAAAGTCTTTAATCAACCGTAGGGTCTCAGCCGCCCAGATCTTCCGAACGAATGTGTCGCTAATATGGAATGGAACTCCCCGAACGGGCGGACACGCTCCTAATTCCTAAAGTCTTTAATCGACCGTAGGGTCTTTGTCATCCGGATTTTTCGAACGAACCGCTCCTCGTACGACCGAACAAAGCCCTAATTTCTAAAGACTCTAATCTATCAGAAGGCCTCAGTCGTCCAGACCTATCAAGGAAGCATCTTCAAACCAAGCTTTTAAGGACAGACCAAAGTGCCCTTGATTCCAAGAGCTTTCAATAATGCTCTGTAACCCCCCGGGGGGACCCCCTCGAACACCTCGTTCGGAAACTCTAAAAATATTGAAAATTCTTCGGTAGTTATTATATTTCAACAAATCAGGGGGTACAAAATCATCATTCCACAAAATTACAAAAGGCAGAAGGGACACAAGAAACAGCAGGAGCAGAATTCGAATCGATCCCTGGCGAGGCAGAGCTTCATACCGACCAACCTCTCAAATAATCTCCTCGGCACATTTCAGGTGCTCATACAACTTACGTTGAGAAAGTTGTAGGGCGACAGCATCCTTAGCAGCAGAAGCCTTCAGGTCAGTTATCTCCTGTTCAGCCTTTCGAAGGGATTCTTCTCGTAAACGGGCTAACGTTTCAACAGTTATTAACCGCGCATTACAAACACATGCCTCTGTTTCCAACTCCTTACAATGAGCTTGAACGGAAACAAGGTCTTCCTGAAGATGCCTGATCTGCCTGTCTTTGGCCTCTTCAATGGCCCTTCCTTGATTCTCTAAAGCATCCTTCAGCTCCAACACTTGACCGCTCATACGGGAAAATTGCACATCTCACTTAGCTTTCAACCTTCTTTGAAGCTCGGTCAGGGCCGAAGTCTAGAAAAAAGACATAATAGTCATAGTTACGAGACAGTAAAGATAAATCTTCAACTCACGCAAAGAAAGTACTCACCGTAAGGTATAGAGATTGGATAGCCCTATCGATATGCTCGAGAGACATCTTTCGAAGAGCGGACTTCAGAAGAAGCTAGAAACGCTCAGCCAATTGTGGTCCCTCCAACGGATCAACAAAATTAAAATTGTGGCCTCCCATGAAGACCACCACTGATCCCTCTTCGGAACTTCGTCCTTCTCCAATCAAGATAGGAGGAGAAGTACAGTAATCATCTGGCACATCGACCAAAAGGCATTGAGACCCCCGATGGGACTATCCCGAAGCTTTGTCTAGAGTGGAAGTGGAATGTTACATCACAGGAGACTCTTCCGACATTTGCTCTTGAACCAGAATGTTCTGAGTCCTCTCGAAAGATCCCTCGCCAGAGCCACCTCCTTCTCCAACCCCGGTCGACACACCAAAAGCTTCACCAAAGGCTTTGCCAACTAAATAGTCCCCTCGGGGTCAGGAATGTTCTCGAGACAAAGACACGCCCCAGTTACGGTTTGCTCTCCTTCCCCAACAGGTAAACTAGATGCCCTAGTCTTCGACTTTTTTCGCTAAAACTCAGGAGAAGCGTCAACCACCTTCCTCTTCGCTTGGGACCACATTTCCCATCCAGTAGAAACTTCATCAAGAAGACGGGCATCAACGTCCAGCACAGAGTCGACCAAGTCTTTTCCCAGTTGTTCCAGCAGAAGGGGCTTGGTGATTTGGATGGACTCATCCATAAGGAGGCCGGATAATATCAACATGTCATCTCTCACCAAACTGTCCACCCACAAACTTCAAACACGCAAAGAGTGTCGAAGGAGGGATGGAATTTTCTCGTTCAAGTAAGGCACCTGGTTAGCATTTGAGAATGCGAGAAGGAGGTCTCTGTTAAAAAATCTGATGAAGAAGAACCTCTGCATCCAGTGTTTGTCTTGAGACTCACTATAGAAAAACTTCCAGCGAGATTCTCGACGAGTCTGGAACTTGTACCAACCGTGAGTAGATCCTTTGGAGCTACATCGCCCCAAGGAAAATAGAGTCCCAAAAATATCCAAGTCGAAACGAATACGAAGAAACCCTAACAAGAAAATTAGGGCTATCATAAACTGCCAAACACTTGGGATGAGCAACGAACGGTGAATATTCCAATATCTCAGGATTTCCGCCAGTGGGTCTGTATAGGGAATTCTCAAACCATATTTCACGCACTGTTTATACATAGGGACACAACCCTCGGGGGCAAAACTCGCTCTATCCTCCTTGCCAGGCAACACAAACTCGAAGTCACTTCCGAACGATATTTCCTCCCAGACCTCTATCAAATTCTCTTCGGTCATAATGCTTTGAATGTTGTCTATACTACGAGATGAAGAGACATCTGTCGATATTTTTTTGCTTAAAGAAAAACCTTCTCGGAGAAAAAAGGAAAAGAGATATATTCTAAAAAAACGAAGACTTTTACAAAGCGTATATAAGACGATTCGAGGAAATCGAAGTGACAAATGTCAAAGTAAAAAGGGACATCCCTTTCCGAGGATTATCACTCATAGCGCTTCTCCTTCCAAAAAAGCCATGAGTCGGGGGTAAATGATGGGACGTATTCTAAGGCCCAGTCCAAAAGAGTCAACTCCCAAAAGGCCCACGAAAAGGAGGTCTGCCGATCAATATCTAACGTCAGCAATAATAATTTTCCAAAGGACAATAGTAGTCTCGATCATTCTATTGAAAGCCCTCAGTCGCCCGGGTCTACCGAACGATAGAGTCTCAGTCACCCTGATAACCGATCACGACCCATCGGGTAAGGACAGTCACCCCGACCGAGTAAGCAAACGTCAGACTCCCGATCAGACCAGTCCCGAAGGTCCCTTATCAGTCGAACAACCGATCGGTACGTAGCACTCCAAACGATTCTAAAGGACTCTTTAATTTCGGTTTTCTATCCTCAGGGGAATCCCGGGTCCCCCCCGGAAAAGAAGGCGCCCCTCCCAAAGAGGAAGGAATCCCGAAGGAGGATCGTAATCAAGTAAGTAATATTAAAACCGAAATTTTTGGATCAATTCGATAATGAAAGTAGGGTAAAAGTCCTTCAACGGCGTACGACTCTCACAGGTATAAGAGGTTTCAAAACTCTCGACACGAGGTACGCTCTCACATTGATCACAGGGAACCACTCTCCCTCTACTCTCAGTCTATTTCACTCAAACGAAAATCGCTCTTTATTGACTTGAACGTCGGAGCCTCCCCGTCGGAGCACTCTTTGACGGTTTTTACAGGTATATCCACCATTGACGGCAATTATTCGAGTCAACAAGGAACTGGTATCTGAGGAGCCAAAATCCACCTCCATCAGAAATCTTATTTCTTTTTTTTTTCAATTAAAATATTTTTATCATTACTAATAAGTGTGATAAAATTATTAAATATTGTAATGTTAAATACTGATGAAATTAAATATCATACAAGATCCTGTTACTAAAAAATCCAAGATAAATTGACAAATCATTTATTTTTATTAACAAAAATCTATTTTTATTTTTTATAACATAAATATATGAATAATTTAATAGATAAATAAAATAAGTGTTATCTTTCTTAGCTTCATATTTTTCAAACATATATTGTAATTATTGTTTTTCTAACGAATTTTGTTCTTATTATTTTGTACCTATATGCATCTTAATATTTTTGTAGGGTTTTCGCTCTTATTTGAGTGAAAATATCAATTATGAGAGAGCCGATCGTAAATTTTTTTTTTAAAAAAATGTCTCTATTTCTGATATCTCAGTTACAAACTATAAATATAAGTATTTTAATTTTTATCACATTCATTTTATACTAATATCATTTATGCAGTTAAAATATTTTTTTTAGTACCATGGTTACCATCACTTGGTATCTAAACTTTCAACCTGACTAATTTGCATCGATTTACTATCAGACCCTTAAAGGGGAGAGATCTCCCAATGGTTTTTTTCATGACCAAAGAGATTTGAATTTGAACACTTAATTAAGAAATGAGGTGTCATTATCGTCACGCCAACAAACCATTGGTATGTAATTAAAATATTAAAGACATCTAATGATATTTCTCATCAAGTAATTACTACTAGAAAAAAATCGGTCATTTTTCAATGGCATTTTCATTTCTAATGACACAAATATGAACTAAACACTCTCAAATGAATGTGAAATAATAATGGCGAGATTCATAATTTTTCTTAGAAATCATTTTAACAAAATGAGTTTGAGGAATTAGAGGAGACAGGGAGACATATTTTATAAAAAAAAGAAAAAAAGAAAAACACACTTTTGATGACTAAATGCATTTTTTAACTTATAGTAGATCCAATAAAAAATACAACAACAATAATCTAAATCTTCTATTCTAAAAATTTGGTATTAATCATATGAGAGACAAATATCGAGAGAAAAAAAAGATTTAATTTATCTGAATTCTTTTATACCACCCATTTCTATCTAAAACTATATTCTCAACTAAATCCATATTTATCGTATTTTTATGAATATATTGCATCCAAATCTTCAACGGCCTATCTCTACGTTTTATTAACTCTCCAATATTTAAGTTCTCAATTTTCTTAACAGGTGCGTTTTTACATCTTCATTGTACATGTCCAAATCACCTTAAATGGTATTCTCTCATTTTATCTACAATTGAATTAAGTCCCAACTTATTACGTATCCCAGGGTTTATAACTTTATCTTTTCTAGTTTTATCACACATCTATCTAACTATTTTCATCTCAACAACAGTCATTTTTTGTTCTTATTGCTATTTAATGGCCCAACACTTGGTGTTATATAAGAGTGCGGGTCTTACTATAGTTTTATAATTCCCGTAGATATCTTTCGCTATTTCATCCAATTCGATTGAATTTTATTGTTCACATCTCCGTCAATATTTCCATTGTTTTGAATGATAAAATCAAAATATCTAAATCGTTCACTTTTTGGGATTTCTCTTTCTTTTAGTCTCATCGTTTCTTCATTGTCCTGATAGTTACCGCTAAACTTATATCTCATATACTCAATTTTGGATCTATTTAATCTAAATCTTCTAAATTCTAATGTAACCTTCCATAAATCTAATTTAGTACTGATGTATTCTTTAGTTTTATCAACCAAAACTATATCATCTGCGAAAAGTATACACCATGGTATTTCATTTTAAATATTTTTTTATGATTTTATTTATCACTATTACGAATAATATGAGACTTAATACCAAATCTTGATGGAAGACAATATTAATAGAAAAGTTATTGCAACCCCCTCAAGTTCTTACATTGGTCACAGTTCATTTATACATATTTCTAATAAAATTAATATATTTCAGTGAATTTTTTTTTATCAGTACCCACCACAAAATGTCTCTAAACACCTATCATACGCTTTCTCTAGATCTTAACCCAATAAAAAATAAAAGAGAAAAACTTGCTATTTTTTTAACAATTTTTACTGCATAACATGACACTTATTCTTATTGAAACTTGTATTGAATTATTGTTAATAAAATCTTGTTATAGTATTTAAAGTAGGCTATTTTCATGATCATAGAATTCGATCTAGAGATTGGTTGTTATCGGTATGACCATAAGCATCTTAAAGACTCATCCAGTATATAAAATAATTTTCAATTTAATACGAGGATAGAGAGAGATTATGTGTATATAAACACAATCTTCCTCTTTAAAAATTATAAGATACAATTATTTGAGTAATGCATTAATGATGATGTGTTCAATAGTTATTTTAATAATTGTGTTTTTTTTTTAATTCTTTAAAATGATGATATTAGAGTTGTTATAAAATCCGAATCGATTTCAAGTTGCTCATGAGTTATTCAATCAATAGTTCAACTCGATTTGATTTTGATCAAAATTGAATCAATTTTGAATAATAGAATTTTAAATTTAAAAAGTCGAATAAGTGTATAATATATATTATATATAATTATAATATTAAAAATAAAATAAAATATATTAATATATTATATAAATTTAAATTTTTGAATCGATTTTAAATACAATTCTATTATATAATCAAGTTGAATTTAAATTTTATTATTTATTGAGTTAAAAAAATTGTGTATGAATTCGAGAATAGAGATCCATGATATCGGCTCGAGTAAAGCGAAGATGATATAGAAAGTATAAGTGAGGGAAAAATTCAGAATCCCCCCGGGAAAACACAAAAAAAAAAAAAGAAAAAAAAAACCGTAGAAATATAATTACTGTTCTGCGATTCCTCAGTTCCGCAGTTCGAGCGAGCCAAGCCGAAGAAGAAGAAGAAGGAGGAGCAATAATGCTGAGAATTCGATTGTTTTGGTTTGCGGTTGGTTTCTCAGTAACCGGAACTGCAATTTCTCAATTCGTCTGGAGAGATTTGATGAACGATCGTCTCGCGCTTTCTTCCCAAGTAAATCCTTTGCTTTATATTGTTGATTTTTTAGTGTTTTTCTTTTGAAATTCTGTTTTATTTTTTTTTTATTTTTTTTTTGTGTTTGTTTTGATCGTAGTTGAAGCAACGGTATGATGCCCTAAATGCCAGAGTTTCAAATCTGGAATCGGTGGGTCACGAAAACCCCAGCTCACTTCAGGTAATTTAGGTTTGTTTTTTTTGGAATTTTGATTTTGTTCATTTGTAACGTGTATGACTTAAGAAAGTTTGAGTTAGGGTTTTGAGAAAAATTTTGCTTTCGATGTTTAGAAAATGGTGATAAAAAATAAGTAGAAAAAAGTGGAAATTAATTTATTTTAGGATTCGCTGGTTAGGGTTTGGTTTGATGAGAATGAGATGGAAAATTGAAAATAGTGTTCTGGTATCGCTTGCTTTGGAGATGTGCCTTTTTGGTCATTTCTAAGTCTATTTGGAGAGAGCAGTGCTACAATTTTCAGAATCAGATCATTGATTCTTCTCTTCTATGGGAAAAAATTGTACTTTATACTTATCTAAGGGATCGTGCCTTCGGGATTTATAGAGATTATAGCTTAAAAGTGGTAAGAAGGGATTGGAGTGCAATTATACATTCCTCTTTTTACCCCTCATACATGTTCTTTTTCCTTTTTCTATAGAAAACAAAGATATTGCTTCTGGTAAAGAAAAGAAAAAGGTGGTAATTGTGATTTAATTTTATGATAAAAAGGAGGGAATTGGTCGCAAAGGGAAATAGCTACATCAATTTTTGATAAAAAGGAGGGAATTGGTTCCTTGATGCTGCTATTCCAAAATTTAAAAAAAAAATGATATTGTTTTTGTAGTCCCTATAAGCTAGACTAATTAATTGAGATTGCAAACGGATCAATATTATGGAGATATCATGAAATATGACAAACTATTTCCATGACAATCCACTCTTCATCATCTTGTCTATGTGATTACCTTTTGTCAAAATTTTGTATTGGCATGACATGGCTATTGGCTCTCTTTTGGGGCATTTTTGGGTTTCTCTATGAATGATGGCTACTGTGATTGGATTGTATTTTTGTTTTTGAGGATAACTTGGAAAAACGCCTCATGGTAACTTGTATAGAGATAAAACCTGATTCCCCGGTTTGCTACATTGTGCATGAGTGGTTCTATTAAATGGCAACCCTATTTCTATTTGATTTTATGAAGTACAAAAAATGAGTTTAGTATTGGATGGGCTTCATGACCGATTCTTTCTCCTGCAATTTGTTTTGGCTCCTTTCCTCTCTTTTTTGTTTCAATGGAAGCTTTCTTTTAGTTTCCTATTTGAAGTGGTAGCCAAAGCCTATGAAGGCACTCAAAAAGTATCATAATTATGTTCAATCAAAGTTCTCTGCTCCTAACTTGATAAAGACTGAGCTTAACTTAAGAAAGTGGAAGGAGACTGGTTCTAGATCCATTTGAAATTAATGTACGAAATTAGTGTACTGCTGAACATTGGTAAATATGAACTGTATATGACCCCGTTAGCTTCTTAACAGAAAAGGCTGATCTATATTAGGTTATTTTCATCAAGAATAGCTTCAAATATCAAGGCTATAAATATCAATGGATTTCTAGAATTTGCAGCTGGAATAAATTGGTTTGAGAGGGATAACCCCATTGAACCTGGTTCTAGGATGGGAATTTTTTCTCTTCCCTGTCCAAATATAGTAAATAGATATTGTGACAGTGTGATTTGGAGGTGGAATGAGAGACACTCAAGTGGAAAAAAATCTGTACAAGAAGTATTGCTTCCTTGAAATAGGAGAGGGAAAAGATATGAATAAGGAAAATAAATACCTACAAAATCCATTTGAGTTCCGCTGACACCAATCATATAACAGGCATCCGCATTCTTCTACAGGCCTTCTTTGGCTTCACAGGCTAGAAAGGCACTGAAGGGGCTGCTGCATTAAATTGTGACCGAGCCAAGAAAGTAAGCACTATGTTTCAACTTATGATCACTTTAATACAGTGTCTGGGAAATTCTTAGCCTGCCTTTCTTTTGAGGAAATACATGTACCATGTGCTCCTTAAGTGGAAACTTCGGAGGCATGAAAAATTCTAAGCTAAATCCACATGCTATGATACACTTGAGGCTGCTGACCTCCCTGGACACAGGGCAACAGTTACCGAATTTGTACACAGACTTCTTTCATGACATAGATGTTCATACAGTTCATTTAAGGTATGATGTGACACATGTCTAATCTTCTGGTGGTTGAATGATTTTTACCCATATACACTTGTAATTTGCAGATCTCTCTCTCTCTCTCTCTCTCTCCATTTACAAAATATTCTTTATATGCAGGAAAATGAATGAGAAACGTGATACCATCGGTTCCAATTGCAGCCAAG